>VZQC01001072.1:372165-390386 GCA_009823505.1 Rhizomys pruinosus | reverse complement strand
TCCTTCTGGAGTTCCTCATTCTCTTTTCTTAGTTCTTTAATTTGTTCTTTATGATCTTGTAGTTCTTTAAATATGTTCCCAATTGTGTTTCTGATGTCTGTGTCCTGGGGCATCCCCAGAGGGATCCCATTTCAGGAGTCTTCCATAGGGTTGGTAAAGCTTGGCACGGGATTATCCTGCCCCTTTCCAGTGTTGTCTCTTCTTCGTGATCCTGGCATATGGGCTTCTCCTTGCCTGTATTCCAATGTGAGTCCTAAATGCCTCTTCACTGTGTTGAAGGCTTGCTTTGCTTGCCTCCTTCAGATGCCTCTTCGTAATCCCAGTTGGCAGGGGGGGCTACCTTCCGCTGGGCTCAGGAGATCTCAGATCTCAAGAGTCACACAAGCCTACCTTTAATACCGGCTGGGAGGATAACTCCGCCCCCACAGCCACAAAATCCAATCAAGCCAAAGACTGCACCTTTAATCCCAGCTGGGAGGATAACTCCGACCCCACATCCACGGATGCCAATCAAGCCAAAGACAGCTGGACCAACGGGTCAACAATCAGCTCTGCTGAGGCACCCAGTTCCTAACTGTCTCCCGCTCTTCCTTCTGCTGGGCTCAGGAGATCTCAATGTTTTTATTTTTATTCTTTTTTTTTTTTTTGAGACAAGGTCTTACTATGTAACCCAGGCTGGTCTGGAACTCGTTATGCAGACCAGGCTGGCATCAAACTCACAGAAATCCACCTGCTTCTGCCTCCAGAGTGCTGGGATTAAAGGTTTGTGCCACCATGCAGGGCCTAAGGCTGATTTTGTTTTTTATCTTAAGAGGTTAAGTGGATTTCTTTTTTTTAAGTCACAACTGCCCTATAACTTAGTCTCAAAGTTACTATATTTTTAAGATTTTTATTTATTATTATCATAACAGCTGGCCATTAATATTTTAATAAAACCACATAAAATTAGCCAGATATCTAATATAAATACATGTACAAATGATACACAAATTAAAACCACTTAAAAATAAATTGATAACATAATTGTGTCCATGACTGTAATATCTACATTCAGAAGCAATTATGCAATTAAAACCCAAGATAAAAACTGCATACCCAAAACAGTGATTTCTATTTTAGGCAACAAAGCCAGTCCTTAACTGTACATACTGAATGTTGCTGGGAGCCTGAGGAGAGAAATAGCATGATACTTTGATTTTTGTACTTTTACTGACTGTTGGGCATGCTGTAGTACTTTGAGGTAGGTCTGGAGAAATCCATAATACATGGTATAAGACTTTCCAAGGTATATCCAGTCCTATCAATGACTCAGGCCAGCTCTGTCCTGTGCTTGTGTAGAGTGCTAAATGAAAGGCAGCTCCTACAATAAATGCTGGCAAATACTCTTAAGTATGTCAGCATCTATCAAACTTCATTCTCCCAAAAGCATTACTCTGCAGTTTGGAGCTGCTGATGCACAAAGTATTGGGTAAAAATGATTTACTATTGACAAAGCTATGTCAAAAGCAAGGACTTTGAACACCAGGTAGTCCACCCAGAACCTGCTTCTTGGTACAGGTATCATCAGTAATGCATACATACTCGGCTACTTCTGGAGCATCTTTCTTCAGACTTTAAGGCTAGCAGCATAGCAGCAGTGTCCACAAACTGAAGCTTTCCTATCAGCACATACTTGGAGGGCAGGAACTAAACAATGGAGTTCAAAGCCAAATGTAGGGTCTCAAATCTGCATTTACTGTCTCCCATTCCAACTAGCCAGCCTGGAAGGATGGCCCACACACTCTTACTTCTGTTTGGCCCCTTCTTCATATAGTTTGCTTCACATAATCCTAAGGTAAGTGGGACTATCCCTATGGTAGTCTGTAGACAGAAGCAGTGTGCCCTACAGGTTATTATTAATGTATGCGAGTCTGCATTCTGTGTGTGTGCCATAGCACACATGTAAAGCTCAAGAGGACAACTTTACAGAATCAGTTGTTTCCTTCTACTCTTATGTGAGTTTCAGGGATCGAACTCAGGTTGCCAGGCTTGCAAAGACAGTGCTTTTAACCACTGATTCATCTCAACAGCCCTTGGGCATAATATTCTTTTCTTTTTTTTTTTTGTCTTTTTGAGACAGGATCTCCCTGTAGTTCTGGCTGTCTTGAAACTTACTCTGTAGACTAGGCTGGCCTTGAACTCACAGAGATTGGCCTGCCTCTGCCTCCCAAGTACTAGGATTAAAGGCGTGCGCCACCACACCCAGCATGTAGGTATAATATTCTTAATATGCTAGAAACGAAGTGTTTCATTTTATTTGTATTTTTGAAATTAGTGTATATCTGTGTGTGGATATGTAATGTCTGAGAGCAGGTGCTTGCAAAGACCAGAAGAGGGTGCTAGATTCCCTGGAAGCAGAGTTACAAGTGAATTGTGAGCTACCTAACATGGGTGCTGGAAATGAACTCTGGTCCTCTGCAACAGCAGTATACATCCTTAATCACTGAGACATCTCTCTAGCCCAAAACAAAGTATTTTTAGATCTTTAATTTCTATTTGAAGCAAGTCAATACTTTTGATAAGGAAGGCTATAACAAAGAATAAAGTTCAAATTGCTTTATTCTGCATTTTATTATTTTATATAGTGTCCACTTTTCTTAGGACAACTATCCTTAAAGTTTAGTACTACTAACATTAATGGCTCTTTGCATGAGCTGCCTAAACACTAAGTCTGATAATTGAGATTACTTTAAACAAATGGCTATCTTATCTTATCATACTTGCTTGTTTGAACAAGAGCCAACTATCTTAAAGGATAAAGAGAGTATGTTCCACTAGGAAAGGTTTGTATTTAAACAGAATGCAACTGAAAAGTATTTACAAAAACTACTCAAAGGCAGGTTTTAGAAAGTTGTCCTTATCCTGATTTTGCAATAATGTAAATTCTGAAATCAAGATTGTGATCTTTGTGCTAACTGCTACCAACTGCACTAGTGATAAAGAAACTTTGCTTGCAGCCAGCCACAGCACAACTAGCTTAAGTACTGCTTCTTACTGTAAAACACTGATAATTGATGGGCCTGTTTCTTAGTAACTGGGCAGTGATGTGGTAACTGAAAATTCTGAAGAAAATGTAATTTCCACAAATTCATGACTTAGATAATACCTTAAAAAACTAAAAGGGCAAAAAGTTCTCCACAATATAGGTTAGGGCTAAACTTTATCTTAGTACTCACCACTTACAAAAATATCTCCAAAAAAAATTAAAACTAAATAAAAATAAAAATGCTGAAGCACTTACCTGTAGCTTAGAATGAAGAGCCAGGTAAACACGAAGAACTTCTATGCTGCTACGTATACGAACAGATGCTCTCTCTGGCTCAAAGTTTGGGTTGATCAAATCATTGAAAGGCTCATTTGTAACATCATTTCCCAGTAAAGAATAGTAAAAGAAAAACTCAGGCTGTCGTTCTGGAAGCTTCATGGTACATGGAATTAACTAAACATTCAAGGAAAAAGAAGAATATTATTTTGTAACTCATTCAGCATACGTCTGTTGCACTCCAAAAATATTTCCTAAACTGTTGATTAATTTCAAGTCTTAAAGTTAAGCACACAGAATTTTAAAATCACTTTCCCCTTTCCTTGTTTTTGTTTTGGTGGTGATGCTGGGATCAAACTGAGGGTCTTACAAATGCTAGGCAAGTGCCTTACAACTGAGCCAAACCTCCATCCAGTCTTTGGTATTTTCTGAAAGTGGGTCTCATTATGGTCCAGGATGGCCGTGAACTCACAGACCTGCTTTAGCCTCCTGAGTAATGGGCATGGGCATGGACCACAATGCCTACTTCTCAAATTGCTACCTAATTATTAATTTGACTAATTTCTTAAAGTACCATTTTAGAAAAGCATAAAAAAGTAGGTGCAGGCCTATAATGCCAGCACTTAGGGCGTAAAGGCAGGAGGATAGGAGTTCAAGGTCATCCTCAGCTACACAGTGAGTTGGAGTCCATCTCAGCTACAAGAGACACTAACCCCTACCCCCTTCTTTTTATTTTACAAAAGAAAAGTATTAAAAGATTTTCAAAAGATTTTTGTTGTTTTAAAGCTCTCACATCATTCAACATGAATGTGTGAAAGTTCTTTCTTAGAAGGAGTTGGATATTTTAGGTTACACTTTCCTTGTTTTCATATGCTTTACTCCATATCTGATCCTTGTTCTACCAAGAGGCTCCAGCTTACAAAGAAGAGGTTAAAAAGAAAGACAATATATAACAGCTTACCCTATGTTTTGGGGAGGGGGAGTTTGGGGGGGGGGTTTCCAAAGCCAATTTTTTATTGAAGCTCTGTGCATTTCATACAAAATTTCAAATCTAGACTCGTGCCCCCCTTCCTGAACCCCCACCCCACCAGAGCTCATGCATTCTGCCAAACATGCTTTTCATCTTTTTCTCAGTCTCTCTCAAAATTCTCAATGCAGAAGTTTACTGTTTCAAGCAGAAGTTCACCATTTCAGTCAGTTCTTTGACACAGTCTTTCTGTTGTTGTTGTTCCTTCCAATATGCATCACTCCAAATATGCACATATGCATGCCATATATATCATAGGTTTTAGCATCTTCAGCTTATGATTTTTTATTCTTTATTAGGCTGAAAGATGTCATGTTTGAAGTCTCCTCCTTGGCAAGCCCAGTTCTGCCCTTGTGTTCCACACTGGGGTTTTCCCTTCCCATAGTCACCAAATGAGGTCTAGTAAGCACTGTGTCCTGTCTTGATTCCTGTACTGGTCTCTATGATACAGCCTGGGTTGACCAACAATGGCAGTCTACACTCTGAAGAGACTGAACAACCCCAGTAGTAACACAGTTCACAAGTAGGATGTCTCAGCAGTTCCCAACTGGCACTGAAGGTCCGGAGGATTATTGGAGAGACACGGTCTTCAGTCCATATTGGAAGGTTGAAAAGCTATGTCTCACATCTTTGAAGGATGGCAAAAGCAGTGGCAGCCACAGGGTAGCTGCACTTGCCAGTAAGACAGGCAAAACAACTGTGGGGGTTTTTTGTTTTTTGTCTTTTTTTAATATCTGAAGTACAGTTTCTCAGCCTTACTATTTATTGATTTCTGGTTATACTTTCCTTTTGGATTTTTTTTTTTTTGGTCTTTTCGAGACAGGTCTCCCTGTAGTCTCAGCTGTCCTGGAACTCACTCTGTAGACCAGGCTGGCCTTGAACTCACAAAGATCCGCCTGCCTCTGCCTCCCAAGTGCTAGGATTAAAGGCGTGCGCCACCACGCCCGGTTCCTTTTGGATGTTTAAGCCCACACAGTTAGCCCAGATTAACCAAGGTTTTTGTTTTCATCTGGTCCTCAAGGGTCACTCAGGTTTTTTTTTTTGGGGGGGGGGAGCCCCTGGTTCCTTTTGGCTTTTCAATCACCAGATCCATCCACTTGAGGACAAAGTCAGGTCTTGCTAGACCAGGCTTCCCTTTTTGAAGCATGAGCAAACTTTCCTCTTTATAGACTGGACACTGGCTGAAGTCCCATTAGTGGATCTCCAAGAACTCACTGCACAAGAAGATTGGTGACTCACATTTGTAGGACATTTCAAGAGATGCCCCAATACATAGTCCCCTGGGACTTAGTTGACCTCTGAGGGCAAGGAACAAAGTTATCCCTTAAGACTCTCCGCCAAATTGGTATGGGCATTAAGTATGGTGGTTAAAATATCCAAAAAGGCTAAGTTACACCAGCCTGATACTTTTAACTACTGTGTAATATTTTAGAGAAAGCTTGGACAAAAGCTCAAGCAGCCTTGTATAAGAAATACTAAGAAACACTCCCATAAAATAAATACTGTGGTTAGACACAATGTCATGACAAACTAGTTTTTTCCTCATTCTTTTGATCTTATATTATACTAAAATATGCATATATACCCTCCACCCATATACCAAAAATTCCTAACTCTGAAAATAAATGGTACCTTAGTTCTAGAACTCGTTAAGGGATTCACAATATAACAGCACAGCTGTTTTCAGATCACGAGGAATATAACATTAACGTTGCTCAGTTTGCCTTACAACTAGGTAATTGGCGCTACTATCCACAGATGATGGATACCATTCATCTTTTCTTTTTCTGGGACTGTGTTAGTTCACTTAACATGATATCTTGTAGCTCCATCCATTTACCTGCAAAATTCATGATGTCATCTTTTTTGTACGGCTGAATAGAACTCCATTGTGTAGATATACCACATTTTCTCTATCTGCTCATCAGTTGAGGGGCATTTGGGTTGGTTCCAGCTCTTTGCTATTGTGAAGAGAGCTGCAATAAACATAGCTGTGCATGTATCTCTGCAGTAAGATGAATCTTGAGGATATATACCCAGGAATGGTATGACTGTGTCAGATGGCAAGCTCATTTTGAGTCTTCCAAGGGTTCTCCACACTGCTTTCCATAGTGGCTGTACAAGTTTACATTCCCACCAGCAATGGATGAGTGTTCCCCTTTCCCCACAACCTCTCCAGCACTTGGTATCATTTGTTTTCTTGATCCTAGCCAGACTTATTGGAGTGAGATGATATCTTAAAGTGGTTTTAATCTGAATTTCCTTAATTATTAGCGATGTTGAACACTTTATGTTTCTCAGCCATCTCTAATTCCTCACTTGTGATGTCTCTGTTCAGCTCTTTGCTCCATCTTTTGAGTGATTCATTTGATTTCTTTCTTCTTTGTTTTTTGAGTAGTTTATATATTCTGGAAATCAATGCTTTGTCAGATGTATCTGCGGTGAAGGTTTCCTCCCACTCTGTGGGTTTTCTCTTCACTTCCTTGATTGTTTCTTTTGATGTACAGAAACTTTTGAGTTTAATGAAGTCCCATTTCTCAATTGTCAATCTTATTTCCTGTGCAGCTGCTATCTCATTTAGGAAGTCTTTTCCTGTAGAGTGTTACAAACCTGTAGCAGCAAGCTTAACCTCCTTGTCTACTGAACAGTACTTGGAAGCAACAGCTGAGTTAGTGGTTTGATCAGCACCTGAGGCGTTTCCAGAAGAAGCAGAAGATGATCATATATAAATCCTTATCTTTCCCATATTAAACAAGTTGGCAGGTGCTCGCATTTTCCCTGCCTTTCACCCAACTCCCAGGGTCTGTGGTGATTGACTCCATGCCTCCTCGCCTCTTTCCTTGGTCAGGACCTTGGAACCCTGTTAGCTGGCCGGGAAGAGTTTCCTACATCTGGCGCCAGCATGGTCTGTGACACCCCCACCTCCAGCGTTTTAAAAATGTGTCCATTCTGCTGTTTCGGCTTATAGCCCTGGTGTGTGTAGAATGCCTCTTCAGTGTTTGCGAGGTACCACCTTTTCTGATAAGGTATGGCAAAGTATTCAGTGAAGAGGCCCCTTTTATTTTGTGTGTCTGTAGCCATGCAAGGGTGAACACTGGCCCACTGTTTGCTTTAGTTTCCCTTTCTGACTTCACGGATAACCTGCGCCCTCAGACATTGCCCTTAGGGCCCCATTTATTCTGATCCTCCTTGCCATAGTTACATGCCTTGCAGGCTCCTTGGGGTGGACTTTCTGCACAGATATGGCTCTGTCTGCTGTAGAAACACAGCGGAAGGGTTAGCCCTTCCCTATATGCTCAGTCTCCAGCCAAATGTGGAGAATTCTCCTCTGTGCCCACTCACTCGGCCTGGGCCACCCGCTGGTCCCTGCAGCTCCGCTCACTGGCCACTCATAGGGTGCACCACTTAGATTCCACACCTGAAGGTGGCCCACAGCTCGGCCAAGGGAGAAGGAGTGACAGAGAGCCACAGCCTAAGGACTGCCGGTGTGGCTCAGGCAGCTCAGCTCATGAAAGCAGCAGCTGCCTTCTTCCTGGGCATGGTTGCCTACTATTGGCCCCAAGGAAAACAGCTGCAGCTGCACATATCACCTGTGCGCCCATGCACCACAGCCCTGTTCAGACATGCTCCCAGCCTATGTGGCTCATCTGCACCATTGCCCCACCAAGGATGCTGCTCTCCACTGCAGCTGCTATGCCTCGGGTGCCTGGGAGAGTTGGGAAAACTGTGGGTGCTCCCGGAGGCTGTGGGCTCACAGCTGACTGCGGAGCCGGCTGTGCTCTCCCACTTCCCCAGCTGACTCCTTGTTAAATGCAGGGCTGAGGCTTTGCTTATGTCTTTCCAGAGTTCTCTGAGAAGCCACTGTGGATGCCCTTAAAAAATATTAAAGAGGAGGAATTTTCCAGATTTGAAAGCAGTAACTATGTTTTCTGTTTATGGTGACTGGTCTTCCATGTGTCTGAGATTCATGTAGTCGTGTTCTTCATGCGTCCAAGTTTTTGCATGTAAGGTGTGTCTAGTGTTCTCTCAGTCTTTGTATGTGTTTGTCAGTCCTTGTAAATGTTCTCTTGGACAAAGTGGACACTTCAAATTTCATCTCTTATGTGCACAGAATAATTTGGCATGCCAGACTAGATATGCACATGCACATGTTAAAATGTGAATACTTAAAAAATGCATTGAAATACCAAAAGTTTAGATACCGTAAATCAAATTAAAAACATAAAAACATAGCTGGGTGTGGTGGCACACGCCTTTAATCCTAGCACTTGGGAGGCAGAGGCAGGCGGATCTTTTGAGTTCAAGGCCAGCCTGGTCTACAGAGTGAGTTCCAGGACAGCTGGGGCTACAGGAAGACCCTGTCTCGAAAAGACCAAAAAAATTAAAAAAATTTTAAAAAACCCATAAAGGCATAAAAACATAAAAACCTGCCATGAATTCATTCAGCCTGCGTTTTCCAAGATCTTTGTGGGCCTAACTGAAGCTGTCTCTTTCAGAGGTGATTTTTTCCAATTCTGCTACTCCTTGTGGGTGTAATTCTTCCTTTTTTAAAATACTCTGCAATGGCTCCAGGATTTGGTGTCATATCATGACACCGAGCTTCCAAAAGTGCAATTTGGTTGATTTGTTGAGGTGTCTGGATTCTTGATTGCTTCAGAGTCCTCTGTGCTTGGAACTGAAACCTCTCTTTTTGCCAGTATTTTATTTTAGAATTATATTCAGTAATGTGACCATCTATTAGCTCAAGTTTCAACTTACTACACTAAGTGAATCTTTTTGAAGAGCATATTCATTTTCATGAATAACTTTTGGTTCTTGAAGCAGGCAACGATGTTCTTTCTGGATCTCTGGTGGGGACTCCTCTCTAGCGTTTGTATTTTTTGTGAACTCTGCTGCTTTGTCCTCAATGCATTTTAGCTCTGCTGTTAAATCCTGTATTTCTTTTTTGGTGTCTTTTGTTTCTTTCTTTGTACGCAAGACGGTGTCTTGTGACTTTTTAAAGATTTCTGTTGGCAGTCTTGATGGCTACTTGGGCTTTGGTGATAGCAGAGGCACATTCATCTGGCTACTAGTTTATTTTGTCAGGTTTGTCTTGTTGGGCCTTCAGTTTGTGGCTGTTGATTTCTATGATGATGTTATGTGACTGTTTGATCTCAGCTTCTGCTTTGCCAGCTTTTTCAGCCACAGCATCATGTTCTGTTTTGGAAGAACTGACATTTTCTTCTGATAATTTTTGCTTTTTTCATCAGGAGTAGCAAGTGCATTGGCTTCAGGTTCTTTAATTTGTACACTCAAATGCTCTTGTTGCACTGGTAAATGCTGGATGCTTGTAGCAAACTTTTCTAGTGTATTCTTCATTTCCCGTTCACTATGTCTTAACTACTGCTTCTTCAAGTTGTGCTTTCTGTTCTTGAACATGCACTGCTTTTTTAGAATACTTTTCTAACTGGGATTCCATTTTGTGTGCCTCTTCTTCTGGGATTTCAATGACGGCTGCTGGGCCCATTCTTCCTCTCGTTGAGTTGCTTCTAACACCAGTCATTGTACATAACTGTTCTATGATCTGCTCCTGTGGAGTCGCTGCTCTCCATCTTCTGTCTTTCTGATGGGCTGCTCTCATGGCTTGGTCCAGTTTGTCAGCCACTAGGGAATCCCGTAGAGCAGGATAAAAAGCTTGGTGGATTTTCTCATTTTTCATTTTGGCTGGATCGAGTAACCAGGGAATATTCTCAGGAGTCTGGATTTTGGTCAAGTTTTTTTTTGGCCCATACTGCCATCTTATCTAGGGCTATAAAGGTTGCAACTCCAACATTGTGTCTTGTGGGGAAGTTTGCACATTTTGGGTCTGTATCAATAGCATCAACATAAATGTTGTCTGATACATGTCAACAGGATGAAATAGCAGTATCATACTTCTCACCAGTGGCTCCCAAGTCCCCCAATCTTCCACATGTTTCTGGGATCCTGCCATATTTTTTTTTCTTGAATTATTACATCAAGTACTTTCTCCTACTTTGATTCATTGCTAAGGAACTCTTTGCTTCTTCAACTTTTTGGAAAGAATCATAAACCAAACTTTTAGGTTTAATTCTTCTTATGTCAATTTTTGAAGTTCCTTTTCTTTCTCCTTTAATTCTTGTTGAGCTTGAGGTAGTTTTCTACCTCAAGTTATATCTCCAACTGCAGCTTTCCTTTCTTTGAGAGTATCAGAAGCTGTAGTTAGAGCTTCCTTTGCCTTGCTTAGCTGAGACACTACAGTGTTGTGTTGATTGAGATAGATACCAAGTTCTGATTGGGCTGCATCCATCTTTGAACATGCTTCATTTGCCGATTGGTTGGGGACCATGAGCTCTTTCTCTTGACTCTCCTCCTTTGTTTGTTTCCTGTTTAAGGTATGTCTAGTGTCCTCTATGTTGGCTCTGTCAAACAGTGGCCACTTCAAGTTTCCATTGACTATGTGCACAGAATTATTTGGCATGCCAGACTAGATTTCCACATGCAAACTTTAAAATGTGAATACTTAAAAAATTGTAAAAGACAGAAAAAACAAAATTGTATTGAAAGGCCAAATGTTCTGTATATCAAATGTTCACTACTTGCTTTGTGTACTCAACCAAAGTCCTAGGCATAAAAACATAAAAACTATCATATAACCAGTCTATTTGCAAGTTCAACTGCATTCAATGCTAATTGTAGAGACACTGGCTTTTCAGAAAGTTAGTGACTATGCAAAATTGCAGCTTTTTTTTTTTTTTCTTTTCACTTCTGTTCCCTTTAAAAGTCTCTACACAGTAATGCTGGAACACCCAGCTTTGAGATCCTGAGTTATGTACTACCATTTTTCTTTTTTCTTTTTTATTTTGGTACCTTGAGGTTTGTAGTGTCAGCTGACCTTGTGTTCAAAAATTATTACTTTTTTTTTGGTATACTCATGGATTTAAAAAAAAAAAAAAAGGTTGGAAGGGCAGGATTTTCTTTGGGGAAAGGGATTCAGTTGTGTTGCAAAGTGATTGTTCATTGTTTTGTTATCTTTCATTGTTATATTGTAATTGCTTTTATTGTTATATTGTAATTTCATTGCTACATTGACACCACATGCCAAAAATGAGTCTCCAAAGGTTGTTAAGATGGCAGGATTTACAGCTAGGGCTACAAGGTGAGTAGGCCTGGAATCAAACACCACAGACCCTGGGAGTTGAGTGAAAGGCAGAGAAAATGCAAGCACCTGCCAATTTGTTTAAAATAGGAAAGGTAAGGACTGTTTTTATGACTATAGCCCTGCAGTATAGTTTGAGGTCTGGGATAGAGATCACTCCTGTATTGCTCTTTTCAGTCAGGGTTGCTTTGGCTATTCTGGGTCTTTTGTTTTTCCAAATGAAATTAAGGACTTTTTTTTTCCCAAGCCTGTGAAAAAACTCTTGGGGATTTTAATTGGGATTGCATTAAATCTGTATAAGAATTTGGGTAGAATGGAGCTGATGTCTTCTTCAATTTCCTTCTTCAGGGGTTTAAAATTCTTGTTGTAGATATCTTTGTGTCTTTGGTTAGGTTTGTTCCTAGGTATTTTATTGTTTTTGAGGCTATTGTGAGTGGGAAGGTCTCCTTGTATTCCTTCTTCAGTTGCTTGTTGTTGGTGTAAAGAAAGGCTACTGATTTTTCTAGGTTAATTTTGTATCCTTCTGAACAATTTGAGTAATAATGGTTGTAAGTCCTTTTGAAATGTTTTATTGAATTCTGCTGTGAAACCATCTGGGCTTGGGCTCTTTTTTAGTTGGGAGATTTTTTATTACATTTTCAATTTCTTCATATATTGCGGGTCTGTTTAAGCTGTTGATCTCTTCTTGGTTAAGCTTTGGTGATTCCCAGGATTTCAGATAGTCATCCATTTCTCCTAGGTTTTCAAACTTAGTAGAGTATAGGTTTTTGAAGTATTTCTGTATGATTGTCTGGATCTTTTTGTTGTCTGTTGTGGTATTTCCTCTTTCATCATGAATTCTATTGACTTGGAGTGCTCTTTCTGTCCTTTGGTTAACTGGGCTATTATTCTATTGAACATCTGATCAATATTATTCTCTTGGGATTCTTCTCCTTCCTCTAGTCCTATGATGTGGAGGTTTGATCTTTTCATAGTGTCCCACATTTCCTGGTTTTTCCACTTTTCTGTATTTTTAAATTTTTCATAATATTTTCTTGAGCTTTTTAGTTGTTCTATGTTATCTTCCATGTCTGATATTCTTTTTTCTGCTTCCTCCAGTCTACTTCTGAGGCTTTATCTGTTCCTTTCCTCTTGACTGGATGAGTGTTTGATTTCCTTTTTCATTTCATCCTGTGAATCTTTAGAGCTTCTCAATCTCTTCCTAGAGCTTCTTGCTTTGTTGGTTGGTTTCCTTTTTTTTTTTTTTTTTCAGCATGGGATCTTTTCAGTGTTTCCACTTCCTTCTGAAGTCTGTCATTCTCTCCCTCTAGTTCTTTCTGGCATTTGTCACTCTCTCCCTCTAGGTCCTTCTTGAATTTTTCATTCTCTCTCCTTAGTTCTCTGACTTGTTCTTTTTCTTTGATTTCTTTGAATATGTCTGCAATTGTTCCTCTAATATCTGTGTCCTGGGCCACCCCCAGGAAGATCCCACTGTAGGAATCTCCCACAGGGTTGGTAGAGCTTGGTGTGGAGTTATCCTACACCTTTGCCATGTTGTCCCTTCATGGTGCCCCTGGCATGTGAGTTTCCCTTTGCCTGTATTCCCACGGGAATCCCAAATGCCTCTTCACTGTGTTGAAGTCTTGCTTTGCTTGCCTCCTTCAGATGCCTTCATTTTTTGTTGTTGCTTTTTGTTTTTTCTCCTTGTTTATGGAGTGTTGACTTGCCTAGGTTTCAGGCTTTCAATTTTGTTTATATATTGGATGTCTAACTCACTCTTCCCTTTCTGTTCTGAAGGTTCTCCAAAAAACTGGATAGGGAACAACCCAGTAGGTACCCTCCTGAGCACTGTGCTCACTCTGTTTCCTCCCAGCCAGTTTCTCACCCTGGAATCACTATTATGGCCGTGCTTGGACACTTCCTCAGCAATTCCAGTTAGGGGAGGCGGGGTGGGGGTATGCCTCGATTAGCCGGCGGTACTTTGTGCTTCAGGTGGTCCTGGGAAATCCTATCTAAGCTCTGTGCACTCCAGCCTGTTTTTGTTTTTTTTTTAAAGCTTTGAAACCAGAGCATTAGGAGCTATATAATATACTAGGAATAGCATTTCTCGGAGCTGCTAGTTTCATGGCCACATATGACTATAAAGATGGGATTTCCATCCTCTACAATATAAAACGGTCTTTTTGTGCATTTTGTTTGCTTTGGTCTTTTGAGTCAGTGTCTCATGTAGCCCAGGCTGGTCCCAACATTGCTACAAACCCAAAGCTAGCCTTGAACTCCCTCCCAAATGCTGGCACAGCAATCATGAGCCAGCACACAAGGCAAGATATAAAACATTTTCTAACTAAATGTTCACTAGAACACTGTTAAACATTGATCTATAAACACTGTTAAACATTGGTCTATAAACATTTCATGTGTCCATTAATGGGAAATGGCTTAAACACAGCCAGGAATCATAGAGCCTGGCTGCTAAATAATGATAAAACTGTCAGAGAATGAAACAAGTAAAATGTACTGTTAAGGCTAAAAATGTTATAATTCATATAGTTTGTAAAAACAAGTGCCAATGACTTAGAGTATATTAATAACAGTGCAGCACTGGATACACATTATATTCGTTATATGTATATTGATTATTTTATCTTACACTTTAAGACACCATCCCCACTTCTAGTTCCAACAATGATTTGCTATGAAATTTTAGAGAAATGTATTAATAGTTCTGAGCCTCCTTTTCTGTTAGGAATGTGGAAAGGATAAAACAAGTAACATGCTCTGACAGTGCCAAAATGAGAGCTGTCTGCTGGTATGTAAGACTGGGAAAGTATCTTGGAAAAATGCACTACTCTTAACAAGGATTACTTCAGGAGATTTTAATTAGGGGAGGTATTTACTTTCTTTCACAATCAGAAGGCAACAAAAATGCTAGGAAATTAAGGCAGCTTTCATGTACTTCAAGTACATTTGCCCTTAAGTAATTCCTACTATATTAAAAGTCTTTACATTTTATTTACTTTACCTTTTTTTATGTATATGGATGTTTGCCTGCATGTATGGAAGTTTACCACATGTGTGCAATGCCTGCACAGGCTATCAGTGGGTAACAGACCCTAGAACTAGAGTTGTGGAGAGTTGTTACCGCCATGTGGGTAATGGAATCCCAACCCCAATCCTCAGGAAGAGCATCTGGTGCTCTTAACTGCCTGGAACTTGCCATGTAGCCTAGGCTGGCCTCGGTCTCCCAAGTGCTGGGATTCAAGGTGTATACCATTCCTTTAAAAACTCTGTAATTTTGGGGCTGGAGAGATGGCTCAGTGGTTAAAAGTACGGACTGCTCTTACAGAAGGACCCAGGTTTGAATCCTAGCACCCAGGTGGCAGCTAACACCCATCAGTAATTCCAGTTCCAGGAGATTCAGACACTCTTCTCTGTCCTTTATGGGTATTGCACAACACAGGGACACTCATGGATGTGCAGGCAATACACTCATACACACAAAATAAAAATATTTATTTAAAAAAAACTCCTTAATGTCCTAGAATTTAGAGACACTAGAGTTTATTCTAAGCTTTTAATACTTTAGAAAGAAGCAAGATTACCACCACCCAGTACATAGGCAAGCTCACCCCACAACTCTGCTGCACACAAGTTTGTAGTAACCTTCAAAGTTGCTGCTTTGTCTCTGAAAAGAGATGCCTGTTTACTGCAGGATAGTTATGCCTGCTTCCTTTCATTAGGTGGCTGAGAAGAAAAAAAACTAAGTGGCATAGTTTCACCCCAAATAGAAACAATATAACATTAAGTGGTCATAAACAACCTTTTTCCTGTTCCCAGCTGCAGAAAAACCACATACCTGCTTTTGTCTCTGTAGACCTTGCCTAGTCTGGACATTTCATACAAATGGAATCATACAATATGTATACTGTTTGGTGTGTGACTTCATTCACACAGCACATTTTTAGTATTCATCTATACTGTAACTTGCATCAGTACTTCATTCCTTTTACTGAGAACAGTCCATTGTATGGAAACTACACTTTGTTTATCTGTTAAATCTACTGATGGACACCTCGGTAGTTCCTACCAGCAAACTACTGGAAATACAGGCTATAGACTGGTAGGTGCCAAGTTTCTGTTGTACAAATTTAGCTTCTCTCACATAAAATAGTTTATTCATATGATCTCAAGTATTCACTAACATCTGTAAAAATGGTAGTATCACAAGTCAAGCCTCACAAAGATTAAGTGGTTTACCCAAGTTAAAGGACCTTGTAAATACTGAAAATGAGATTCTAAGTCAGTCTCTTCTATAACAGATAACAGAGCATAATATAGGAATAATAGTGTGGAAAGTAACCATATGATCAGAAGTAACCTGGCTACTTACTAGTTACAAAATATTCCTAAAGTGTTTGATCATATTCTCTATTTTTTAAGAATGATTTATTTTTATTTCATGTATGAGTGTTTTGTCTGTCATATGTACATGTGTAGCATGTGCATGCCTAGTGCTCATCAAGGTAGAGGAGGGTATCAGATTCCCTGGAAATGGAGTTACTGAGAGTTGTTAGTCACCATGTGAGTGCGGGAAACACACCCTGGTCCTCTGCAAGAGCAGCCAGTGTTCTTAACAGCAGAGCCATCTCTCCAACCCCCATATTCTTTTTTTTTTTTTAATATCCATTCTCTGGGGCTAGAGAGCTAGCTCAGCAGTTTGATTCTGACACAAGGACATTTTATCTTCTGATAATATCCACGACCATAGGCTAATTTTTATTAGCTTATAAGGTAAAATACAATCCCAGACCTAAATATTCCTAACATTACTAATTTCTTCAAAAACTATATTATTCAAAAAGCAAATATAAAATTCCTTTCATCAGTCCTTACAACATCACATAGTACAAGGACAAATAGTTTACTGATGGCTAATCTCCCAAATCCTGAAAAATCAACATATTCTATTACCAATATTGAAATCTATTCCTAAGGCAGAAATGCCTTACAACATGAATATGTTTTAGAACTCACCTTTTTTTTTTTTTTTTCGGTCTTTTTGAGACAGGGTCTCCCTTTAGGCCCAGCTGGCGGCTGGAGCTCGCTATATAGACCAGGCTGGCATTGAACTCACAGAGATCCACCTGCCTGTGCCTCAGAGTGCTGGGATTAAAGGCGTGCCCTACCGTGCCCTGCTGAACTCACGTTTAAATAGTTTACTTGCAGAGTTCTTAATATGTGAAATGCAGGATTTAAAAAACTAAAATGAAATCATTAACCTTAGGGAATGCCTTACCTGTTCCAACTGGGTGGCAAATGCTATGGTCACTGACAAAATGAAGGAGTCAGTACAATACTCTGCTGGTCCGATCTGATGGTAGCCTCCCTCCTCATTCAGTACTGCAACAATGTCCTTCGGGTCAACTCCAGACAGGCCAGCAGGGACTTCACATACAAAAGCAATTAGAATAGATTAATTTGTCAGCAACTATTAACTCAATATGTAGACTGTCTAGCCTTGATCTCAGAGATCTGCCTGCCTCTGCCTCCCAAATTCTGGGATTAAAAATGTGTGCCAGCTCCCAGCCCTCTTTATTTTATTTATTTTTATTTATTTTTTATTTTTATTTCTTATTTATTTTGTTGTTGTTGTTGTTCTTTTTGAAACAGGGTCTTCTTTTAGTCCCAGCTGGCCTGGAGCTCGCTATGCAGACCAGGCTGGCCTTGAACTTACAGAGATCCACCTGCCTCTGCCTCACCAGTGCTAGGATTAAGTGTGTGCCACCACGCCAAGCTATTTTATTTTTTAAGATAGGATCTTGGTATATAGCTGAGATTGGCCTGGAATTTATAATGTAACCCAGGCTGGCTTGGAACTCATTATATAACCTAGGCTGGCCTTGAACTCAGTCATCCTATCTCAACTTCTTGAGTGGTGGAATTAAGGCATGCATCACCATACCTGGCCGATTATAAAATTTTAAAAGCCCATTTTATTTTTTTAGATTAGGTTGACCATTCATGGATAAAGTTAATATCTCAAAAGGTTCTTACTCTTCAAAGAAACTCTAACTTTATTTTTCTGAACATAAAAACTATATTCTGAAAAAAAAAACATATTCTAAAATAAAATATTTTGTAAAATCACTTAAGGGCTGGAGAGATGACTCAATGGTTAAGAGCACTGGCTGCTCTTGCAGAAGACCCAGGTCCGTGGCAGCTAACAACTGTCAGTAACTTCAGTTTCAGGGGATCTGATTCCCTCTTCAGACCTCTGTGGACACTGGACAACACCGATGTACTTAGGTAAAACACTCATCACATAAAATAAGATATAAATTAAAAATAAAACTCATGTAATAAGTCACACAGGCAAAACACTCATAAAATAAAATATAAATTAAAAATAAAACTCATGTAATAAATCACACGGAAAAGGAATCTCTAACAGAGCTTTCTCAGTGAACCTACGAACTGTGGAGTGAAGCCACGTATGCTAGAAGTGGCTGGGAGAGAACAGGGGATAAAAAATGTGTTCTAGACAGAGGACAGGGTCTAAGAGACACAGAAGCAAGAGAAAGTAATACAGCTAGAAGAATAAAATAGGAACCAGCCCTGGGAGTGGAGGCTGATAACCCCAGATCTTTGGGAGGCAGAGGCAGGATTGTAGGCCTACAGCTTCCCTGGACTAAGAGCTAGTTCAAGTTCAGCCTGGACAACTTACTGTGTAATACCCAATTTTTCTTTTTTTTTTTTTT
>VZQC01001072.1:332249-370531 GCA_009823505.1 Rhizomys pruinosus | reverse complement strand
TGGGAACTATGAAAAGATCAAACTTCCCACATCATAGGAATAAAGGAAGGGAAGACTACCCAAGGAATAGTATTGATCAGATCTTCAAGTAAAGATGAAAATGTCCGCAATATCGCCAAATAAAACAAAATCGACAAATCCAACATACTACAACGATGCACTCGTAGAGTCGCCAAGACAAGATCAGAAAAGAAAACTCCCCGTCACCATCAGTACGTTTAAAAATGCTAGGAGTCCCAAAACAAAGGCAAAATTCTGAGCCACAAGAGAAAAACATACAAGTCATATATAAGGGGAAACCCACAGAATTAGACTGACTTCTTGGAGCAAAACCATAAAAGAAGAAGAACGATGGACAAAGTATCCCAGTGTTAAATGAAACTATAGATGCAACCCAGGTTATTTATACCAGAAAAAATGTCATTTGGTTGAAGGAGAAAGAAAATCTCCATGACATAAACAAGATGATCGAATTCATGTCCAGAAAAACCAGCCCTTCAAACAAAAAAAAAAAACTTGAAGCGCGTTCAAAGGAAGAAGAGAGGCAGCAACCACCCCAAGCACCTAGAAAGCGAAACTAATAAAAACATAAACTGCAGGTAGAAACCGAGACGAAAAATGGCAAAATAGATAATAAGGTGAAAGGAACAACATGCTCTTTCAAATTATAACCTTAAATATTAAATGGATTAAACGTCCCCAATAAAGAGATATAGACTGGGAGATTGGCTTAGGAAATCAAAACCCATCTATACAGTGTCTACAGAGAAACCCATCTCAGTTCAAGGACCAACTTAAGGTGAAGGGATGGAAAATATTCCAAGATGGTACCAAAAAGAAAGCAGGTGTTGCAATTTTAATTTTTTTATTATTTTATTTTTTTATTATATGTATGAATGATATTGTCTGCATGTAGGTTTGTGCACCCATGTTGTGCAATTGCCGCGGAGGCCAGAAGAAGGTGTCAGATTCCCCTGGAAACTGGAGTCTCTCCTGGAATTGGAGTTACAGATGGTTCTCAGCCGCCACGTTGGGTGCTGTGGGATTCGAACCCGGGTCCTCTTTAAGAGCAGTCAGCGCTCTTAATCGCTAGGCTATCTCTCTCCAGCCCCAGGTGTTGCAATTTTAATTAATCAGACAAAATAAACTTCAAAATAAAGAATATAAAGAGAGACAAAGGGGGCCATTACAATCTTATAAAAGGAACATAATGCCATGAATATTCACACATGAATATATCCGCACCAAACTCTGGTGCACCAAACTTTATAAAGACCAATTCTCTCAGGACCTTCAAGGCACAGATTAACCCAGCATAATAATAGAAATAGGGGCATTTAATACCACCACTAAGTCCTTTGTGGACAGATCAACAGGACAAGAATAAACAAGACAATCTGAAACTGAATGATACAATACAAATGGACCTCACCAGACATTACGAGAATATTCCAAACCCAACTACCAGAGAAACCACTTTCTACTCAGCACCCCACGGAACATTCTCCAAAAATAGACTACATACTGGGACACAAGAAAAAAACTCAAGAACTACAAAAACGAGTGCAATAATTTCATACCTTCTAGGACCCCACAGTGCAATAAAGCTCCATATCAACACCAGGATAAGCCCTACAACCTACAAGACACATGGGAGCTAAACCACACTCCTGAATATAAGAGATGGGTCAAGGAGAGATTAAAGAAAGAAATTAAAGCATTCCTGGACTGAATGACAATGATAAACAACACAAAAACTATGGGACACATTAAAAGCAACCTAATAGGGAAGTTATTTAGCCCTGATGGCCTACCTCAAAAAAAACAGAAAGAGCACAAGTGAATGATCTAACACTGCAGCTAAAAAACCTTGAGAGGACAACAACAATGAACCCTAAAATTGCAGCAGACAGGAATGAAAATAACAAAAATCAGAGCAGAAAACAAAGAAAAAATAAAAAAAAAGAAAAAAGAAAAAAAAAAAAAAAAAAAAAAAAAAAAAAAAAAAAAATTTCTTTTTTTTTTTTAAATTTATTTATTTCTTTTTTTTTTATTTATATCTTTGTATGCATGTAGGTTGTGCTTTGTGCACCCGTGTCGTGCAATGCCATCGGAAGGTCAAGAGGGTGTTGCGGATCCCCTGGAACTGGAGTGTCTCCTGGAATTGCAGTTACCAATATGACACGGTCTGTCTCAGCTGCATGTGAGGTTCTGGGGATCGAATCCGGGGTCCTCTGAAGAGCAGTTGGTGCTCTTAACTGCTAGAGCCATCTCTCCAGCCCCCAAAGTTGGTCTCTTGACACTGATCTGTATGCCCAGTTAACCAAAGAAAGAACAACTCCAAAATCAATGAATCCATGATGTAAAGGGAAAATATCACAAACGGACAATAATAAAGATCCACGGGCTGGAGAGATGGCCTAGCGGTTAAGAGCGCTGACCGTTCTTGCAGAGGCCCGGGTTCGATCCCCGAGCACCCACATGGCGGCTGAGAACCGTCTGAAGCTCCAATTCACAGGAGAACTCCAGTTTCGGGGGAATCCGACACCGTCTTTCTGACCTCCGGCATTGCACGACACGGGTGCACAGACCTGCTGCAGATAGTACATTCACTGTACACATACAGAAAAAATAGAATTAAAAAAAAAAAAGATCAGACAATCATCGCGGTAATATTTCAAAAACCTTTACTCTACAAGTTTGAAAACATAGAAGTGGATGAATATCTGAAATCCAGGGATCACCCAAATCTCAACCAAGAGAGATAGTGAGCTTATAACAGACCAATAAACTATTGAACAAATTAGATTAATTAAAAAAAAAAAAACCTTCCCAACTAAAAAAAACGCCCAAGACGATGGTTTCACAGGGAATACTAATAAAAACATTTCTAAAAGACTTAACCATATTACATTATTACTCAAATTGTTTAGACAGATACAAACAGAGGGAATTCTCCCAAATTCCTTCTATGACGAGCAGCATTCCACTCTATTACCAAAAACCCAGGCCAAGTACTAACCAAAAAGGAGAACCTATAGACCCATCTCATTAATGAACAAGATGCCAAAAATCTAAAGAGATATTTGCAAATCGATACAGACCCAAATCAAGAATGATCATTCATCATGACCAGTTGGATTTATACCAGAAATGCCGGGATGGTTCAACATATGAAAATCAATAAATATCATTCAAATATAAATAATGGACACTGAAAGACAAAAACACGCATCATCTCATTTGACAGCTGAAAAAGCCTTTGCACAAATCCAGCATCCCTTCATGTTTAAAGTCCTGAGGGAATTGGATTGGAGGGTCCTTCTCAATGTAATCAAGCCATATACAGGAATCCCAGCCAATATCATCCTAAATGGGAAATGACGAAAACTCCCTTTAAAGGTAGAAACTCAGCAAGGCTGCCCCCTGTCATCACTCCTTTTAATACAGTGCTTGAAACACTTGCTAGGGCAATAAGGCAGAGAAAAGGAAGTTAATGGAGTTCTAATTGGAAAGAGAAGTCAAACTATCCCTTTTTGCTGATGATATGATTGTTTACTTAAAGGATGCTAAAAAACTCCACCAAGAACTCGTAGACAATGATTAGAGAGCTTTCAGTAAAGTGGCAGATACAAAACTTAACCTAGTATTTCCTGGTTGTTCCACTATTGTGTATTTTATATTTTTCATAATCTTTATTTGATCTTTTTAGTTGCTCTGTGTTATCTTCCAGGTCTGATATTCTTTGTTCTGCTTCCTCCATTCTATTTCTGAGGCTTTTTCCATTCCTTTCCTCTTGATTGGATGAGTGTTCTATTTCCTTTTTTATTTCATCCTGTGATTTCTTTAGTATTTCCACTTTTTTTTTTTTTTTTGGAGCTTCTCAATCTCTTCTTGGTGCTCCTTACTTCACTAGTTGGCTTCCTTTTTCAGTGCTTCTACTTCCTTCAGGAGTTTGTCATTTTCTCCCTCTAGTTCTTTCTGGAGTTTGTCACTCTCTCCCTTTAGTTCTTTCCGAAGTTTGTCATTGACTCCCTCTAGGTCCTTCTTGTGTTTTTCATTCTCTCTCCTTGGTTCTCTGACTTGTTCTTTATATTCTTTAATTCCTCTGAATAGGTCTTCAATTGTTCCTCTGAGATCTGTTTCTTGGGTCACCCCCAGGGGGATCCCACTGTAGCAATCTCCTGTGCTTCAGGTGGTCCTGGCCAAGTCCCTGATCTAACCACTGCACACACCATATTCAATTTTTCTATGAAGCTATAACTGCTCTTAAAAAAGTTAAGTAGGGGTACAGAGTGTGGTGGCACACACCTTTAGTCCTAGTACTTGGGAGGCAGAGGCAGGTAAATCTCTGTGGGCTCAAGGCAGCCTTGTCTATATAGCTAGTTCAAGGCTATCTGGGGCTACAAGGAGACCTTGTCTTAAAAAGACCAAAAATAGATAAATAAACCCAAAAAATTACATAGGGGCTAGAACAATAGCTCAGAAGTTAAGGGCATGTACTGCTCTTGCAAAAGACCGGAGTTCAATTTTCAGCAACCATGTCCCATGACTCACAACTGCCTGTAACTCCAGCTCCAAGAGGATCTGCATGGTCTCCATGGACAACTCCAGTCACATGCACATGTCCACACACAGCCAAATATACATATTCACAATTTTCTTTAATTCTTAAAAAGTCTTTAAAGATAATAAAGTTTATTAATTAAAAAGAAAGAAGCATGAAGGCTTTGTTAAACTACAGTCAAATAACAAACAGTAAACTTGGGGGCTTCTCTGCACTCGCTGAAAGTCAATTTTTCTGATTAACAATTTTTGTTGTTTTTTTGTTTGTTCATTTGTGTGTGTGTGTGTGTGTGTGTGTGTGTGTAGTGTCTTTGAGACAGGGTCTCCCTATAGCCCCAGCTGGCCTGAAACTTGCTTTGTAGACCAGGCTGGCCTTGAACTCACAGAGATCCACCTGCCTCTGCCTCCTGAGTGCTGAGATTAAAGGCATGCACCACCATGCCTGGCCTGATAAACATTTTAAGGCACAAAATTTTCTGTCCTACCATTTGTCAAGTTAGGACAACAAAAACTTTCAGTAGTCCTAAGATTTGTAAACAAACTCAAAAAGCAAAGGTGCTACAAGTGCTTTGGGTTGACACTCTTACAACTCTTGCCCTGCACACTGGAGTAACATCAGCTTTGATTCCTCCTGTATCCTTTCCTAAAGTTCTGGCACATACATGAACTTCCCTGAAAATTTCCTTAAGAGATCATACACAAGACTACATGTGGTGACACACACCTATAACCCCAGCAATTGAGAGGCAGAGGCAGGAGATCAGGAGTACAAGCTAGCCTCAGCTACACAGCAAGCTCCAGACCAGCCTGTTCTACTTCAGAGACTGTCTCAAGAAAAAAAAGTGAGTGAGTGAGAGAAAGAGAGAGAGAGAAACACACACACCTTTTCCATGTCGAGGGGGGGCTCCTTTTGCTTTAAAACTATCCACCTGTGCCTTTGTGTCTGTCTCCAAAGTGATACTTATCTGGATCTCAGACTTGAACTTGGTGTATTTGTTACTCAGCAACTGGTACCACTTGGGTGCCTAGATGACAAAACACAAAACATTATGACTCAAAATGTTCTTGAAGGTTTTAAATCTTTTTTTCTATAGCTTTTTCAGTATTTTTATCCTTTAAAAAATTTCTTTTCCATACTCTTCATAAGAGGTTAATCCTGATTAGGAACCTACTAACTATTTTCTTCTGAGAATACTACTGATGTTTACAGGGTCTTCTCTGGTCCCATTCTAATATTTCACAAGGTAAAACATCAAACATATTTCTAACTTTACCCTTCTGTCTCTTCTCTCATAGCGTCCTTTAGTAACAATCTAATTACCCATCTCCTTGACTCCAATTACTAATACCACTATCATACTCTCTTCCTGCCATATTTTGTTCTGTCCTGCTTGTATCAGTTAAGAAAAGGAAAATCTTACTGCTAACACATAGCACAAAATACTAGCCCAAAACCCCTGTATATGAGTTCTGGGGTATGAACTATTTGCCTGGCAGATGCTGAAAAGAAAGGCTCTCTCAGTGAATCCTAAACTACTCAAACATCCTCATTATGGCAGAAATTCTAGTGCCCAGAGCAGCCAGAAAACACATGCCAGGCCAGTCTAGCATGCACCACAGATGCAGGAAACATAGTCATCAGGAACCATTTCACACCTGAAAGCAGCATTCTCGCCCTGAACATTGTTATATAAAGGCATAAAGTTCTGTTTTATATTTACATAATATTTATTAAGTAAAATGGGACCCACTACACCTTAGGTTTAAAAATAAATTGTAACCTAGCTTTAAAGAAAAAGTATGTAACAATTTATTGCAAAATATGTAGTATTGCTAATTTCTTATGGCACATATTTTCTGATTTCAAATATAAGCCTAAAACAGATTTTTAACTTACAGAATTTATGGATTTTTGTTACAGAATTTAGAAAAATGAATATGAATTTTTCAATTACATTTACAGAGATTCATTCTTCCGAACCTCACAACCACACCAATAAACTTCAATGTCCTTTCTGTGAAACAGAAAACAAGCAAGATGACATACATCCAGCTTTCATAAACTGATGGAATTATCAACTGCCACTTCATTTTGATCATGAACACGCTGATAAAGGGATGCTCAAATGCACTATCACCTCCTAAGAGGTCTTACCTCGTAGGAGCTGACTGTGGAAGCATCCTAGGGAACGCTGCAGAAGAGGACCTGGGTAAGGGAGATGTCAGGCTCAGTCAGGGCCCTTAGTTCCAGGATAAAACTAAAGAAGGAAAACCTTCACCAGAGCAACAGAATGGTGAACCCCCAAAGACTGTGGGAAGTGGGAAGGGCAAACAAGTCCTTTTTTAAAGCATTTTGCTTATTTGTTTTATTTCTTTGTTTTGTTTTTTGTTTTGTTTCTTAAGACGGGGTACTGTCTGCCCACAAGCTCACTATGTAGCCAGGACGGGCCCTGAACTTCAGATCCTCCTGGTTTCACAGGTCTATACCATCATGCACAGCTTTCTTTTAAAGCATTTTTTTTCCAGTTCCTTTTCTAAAGATTGTGCATTTAGATTTGGCTGGTGGTTCATTTGCAAATGTCACTGCTATTGGCAGCAAAAGTTCTAATCGTGGCTTAATTTTTCTTTGCAGAATCCTAATTGAAGATTAAAATTAATGCCTGGCTTGGTGACACACTCCTGCTGAGGAGGCTGAGGAGGAAGACCTTGTCTCTAAAACAACAAAAACAAAACAAAACCAGAACCAAACTAAGCAAACATATTTAAAAAAGAAAAAACATGGAGGGAAGGAGGGATTCAAATTAAAAGTGAAAGGGGGGGGGTCTGGAGAGTTATCTCAGCAGGTAAGAGCTCCTACTGTGCAATCATGAGGGCCAAGAGTTCAGATCCAGTACCCACATAGCAAGCCAGGTATCCTACAAACGCCTGTAACTATAGCTCCAATGCCCTCTTCTGGCCCTAGAGCACACACAGACACATACACTTGTGCACACACACATACACAGGCTCACACTGTGTACTCACACTGACAAGACACACGTGAATAAAGAAAAGAGTGGAAAGGGGAAAAAACAATGCAGGAGACTGAGAAGATACTCATTTTAATTGTTTAAACTTTATCTTAAGGAAAAATGGTAGCTAGGAATGCTCTTAATCTCAGTACTTTGGGAAGTAGAGGCAGGAAGATTAGGAGTTCAAGGCCAGCCTGAGCTACAGGGACTCTATTTTAAAAAGGATAAACAAACAACTGTGCCCAAATAAAGACATCATTGCCAGGCATGGTGGCACACACATGCAATCCCCAGCACTTTGAAAGCAGAGACAAGAGGACTGACACAAGTTTGAGGCCAGACTGGGCTATACAGTCTATGTGACAAGACTCTGTCTCAGAAAAGATATTAAGAAAAATTGAAAGGAAGATTTCCAAAGTTAACCACATGCAAAGAGTTGGGAGAAACTTAAGAAGAAATGAGAAGCATGTTCAACAATAAAAGGTACTGACAAGAGTCAGAACCAGAGTTCTCTGCCTGCAGGAGTGGTGCTGCTCAGGTAGCATGACTGTTGTCTCACCAAGTTCCATTCCAACTCAGGAGAAGCTACCTAACTTCTAAGGACTTAATCTCTTCATCTATAATATTCAGAAAATAATATCCATACCAAAGGGTAGGCCTGATGTTTATATCAGTTTCCAGGCTAGCCTCAGACACCTAAGATTATAGATGTAGGCCAACATGTCTGTCTTTAAACCAGTTATTGTTTCAAAGTACTATGAAAATTTTCAGACATATTTTTAAAAGCTCAATAATATGACTATAATAATGAGACACATGATTTACACCACCCTGAAAGAGATGTGATCAATAAAAAGGAGAACTTAAAAGAGGATTGGAAGTTCAAGGCCTACCTGGGCTACAGAGTGAGTTCAAGGCCAGCTAGGGAAACTTAGTGTTACCCTCTCTGAAAATATACAGCTCAGCAGAATGTTTGCCTAGTATGAATGAGGCCCTAAGTTCAATCCTCAGAACTAAAAAAGAAAGCTGTATCAATTGAACACATTTGTTTAGTTCTAGTTTATTTGGGGTACAACTTTTTTGTTTCATTTTGTTTTGCTTTAAGGAGGAAAAATTTAGCTGGGCACAGATAGCATGCTTGTAATTCAATATTCGGGATGTAGAAGCAAGACCAGGAGTTTAAGGCTGGCCTGTACTATCTAAAAGTGTCAACAAAGAAAGAAAAAAAAAAAAAAAAAAAAAAAAGAAAAGATTTATTCTGGGTTGACCCAAACTTTTAAGTGTCATGTTCTAGGGACTGTTTGGAGGAAGAAAAGGGGTTAAGACAATCTTACTAGTATGAGGCTTGTAATCTTTCTGCCTCAGTCTCCCAAGTGCCGGGCGTGGTGGCGCACGTCTTTAATCCTAGCACTTGGGAGGCAGAGACAGGCAGATCTCTGTGAGTTCAAGGCCAGCATGGTCTACATAGCGAGTTCCAGGATAGCTGGGGCTACAGGGAGACCCTGTCTCAGAAAGACCAAAAAAAAAAAAGTCTCAAGTTTCATGAAGAAAGTAAAGGCAAGCAGAATATCCTCAGTCATTTACAGCATTAAGATAATCAACAGAGTTACATTTCTCACAAGGGAATAGAACTAGGAAGCAGGAAATACAACTGGGAAGCTATTATGACAATCAAGGTAAGAAACAATAAAGGCTATGGATGAGATAGCTGGAATGAAAATGGAAAACATCCAGAGGGGAAAAAAGTCTGGACTAGACAACTATGAAGAAAAAATTGTCAAGGAAGACTTCTGTATTTCTAATGTGGGCAAGTGAGGAATGCTTAGTAGAGCAAGGACACAGAAAAGGACACCTCTAAAAGAAACACTCAGGAGTTAAGCTGCAGGTAGCAGTTACTAACACAGGTATGAACTCATGGCCAAGTTCCTCAAACATTATGTCTTCCATATCACCTCAAGACCATGATGCAACAGGCTCAGTATTTTCTTTTCATTAACTTGTTATTTAATGAAAATAATCAACCATCATAATAATTATAAAACATTACAAGAACAATACCTGCTTTGTTTCTTGAGCAGTTCTTAAGTCCAGAACAATGTAACCTATGGCTTCCTTGGCTGAAGACTGAGGATCCACTGCAAAACACTGCAGTTTGATAGGAGTACGCTGTAACCTGTACAACAATTTGGGTGACAGTAAAATATGGCGTTTTTTTTCTTAATATTAAGCTTTCTACTACCCTTGAAAAAAATGTTATATCCACATTACGAGTCGGTGGGATCAACTATATTTATTCTATATTTTCTAAATAATTATTCAACTGGAAAGAACTATTATTTATATACACTTATCTGAACAGCAACTAATACTGAAAACATGTCAAATCTTAATCTCACTTGCAAAAACCGATTCCATAGGTCAATTATTCCCAAGCTTCTGTAACATACTCAGGTCTCTTCAAGTCAGAACTTATCATGAATCTTCCAGAATGATTTTTGTTGTTGTTACTGCTTTGTCACAGAGTTTCTCTGTAGCATTGGGATTAAAGGCATGTACTACCATACCAAGCTCCAGAATGATTATACATCATCATCATATTATACACTACTTTAACATATAAAACACTACACATATACACACACACATACACACTATTATAGCTTTCTATATAGCTTTAAAAGTAAACTTAAGAGTTAAATACCATAAAATTAAACTATTAAAACATAATAATGTAACACATGACAATGTTCTGTCAACATCATGGTGAGTGGGATAACATATATTGAGCTGAATAGATTCTGTGATCATGTTTTTCTAGTAGGATTACTATTTAATTACACTTACCATAAAAATCACTACTTATAAATTCTTAGCCTAAATAAAGTGATATACCACTTGGTACTAACACAACTGCAAGGCAACTACATCTCATCACAGAATTCAATCTAAGCAGATATTCCAAATGCTAGTAAAAAGACAAAACTTAATGGTCTCTAAGAATTTAATATCTCTTTAACTAAATCCATGGACCAATACAGAAATAAAAGCAATAAAATTTCTTCTTGCACTGTGTTAACTTTATGTTTTGAATTGATTTAGTACTGATGTCTGAGGTAATTACGTGGGGGTTTGGCAGTGGTTGGTGTTTGTTTAGTTTTGAGTCAGTCCTCTGCAACCCAGGCTAGCTCTGAACTGACCTCTTGCCTCGGCATCCGAGTGTTATACAAGTATGCAGTGCCATTTCCAAGTTTATTTTCAATCATTTAATACATAAAAATCCTGCTGGTCATTTTTTAAGATTTAGTTTTATGTGTATGATTATTTTGCCTACATAGATGTATGTATGCTACATGTTTGCCTGGTGCCCACAGAAGCCAGATGTGAGTGTTCGATCTACTGAAATCGGAGTTACAGGTGGTTGAGACCTGCCATGAAGGTGCTGGGAACCAAGCCCTGATTCTCTGCATGAACAAGCGCTCTTAACTGCTGTTCTTAACATTTCTAGTCATAGTTCATTAAAACATAATATGCTAAATGCTTTAGTTCCATTTTATATACTAAAGTATTTACCTAAATCCAACATAAAATTATTTCAAAGATTCCTTTATATATTTTCTAACTTTTCACTGGATGCCTCTATAAATTTTAGGCAAGTCAGGTAAATATGTTATTTAATAAAACTGATATTGCATTTCAATCAGTATTTGGAAAATATATTATCAAAGTACTTTTAGAATATTTATTGTGTCACATATTAATCCTCCCTTATCATCAAGTAAAAAAAGCAGCTATCATTAATGTAGTGATTAATGCCAGATAGAGCTCACCCTTGTAATCCCAGCATTTAGGAGGGTGAGGTAGGAGGATTACCAACCAGTCAGATGCTAACTGGGGTAGAACAAGTTTCAGGCCAGCCTGGCCTACAGAAAGAGAACCCATCTTAACAAACAAACAAACAAACCTAAAACTAACAAAATAGTGGTTAAAACTTTCAACTCAGTCCTGGAGGACTGTACCTTTATCCAGTCAACAGCTTTAGGACAGTCACTTAGCCTTCCCAGATTGAGTTTCCTTAGCTGTGATCCTGGAGAAACAGAACTTTACAATGTTGCTCTGATGTTGAAATGAGCTACTGTTGCAAAACACCATGAAAATTTTCTGGCACATTAAAAAGTATTCAACAGCTGGTCGTGGTTCATGTAATCCCAGCATTCAGGTGAGTGAGGCAGGAGAACTGTCAAAAATTAGAGGCTAATCCAGCATATAGTGAGTTCTGGGCCAGCCTGAGCTACCCAATGAGATCCTGTAAAGGTTAGTTTTGACACAGTTTAGAGTCACCTGGGAAGAAAGTCTCAATGAGAGATTGCTGGATCAGGTTGGTCTGTGGATGTGTTTGTGGGGGATTATGTTATGAGAAGACCCACCCACTTTAGGTGGCAGCATATTCTGAACTGTATAAGGGAGAGAGGGAGAGGGGGAGGGGGAGGGGGAGAGGGAGAAGAGGGAGGAGAGGGACAAAGACAGAAAGAGAGAAACAAAGAGAAAGAAAGAAAAAGGGAGGGAGAGGGGGAGAGGGAGGAGAGGGAGGAAGGGAGAGGGCCAGAGGGAGGGAGAGGAGAGGGAGGAGGGGAGAGGCGAGAGGGAGGGAGAGGGAGAGAAGAAGGTGAAGGGAGAGAGGGAGAGGAAGAGTAGAGAGGAAGGATTGAGGGGAAGAAGAGAGGGAAGAGGGGGAGCAAGGAGGAGAGGAGAGAAGGACGAGGGAGAGGAGAGGAGGGGAGAGGGGGAGAGGAGGGAGAGGAGGAAAGGGGCAGAGGAGGGAGAGGAGGCAGAGGAGGAGAGGGGGAGGGCGGGAGGAGGAGGAGAGAGGGGAGAGGAGGAAGGGGGATGAGGAGAGAGAGGAGGAGGAGGGAGAGGAAGGGAGAGGAGAGGGAAAGAGGAAAGAGGAGAGGAGGGAGAGGAAGAGAGGGGAGAGGGGGAGGGAGAGGAGGCAGAGAGGGAAAGGAGGGGAGAGGGAGAGGAGGGAGAGGGAGATGGGGAAGAGGGAGGGGGAGAAGATGCAGGGAGAGGGAGGAGGGCAGAGGGAGGGGAGAAGAGAGAGAGAGGGAGGAGAGGGAGAAGGGAGCAGGGAGAGGAAGAGGGAGAGGAAGGGAGAGCAGAGAGGGGAGAAAAGGGAGACCCTTTCTAAAAAAAAAAAAGGGAGGAGAGGAGGGAGAGGGGACGGAGGAGAAAGGAGGGAGGAGGGGAGGGGAGGAGAGGAAGAGGGGAGGGGGAAGAGAGGGAGGAGGGAGGGGGAGAAGAGAGGGAGAGGGGGGAAGGAGAGAGGGAGGGAGGGAGGGAGAGAGGAGAGGGAGAGGGAGAGGGGAGAGGAGGGAAAAGGAGGGAGCAGGGAGACGAGGGGGGGAGGAGGGACAAGGAGGGGTAGGGAAAGAGGAGGAGAGGGAGGGAGAGGGAGCAGGGAAGCAGGAGAAGAGAGGGGAAGAGGAGAGGAGAGGGGAGAGGGAGAGAGGGAAAGGAGGGAGAGGACGGAGAGGAGGGAGAGGACGAAGAGGAGGGAGAGGACGGAGAGGAGGGAGAGGACGGAGAGGAGGGAGAGGATGGAGAGGAGGTAGGGGAGGAGGGACAGGGATGGGGACAGGAAGAACGCTGAGAACAAGCATGCACTAATTCATTACTCTCTGCTCCTGACTGTGGATGTCATACAACCAGGTGCTTCAAGTTCCTGCCTCCTGGACTTTATGTGATGATAGACTGTAACACGGAACTGGGACCTAAATAAATCCTTTCTTCCTTAAGTTGCTTTTGTCAAGATGCTTTACCACAGCATCAAGAGCTGTAACTATGACAGACCCTCTCTCAAAAGACAAGAAAACAAAACAAAAACCACTGGACAAATATATTACTATAACCTATTAAGTTACAAAATTGAAGCTTGAAAAATAGACCAATAAAAATGGTACTATAAACAGAAAGAAACATCACCTGTGTTGATGAAGCACTTTTCTTTCAATTTCCCAGGCTAACTCAGTAGCAAATTCTGGCTGGTCAGTATGTTCCACAGGATCAGTGGCCAGCTGTTCTCCATCAAATTTTGCTTCTACTATAAGCATATACTTTGGACGTTTGGGGAAATAGCGACCTGAAGAAAGAAAAGTACAGATTCATGGAAAATGTAAAAAAACAAAACAAACAAAAAAAACAAAAAAAACAAACAAAACAAATAGGATCATTTAGCACTTGTTTTAAAGATTGGTGTATGCTAAGGAGGCTGACTCACACACTGCGTAACCACCTCAACAGCACAGCTGTACTCACTGTCACAACTTAGAAGCATCAGAAACAAAGTTGTAATCTGCCAACTAGTCCTCCTCCAACACTAATGTGGATGTGAATAACTGGAGATCCTGTTCAAATGTGGACTCAGCTCAGTAGGTGTGGGGGTGGGGCTGGGGCTGGGAACCCGCACTTCTAACTGGATGTTGGGTACTGTCAAGGCTGCTGTCCTTTATTCACACTTTGAGTAAGAGGGATCTCGGTAATATTTGGAATTGGTTGTGATTAACCAATGGTGCATCTTCCTGTATATGTACTTTTTTTTAAGTAATTATTTTTAAAATATATTTTTATTGTTATTAAACTTTTTCATACATACAACATACATCATTTCTCAATCCAAATTAGAGTCATTTCCCTTTCCATGCCCCCCCCCCCACCGCACCTGAGTCATGCACTCTGCCAAACATGTCTTGCATCTTTTTCTGAGTCTTTCCATAGTTTTTTCCAAAGCAGAGGCTTAATGTTTTTGGGAGAACTTCACTATTTCAGTCTTTTTTTTCCCCCAGTTCTTTTGTTGTTGTTCTTTCCAACTTGTTTTGCTTCAAAATATGTGTGTGTACATATATGTGTGTGTGTGAGTTCACCTAAATGAGGTCCAGTAAGCACATGTCCTGTCTTGATCTTCCTGTACTGGCCTCCATGATACAGCCTGGGTAGTCCAACAATGACTGCTGAAACCCCAGTAGCTGCTAGTCCACAAGCTGGATGTCTCAGCAGTCTCCATCTGGCACTGAAGGTTTGGAGGATTCTTGGAGAGACATGAGTCTTCAGTCTATATTGGAAGGTTAGAAAGCTGTGTCTCATGTCTTTGAAGGATGGCAAAAGCAGTGGCAGCCACAGAGTAGATACACTTGCCAGTAAGAATTGAAGACAAGCAAAAACAACAGTGTTCTCTCTTTTTTTTCCTTTTTGTCTTTTTACTAAGATCTCAAGTTTTATATCTGAAGTACAATTTCTCAGGCCTTACTGATTATTTATTTCTGGTTATACTTTCCTTTTGGATGCTTAAGGCCACACAGTTAGCCCAGATTAACCAAGGTTTTTGTTTTCTCAATATCAGTTAAGGATCTGGTCCTCAGGGGTCACTAGGGGTTTTGTGTGTGTGTGTGTGAGTGGGGGGAGGGAGCCCCTGGCTCCTTTTGGCTTTTCATTTACCAGTGATTGTACATGTACTTTATAAAAGAACAGTTTTTTGTTTGTTTGTTTGTTTTTGGTCTTTTCGAGACAGGGTCTCCCTGCAGCCCCAGCTGTCCTGGAATTTGCTCTGTAGACCAGGCTGGCCTTGAACTCACAAAGATCCACCTGCTTCTGCCTCCCAAGTGCTAGGATTAAAGGCGTGCTCCACCACACCAGGCTAAACATTTATCTTTTTTTTTTCCTTCTTTTTTAGTTTTTTCCTTTTTTTGGTATTTTTTGAGGCAGGGTCTCCCTTTTAGTACCAGCTGTCCTGGAGCTCACTCTGTAGGCCAGGCTGGCCTTGAACTCACAGAGATCCACCCACTTCTACCTCCCAAGTGCTGGGATTAAAAGGGTGCACCCCACGCCCAGCTTATCTGAAGAGCATGGAACTCAAATGAGCAAAGACAAATTTATCTGTATCTTAATTTTCCTGTTAGCTTAGTTAAGAATAATCTCCCTGTCTCGAAAATACCAAAAAAAAAAAAAAAAAAAATAATCTCTTAAACCCAACATGTAGTTGTTATAAAATTCCAGCATTCATGAGGAAGAAACAAGAGGATTACTCCAAGTCCAAGGCCAGCCTGGACCTACGCAGTAAACCTGTGTCAACAACAAGAACAAAAGCTGGACCTGGTGGTTCACGGCTGCATCAGCCAACCTTTGCTACATAGTGAGTCTGGGCCCATCCTAAGCTACATGAGACCTTGTCATTTTCTTTTTTTTTAAGACAGAGTCTCCCTATAGTCCCAGCTGGCCTGGAACTTGCTTATACAGACCAGGTTGGCCTTGAACTCAGAGAGATCCACCTGCCTCTGCCTCCATGTCCCAAGTACTGAGATTAAAGGTATGTGCCACCACCCTCAGCTCAAGACCTTGTTTTAAAAAAAAAAACAACAGTAATCCATCTCTCAAGTTAGCCACAGATGGGCTAGAGATGGCTCGACAGTTACAAGCACTGGCTTCTCTCGCAGAGGGCCCAGGTTTGATTTTGATTTCCAGTACCCACATGGCAGCTAACATCCATCTGGATCACCAGCTCCAGGGGATCCGATGCCCAATTCTGACCACTATGTAATTCTGACCACTATGTACACTGCACAACAAAGATGCACTTATAGACACATGCAGGCAATACATCCATACACACACAAAAAAAATAAGTAAAATTTAAAAATTATCTACAGAAAAATAAGCACATGTATTCATTCTATTTTCCACAATACTGTATGTTATCAAAAAAATAAAATATCTTACTTACATCAATTTTCATCTATATTGCCTAAATCTATTTCTTCAATGTTTACTTCTGAAGGCATACTTAAAATCAAGTATATCAGGGGCTGGAGAGAATAGCCTAGCGGTTAAGAGCACCGACTGCTCTTGCAGAGGACCCAGGTTCGATCCCCAGCACCCACATGGGGGATGAGAACCGTCTGTAACTCCAATTCCAGGAGAACTCCAGTTCCAGGGGAATCCAACACCCTCTTCTGACCTCCGCGGCATTGCACGACACGGGTGCACAAATTTACATGCAGACAGTACACTCATACACATACAAAAATAAATAAAATTTTAAAAAAATGTTTTAAAAAAATCAAGTATATCAGATGATAAGCTACCAAAAAGAGCCATTACCTGTAATGCCAGAACAGACTAAGGCAAGAGGATCACAAGCTCAAGGCTAGCCTGGGCTACAAAACATTGTCTTAAAAAAGAAAAAAAATAAGGCTCAGCAAGTAAATGTGCTTACTGTGTAAGCCTGAAGACCTGAATTCCAATGCCTGGAACCCACACAAAACCCAGGATTCGAACCCACACAAAACCCAGGACGCAGTACTGCACATCTGCAGTCCCAGCACTCCTACTGGAGAGGGGAAGTGAACACAAGAGAATCATCTGGAAGCTTTTAGGCTGACTGGCCTGAGGGTTCAAAGTCCAGCAGAAACAAGAAAGAACCAGCCTCAACAAGAGGACCAACTCCAGAAGGTTGTTCTTTGGCCCTGAGCACCCTTCATTCTCTCTCTCTCTCTCTCTCTCTCTCTCTCTCTCTCTTTTTCTCTCTCTCACATACACACACACACACACACACACACACACACAGAGTAAAATTAAAAACTGGAAACAAGGCTGGAGAGCTGGCTCAGCAGTTAGGAGCACTGGCTGCTCTTCCAGGGCTTGACTCAGCACCCACACAGTGGCCGACAACCATCCATAACTCCAATTCCACAGGAATCTGACTCCCTCTTCTGACCTCCACAGGCATTCCATGACATGGGTGCATTTACATACATGCAGACAATATACTCTTACACATAAAATAATATTTTTAAAAAACTGGAAACAAGAAATGAAGAACAGCTAGTAATCTTGCACCAACACTACAGATTTTAGGACTGGTGAGGGGGGTGGTCACAGTAATGGGATTTGATTATTGTTAAGTAAAGGAATCCCTACTGCTAATTGGTTGGGAATTAAACTAGGTAAGACCTGGATTTGGTGGCATGGTTGCACATACCAGTAATCCTAACACTTGGGAGGTAGAGGCAGAAATCAAGGATTCAAGGTAATACTTGGTGAGTTCAAGGCCAACCTGAACTATGTAAGACTACAAAACAAAAACAAAACAAAACAAAACCAGGGTCTCTTTGGTCTGGTCCTGAGAAACAATATGAGAAGGAATGCCACCCTTTGACGAGCACTGTAGCAAGACACAAACTAATGCCACCACTGTGGCTCCTGAACAGGTCTGTCTCTTCAGAGGCTAACCTGTGATGAACATGGGCTAGCTACCCTGACAAGCAGAAGAGAAAGTGTAAGCGAAGTGCCAAGGCTAAGAGACAAAATACTCCAGGACTGGGCAAACAAGCTACCAAAAACTTGCCCATTGCAGAGTGGGCCATGGCCCCCAAGAAGGAACAACACTCCCACCTAAGAGGGCAGCTGCGGCGCCTCCAGGTCATCTGGAGGAGTTCATCAATCAGCCAATCAGCCATAAATGTTCTGGTTAAAAAAAAAGAGAAGACCTGCTGGGCGTGGTGGCGCACATCTTTATTCTCAGTATTTGGGAGACAAGAGGCAGGTGGATCCCTTTGAGTTTGAGGCCAGCCTGGTCTACAGAGTGAGTTCCAGACCAGCTGGGACTACAGGGAGACCCTGACTCAAAAAAAAAAAAAGAAAAAAGAAAAGAAAGAAAAGACCTGACTGTAAACCTTATGAATGCCAGCCTTAAGGGTTGGAGAGACGGCTCAGTTAAGAGTTCGCTTGCTGCTCGATCAGAGGACCTGAGTTCAGAGAAGCAAGCCAGCTGTCCTCTCATCTTAGTTCAAGGGGCAGAGACCAGATCATCTCTGGGGCTTGCCAGCTTCTAGCTTAGCTGAGAGAACTCAGGTTTAGGGAGAACAGGTAGAAAACGGCAGGGAAAGTGACCCAAAACCCTCCTCTGGCCTCCAAAGGCACACACAGGCATGGATATGCGTGCCTATGGGCACAGAGACACACAGGGAAATAAATCTTAAAAATTTTCTAAAAAAAGGAAAAAAGGGGCCTGGAGAGATGGCCTAGCGGTTAAGAGTGCCGACTGCTCTTGCAGAGGACCCGGGTTCGATCCCCAGCATGGCGGCTGAGAACCGTCTTTAACTCCAGTTCCAGGGGAATCCGACACCCTCTTCTGACCTCCGAGGCATTGCACGAGACGGGTGCACAAACCTACATGCAGACAGTACATTCATACACATACAGAAATAAATAAAATTTAAGGAAAAAAGGAATGGAAAGATGGCTCACTGGTTGACAGCACTGGTTGCTTTTGCAGAGGACTCAGGTTTGATTCCCAGAGCCCATATGGCAGTTAACAACCATCCCTATAACTCAAGTTCCAAGGAAATCAACACCTTCTGACCTTGCTAGGCAGTGCATGACATGGGTATACTTAAATACATGCAGGTAATACAGCCATACATATAAAGTAAAAAACGATAAATGAAATATTAAAAAAGAAAAACAAGCCAGCATGGTAGCTCAAACCTGTAATCCCAGCACTTGGGAGGCAGAGGCAGGTGGACCACTGTGAGTTCAAGGCCAGCCTTGTCTACATAGTGAGTTCCAGACCAGCTGGGGCTGCAAGAAGACCCTTTCTCAAAAATACAAAAATTAAAAATTAAACCTTGGGGCTGGAGAGACGACTCAGTAGTGAAGAGCACTCTGCTGCTTGCAAAGGACCTAGGTTCTGTTCCCACCATCCACATGTTTGCTAAAAACGGCCCATAACTCCAGTTCCAGGGGATCTGATGCTCTCTTTTGACTTCCTCTGGCATATTACACATGGGGGGGGGGTGCACTTACACACAAGTAGTCAATACACTCATACACATAAAATATAATAAATAAAATATTTTTAAGAATTATAAATCTTGTCTGTGGAAGAAGCAGTATCTTTTTTTTTTTTTTTTGTCTTTTCGAGACAGGGTCTCCCTGTAGCCCCAGCTGTACTGGAACTCTTTCTGTAGACCAGGCTGGCCTTGAACTCAAAAAGATCCGCCTGCCTTTGCCTCCTGAGTGCTAGGATTAAAGGCGTGCACCACCAGGCCCGGCTAGAAGCAGTATCTTTTGAAAAAAGGATAGTTCTTGAAATGTAATCTAGAAATAAGCAGTTGAGTATCACTGGAGGCTTAGAAGCACATGAGACTAAAGGGGTAGGCAGAAGTCTATCACAAAGGGCCACTTTTGCTACTCTAAGGCAACCACACATTTTCCTTTAGAACTCTGAAACATCTGAAGACAACTAGGTTTCCACACTGGAAGGTGGTAAAGGGCAATAAGCGTTTCTGGAAAGGAGGAAACATTTAGGAAACTGAGATTATTATCCGGTTTAGGTGTATAAGGAACCAGAACAAGGTACTCAGTGGAGACTCATTTGAAAGTTTATATATAGTGCCTATTACTATTTAGAAAATAAATCACCAACTCCTGGTGACCATTTACAAGATGGGGATGGGAAGGGAATCAAGTACGGCGCTGAACCCCAGGTTCTTGGCGTGAATGGAAACATTACCACAAGAGGAGGAGCTGCAGGAGGACCACATGCCAGTTTTGGGATAAATCTGTGGTAACAACCTGACATCCCTGACTCCACAATCTCTTTAGCTACTGAACTGAACTGGAGTCAAGTTCACTCTTGTGGTTGGGACTACAGCCACCAACCTGTGACAACTGACCCTCAACTCCTTGGCCTTCGAGCTCCTTTCTTACCAGGCACACTATTCCTGCACATCCCCCTTCCCTACACTGCTCATCTTCAGCATTCCAGCCACCAGGAACAACAATCCTTGTCTAAAGCTGGTGACAGAAGAGATTTCAACGATTCATCCTACTCTACACCACACTCACGTTTATAGTACATCCCAACAACATTGTGTCCTGTGAATTAATCTGCCCATCTCAAGTGGATGCACCCCTCTATTGTGGAAAAGAAGGGATCATATTACATTTGTTTATTCACAGCAAAGGGCCCACTTCTAAATCTAAACGCCTCCGTCAAACAATTCAAAGATTATTGCAGTCCACAGTAATGCAACAGTTAATGTCCTGATTCTTTAATGGCTTGTGGTCAGTGTCTTATTCCAAAACTGAAAGCTTGAGTTTACACTGTTTCCTTCCTTTTCCTCAAACACATCTCTCCAGAGGGGGAGGGGAGCCCACCCATACCTTTGGTCCAACCCTCAAGACGACTCCACCTTATATTGATAACATAGTCCAATTTACCAAACATCTCCTAGGCCCTCCCACTCCCTGAAATAGTTCTCTAAACTGAATTAAAGCAACATTTACTGAATGAATTTAATCAGGGCAAAACGTGCTCGTTGTTTCCATACCTTAAGTGATTCCTTTGTGGCTTGAACATCTATCCTTCCTTTTTTTTTTTTTTTGTCTTTTTTTGAGACAGGGTCTCCCTATAGCCCCAGCTGGCCTGGAACTCACTCTGTAGACCAGGCTGGCCTTGAACTCACAGCGATCCACCTGCCTCTGCCTCCCAAGTGTTAGGATTAAAGGCATTACCTGACAAATTCCTTAAGACCCAAATAAATGTCATCTCTGAAAAGACCTTCCTTATCTTCCCAGACAGGGCTGCTCACCCACAGGCTAGGGTCTCGACGAGCGTCCACCCTACTTTCTCTTAGATTTTAGAAACAGGAGACAGTCTCAGTCACTGCCAGCACAGGGCCTGACATTTTTAGCAAGTCCCCAATAAACAAAAGTCACTCACTCAACAAACATGCGTAAGGCACCTTTAACAACCGTAGTCCCCTAGGTACCCCTTCAAGACCTGTAAAGGGGACGGCCTCGCCAATACCGAAATGGTGGGAAATTTGTAATAAAGTTAATAGCAAAGTTCTTACAAATGGCATTACCAGGGACTGCAGAACAGAACGTGCTTTGCAGGCATTTTTAGCTCATATATAAAAAGCATCGACAGGCTGCTTCTGATGGAAATCGGTTTTTTCTACATTCTCTGGGGCTACGGCTAGTCACGCTAAATATCACTTATCCCTAATAGCGCTCAAGTTCCCCGGAGAGATGTTTAAATCAATTGCCTAACAGACTTCGCTGGTTACAGCTGAACACGTCTTTGGGGACCGCAAAGGCAAAGATGACAGGGTTCTTAAGGTTAACAAAGCCTTGGTCACACTTGACTTCTGAAGTTCGGGAAGCAGCAGTTGCAAAAGAAAACCCGGGATGGCTCACCTTCTAGAATGGATACGACGATGAGTAACTGGTCAGACTTGGAGACCATGGTGGCGGCGGCGGGGTCTGCGGGGAGGAAGCCCGGGTGAGGTGCAATCCCTCACGTCCCCACCTCCCGGCCTGTTTACCAGGCCGCCGGTCAGGCCCTAACCCGGCCCCGACTCGAGGCACTGGCCGCCCCGCAGCCCGCCTCCCCGAGACCTTTTGCCGCCTGCTGAGCCGCTTTTCAAACGCCCGGGCTGCCGCGGCGGACGCCGCGCTTCCGCCTAGCAACCAGGCCCGCAGGCCCAGGGCCCGGGGGAGGCTGGAGGACAAAGGGCGATAGAGACCAGGGCAAAGGAGGATAGAACGCCCCTCAGCCGAATCACCTCTGCCGCTCTTTCCAGCGCCCCTGGGAGCGCATGACTGCATTGTCGCGCAGCGCCACCTGCTGGTCGGATGCAGAAAGGCAGGTTATTCTAGCCCCGCTGGCCGCGCAGGCGCACCACTGCTGTACCGCTGCAGTTGTCGCTTCCTGCTCCAGCGTAGGGTGGCTCTCTAGGAAGAGTATTAGGATGACGTATTCTCTGCTTTGCGCCCAGCTTCAATCCGAGCAATATATATATATATCTTTCGGGACGTTTTTTCAATGCTAGCTTTTTTCAGGAATCCGGCATTAACAGTGGCTAATAAACCAAGTCACAGGAAATAATGATAACGCGTGAACTCTGAAGTCCCCAAACCGTGCTTGCCGGCCACCTCTAATTTCTGTCCATTGCAAACAAGTAGCGTCAACACGGTAGTCACTGTAACTGTAGGCGCTGACGTAAACTCTCCCAGAATATCCTGTACTTTAGAAATAACCTAAAAAACAAAAACGTTGTCACATGGGAGGGGAGAGTTAAAGACGTAGTTTCCTATACCCAAGACCACTAAGTCATTAATTAACAAAAATCAAAACCAAAAGTTAAGGCGGTGAACGCACATTCTCCCTTCAGATTTCCAATTTCAAACTTTATTTTTAGGGAAGATTAGAAGTATTTTGAAGAATGTATTGCTTAAAACCCAGAACACCGAATCAGTTGGAATGTTTGATTTTTTTAGCTTTAAATATTTTAGTAAATCCATTTGGAAAATTAAAACACGAAATAAGGCAAGAATAAAGCAGCAGCTTTACTGCTCTTTAAACGTAGAATTCTTGTTTGTTGTTTGGTTTGGGTTTTGATGGAGACAGGGTCTCCCAGCAGTCCCAACTGGACTCAAGTGTAGACGGAGCTAGCCTGAGCCCCTCTGTTAAAGGAACATGCCGCCACGCCCAGCTACAATTAACTGTATCTCAGAGTCCTATCTTCTTTTCCTTTGTCCCCCAAAGAAAAGGATGTGGAGATTCGACTAAGTTGCTTCTAAGGTGCCTACCAGACTCCTGAGAAGTTTTCCCCTGAATTGAGGTATGATCTGCTTTGTGTGCATCAGTTAGCACTGCGGAGTGTGCTTACATACATGCAGGAAATACACTTAAAAAATTTTTTTAATGAACTAAGATGGTAGAATGCTTATCTGGCATGCATGAGAACTTAGGCTTGAACCAAAGAAACATACACACTCATATTAATAATTTTTTTCTCACAGTAAAATTTTTATTTATCTCTTTAAAAATTATTTTTTAACATTTTACTTGTGCTCAAAAGACAACTTTTGGGAGTCAGTTCTCTCCTTCCACCATGTGGGTTCTAGGATAGAGCTCAGGCTGTTAGGCTTGCCAGTAAGTGAGTGCCTTTACTTGCTAAGCCATCCCATGGTCTCTGATAGAGCATTCTTTATCTGAATTTCCTCTCCCAACATTATTATTTTTAAATCACCTCATCAGAGTTACTGGAAATTCATCAACATAATTTGCATGGTGCCTTTATTTTCACAGACTCTATAAAATTAATGATGTGAAAGTTCCCATCTAGAAATTGAATTGTAATTCCATCATCATCTAAATCCATTATTCCATAATCTAATTCCCTTTCATATGCTATATTAAACAACAGCAGCTTTGGTTCTAGCATAAGTCATCACATTTTGGCTAAAATTCATGAGAGAAAATCTTATTATAAGTTTATAAAGTAACAATTACTGCTTCAAAATACATAAGCAAATGTTTTTAACATGCAAATTGTATCCATTAGTCAATGTAGCTTCATTGCACAATAAGCATACAACAATGCAAATTCAAACTGACAGGTACTGAGTCCATTAGTTTGTTGACCTATTAGTTAATCATATTACTCACTTTTCTATATCTATAAATGTTTGCAGGAAAAAAAAAAGCATGCCGAGCCTTTCTTTATTCCATATCTATTTCACATTTTGTATTTCACATCATACCATTTCTATATTTTTCATTTTTAAAAACTTCCGTGGCCCATTACAGGAGATCTCAGAAGTTCCATTAATATTTCCCTTCTTCACCTTTTTCTTCCTGTACATAGATACACAGATCCAAATAACATAGTTAATAACATCAAAGGCAAGCTTCCAGGACTAATAAAATTAGTACATTAATCGAATAGCTGCTATTTGCTTAAACATGATACCAGAAGCTGATCTAAAAAAAAAATGCATCATTTAAAAGAAGGAATAAGTCGGGCGTGGTGGCGCACACCTTTAATCCTAGCACTTGGGAGGCAGAGGCATGCAGATCTTTGTGAGTTCAAGGCCAGCCTGGTCTACATAGCGAGTTCCAGGACAGCTGGGGCTACAGGAGACCCTGTCTCAAAAAAGACAAAAAATAAATAAATAAATAAATAAATAAATAAATAAATAAATAAAGGAATAAGCTGGGGTTGGTGGTATATGCCTTTTTAATCCCAATGGTCAAGACACTGAAGCAGGAGGATTCCTGTAAATTCCAGGCCAACCTAGGCTACTGATTAAGGCCCTGACTTAAAAACAGAAAGATAAATCCTCCAAGACTCAGGGGAGCGTCCGAGAAGAGAATAGAAAAAATGTAAGAGCTGGAGGAAGGGGAGGAGTGCAGTGGAGTGCTGTCTTCTAGACAGGGCATGGCCATTGCCACATGGACTCACCACAGCTAGCTCATCTGCACAAACCTACACAGGGCAAGCCAACAGGTCAGTCAATGCTGCAATAGGCAACACTAATAAGACACAGTGGGTTATTAAAAAGAAAAAATAAAAGGACACGAAGATGGGAAAGGACACGTTGCAGAGTATAGGGGACGATGGAGGCAGGACAGAGTATGATTACAGCACATTGTTTACATGGATGAAACTGGCAAAGGAGAAATAAAATATATTATTTGAAAACAGAGGGAAAGTAAGGGAGAGAAAAGGAAAGGAAAGGAGAGGAGAAGAGGGGAGGGAAGGTGAGGGGAGAGGAGAGGAGAGGAAAAAGGAGAGGAGAGAAGAGGAAAGGAGAGGAGTGGGAAAGTGCAGGAGGTGAGGGCAGGAAGGATGAAAAGCAGTAGGCTTAATTTAGTGTCAAGGTAACTGGTCCTTTAAACCCAGCATCTAATGTAAACATGACAATCGATTTGAGTGTTGTTAATCCCTTGAGAAAGGGCTGCTGATATCTATTGTAAGAGAAATAGTATGGCTCAATATGAGAAAGTCATGAATACCCGAATTCCAAGTCCCATAATACTATCTTTGTAACTTGGCCAAAGTAATTTCTGTTTGAGCCTCAGTAATGGTAAAGTACATCACTCATGTAAGGTTAGTTGTTCTTTCTTCCTTTCTTCTTTTATTTTTCCTTGAGACAGGATCTCACCATGTAGTTACTGCCATGTAGCACAGTCTGGCCTGGAACTCATAGAGCAGAGATCCACCTGGGATCTCTGCTGGGATTAAAGGTGTGCACTACCATTTTCTTTCCTCGCATATTTTGTTGTTGCTTTGTTTTGCCTATACATGGGTACATACATGTTTGCATGTGTGGAACAGAAGAGACAGGCTTTATTTTCTCTAGGCAAGGGCACACACACAAGATGCTGCACAGGTGGACACCGGCAAGAGTGCATGTGCTCTTGGTCCCAAAGATGTGGTTTCTTGCCAAAATTGGTTATATAACAGATTACATCACTGCTTATGTCTGGGGTCCCCAGACATCTATGTCAGTCATTTTGTGCTGACTCATAGTTCTCTGGATATCTATCTTACCCAACTTGGCTCAGGCCAGAAATCCATAACAGCACCGAGTTGTCTAAACATAATCAGGCCTTCATGGTCTGTGATTCCCTTCATTAGGCCATAATAAAAATGTCTTAATGTGATGGGTGTTTTGATTATTAATGGGAAGGGATCATTTTTACAGTATATTTTCAGATTTATTCTTCTTTGTACTTCTGCAAAGTTAACCAGTTCTTTATATTGTCTCACCTTCACCTAGACCTATGCTCTAAGGTGAGATCCTCCAAAGAACCCTTCTCCCTGGCTTTTGTGAAACCAGAGTATGCCTGCAGGTCAAACCTGGAAATTAGTGCATGGGCAAGGCAGGGCCTGAGCACAAATGCAGCAGCAGCGGACGGGTAACTCGGGTAACTCTCTTCCCACTCATTACTGGCACACAGTTTTACTAAGATATGCTCATTTTCATAAGAAGCCAGAATTACAAATTCTATTGTGAAATCATCTCATTTTTAAATGTTAGTGATGAGTTTCAATGTAAGACAACATCAAAAACATACTGCATACAGGTTAGTTATCTGCAGCCGAGATTTATTGAAGTGGTTATTATATTTAGTGCCTCTCATGAACAAAGGAAAGTAAAAAGATTACTGGAAACTGGGAAGGAAAGGGCTAAGTGTGATGTGGAGGGATTAATATTTACTCTCTGGTGGAACCCCGGGAACCAGGGCAGAAAAGGGGATTTATACCTAGACTTATTAACCTTGCCTCAATTTCATGTCCTGATTTAACCAAGAACCAATAAACTCACTAGATGCCTAGGAACCAAGTGGGTTCAGATGTTTGACAGCCTATTACTAGCTAGTACTGGCTCTTGTCTAAGAACTACGGTGTCTTTGTGGTAGACTTTGTTCCTAGAGGGGCAATTCCAGTGATGACAGGGACTGGCTTTCTGGTTGAATGGAGCTTGGAGTCGAATTTAGGGTATAAAGAAAAACCTACTTGGCAATAACCAAAAAAAAAAAAAAAAAAAAAGAAGCAGTTTAAACTATGGTTACTTTGATGCTATCTGGTAGTCTAAAGTTTCAACTAAATAAAATTAATAAAAAAAAACAATAATTTTGCATGCCCTCACTGGTGGGGTCAGCTTTTACTTTAGGCCGTGAATGGGCTCTGAAAAGGTCTGTCATGCCCGTCATAGTGACTCCTTCCAAGGCCAGTTGTAGAATGGAGGGTGGGAAAAGGTCTCTTACTCTGCAGAGAACAGGTGTATCTGGGGAAACTTTTGGAACTTGACAAGGACTATAGAAAATGTTGCCTCAAGGGTTAGTCCTGAGCTCAGTTGATAAGATCTTACCTGCATGCACACATAAGTCCCTAGCACCACATATAAAAAGGCATGGTGGTATATACTTGTAATCTCAAGTGCTAGGAAATAGAAGACTAACAAGGTCAAGACCACTTTGGTTATATAGTGAGTTTGAGACCACTNAAAAAAAAAAAAAAAAAAAAAAGCAGTTTAACTTATGTTACTTTGATGCTATCTGTAGTCTAAAGTTCAACTAAAATAAAATTTAAAAAAAAAACATATTTGCATGCCCTCCTGTGGGGTCAGCTTTGTACTTTAGGCCGTGAATGGGCTCTGAAAAGGTCTGTCATGCCCGTCATAGTGACTCCTTCCAAGGCCAGTTGTAGAATGGAGGGTGGGAAAAGGTCTCTTACTCTGCAGAGAACAGGTGTATCTGGGGAAACTTTTGGAACTGTGACAAAGGACTATAGAAAATGTTGCTCAAGGGTTAGTCTGAGCTCAGTTGATAAAGATCTTACCTGCAATGCACACATATCCCTAGCACCACATATAAAGGACATGGTGGTATATACTTGTAATCTCAGTGCCTAGGAAATAGAAGACTACAAGGTCAAGACCAACTTTGGTTATATAGTGAGTTTGAGACCAGCTGGGATATGTCAAAGAAAGAGAGAGAGAGAGAGAGAGAGAGAGAGAGAGAGAGAGAGAGAGAGAGAGAAATAGTACTCAGTTTTGTTTTTAAGAGATTATTTAAGGGACTGGAGAGATGGCTCAGTGGTTAAGAGTGCCAACTGCTCTTGCAGAGGATCGGGGTTCAATTCCCAGCACCCACATGGTGGCTAAGAATGGTCTTTAACTCCAGTTCCATGGGAATCTGACGCCCTCTTCTGACCTACACGGCATTGCACGACATGGGTGCACCAACTACATGCAGACATTACACTCAATACACATAAAAAATAACAAAAAAATTTTTAAAAAGATTATTTAGGGCTGGAGAGATGTGTCAGTGGTTAAGAGCACTGGTTGTTCTTACAGAAGACCTGGGTTCAAATCCCAGCACCTACATGGCAGCTAACAACTGTCTATAACTCCATTTCCAGGGGATCTAACACCCTTTTCTGTCCTCCTCAGGTATTGTATGATGTGGGTACACTTAAACATATGCAGACACATGAAATAAAGAAAAGAAAAAATTTTAAAAAGATTTATTTAGCCAGGTGTGGTGGTGCATGCCTTTAATCCCAACACTCGGGAAGCAGAGGCAGGTGGAGCTCTTGTGAGTTCTAGGCTAGCCTGGTCTACATTGTAAGTTCCAGGACAGCTGGGGCTACAGGGAGACCCTGTCTCAAAAAAGATTATTTAGGGCTAGCAAGATGGCTTAGTTTGTAAAGGCAATTGTCAGGTCTGGTGACCTGAGTTAGACCTCCAGAACACATGAAGGTTGGATTGACTCCACGAAGCTGACTTCATGTACACACACACACACACACACACACACACTCAAATAAAAATAAATACATATTTTTAAAAAGACTATGTAATTGGTAGAGTGATCACATTCTTGAGGCATGAAGTTTGTTCATGTGTTTGCTGCTTTTAAGATAGGGCCTTACTCTGCAGCCCATGCTGGCCTGGATTTACTGTGTAACCCAAGCTGGCCTGGATTTACTGTGTAAGCCAGGCTGGCCTGGATTTACTGTGTAACCCAGGCTGGCCTCAAACTGAGGCAGATTTTTTATTGAGCTTCATTTTCAGAGCAAGGAACTGACAGTGAGTGTCAGAATGAAGGGCCTGCTGCTACACTGTGACAAAGTAGGACTGTGATTCACTTCTTGCATCATTTTTGATCTGTGCCACTTTTTTTCTCTCTAAAAAGCTTCTTTTTGACAGACTGACAACAATAAAAGAAGAGCTAATACCAGTCTATTCAACTGTAAAGCAGAGAAATTTCCAGGCATCTGGGTGAATGTTTTGACTGATAGAAGTCTGACACCACTAAATGGTAATATGTAACCCTACGTACAATGAAGGTAGTGTCTGGTGTGGGAGTTCTAGTTAATGGTGACATTATAAACATACTTGAAGCAAATAAATCTATCTTCTACTTCTCCATGATACATCAATATAATAATTAATAAAGGACAATAATACCCAGTTTAAATTCAGAGAAAAGCTCTAAATATACTAACTGGGTAAGGGGAGGGGAAACCTCCTTCAAGCTCTATCCTCAGTGTTAGAGCTCAGTGACAGCATGCATGAAGCTCCGGGTTCAGTCCCTTGGACTGCAAAAAGAATAAAGAAAAAAGAAAGAAGTTTTCTTCTCCTCACCTAACAATTTTTTCACAGAAGATTCCCCAGCCAGCATCATTTCATAAAGGATCAAGTTGATATCCCTTGGCAAATCCATAAAGTACAAAACTGTCCTTCCTGGATTATGCCTTTATTATGATTAGTGTAATACTTTGCATTTGTACAGACGGTTCATTTCCAAAGCAGATTCTAGCTAGTGTAACAGCTCGTGGTATGTGGAATGGAAACTGGAGCTATGGCCTTGTTGTTTTCTCTTATGACCCAAAAAATGACAAGAATGTCATGTCTTGCTGTTCTAAATATAAGGCATCAAGAGCCATGTGTGGTGGTGCATGCCTTTAGTCCCAGCACTCAGGAGGCAGGCAGATCTCTGTGAGTTCAAGGCCAGACTGGTCTACATAGTGAGTTCCAAAACAGCTGGAGCTACAGGGAGACCCTGTCTCAAAAAGACAAAAAAAAAGAAGTCATCAGAGCTGGAGAGATGGCTTCAGGAGTTAAGAGCACTGCCTGCTCTTGCAGAGGACTTGGGTTCAGTTCCCAGCACCCACATGGCAGCTAACAACTGTCTGTAACTCCAGTTCTAGCAGATCTGACACCCTCTTCTGAGCTCCATGGGCATTGCACAACACACATGCACTTACATATATGCTGGAAATACATTCATACATTTAAAAGAATCATTTTTTAAAGATAAGGAATGAATAAGATGAAAGTGCTTCCCTTCTTTACTCTACACCGAAGAAGAGGAGTGGGTCTAAGGACTGTCTCACAGAGATGAATGGACTTGCTGACTATCACCATGCACACGTGAGCAGAAAGAAAAGTGAGAAAAATGAGAGATGGGGGGAGACACAGAGAGAAAAAGTGGATTGATTTACAAATTGCATCCACATTTTATTGTGGCAAAACTGTGTGATGTTCCTGTAGATAAGAGACTACAGTGACAAGTCACCATGACTGAGCCATCTGGGTGCCCAGGAGCACCCGCTATGAGGTGGGGAGACTGCAGCAGCAAGATGCTGATGGGTGGCCTTTGAGACAGGATAGGACTGATGAGTTTCAGAAGCAGTTTACTGGGAGGAGTCAGCAGTGAGTGTGGTGGGCAAGTCTCCCAGGACAGAAGGTAAGGTCCTAGGAAGACACTGCTCTAAAATTTCTGGAAATAACTCACATGTGTCTCAAAAGAATGAGGAAATGAGAGACTGATGGATCTAGAACAGAGACTCAGGTAACAAACAACAGAGATTGCTAAGTCAGATATATTTAGTCATTGTATTAGTCAGTGTTCTCTAAAGAAACAGAAGTAACAGGACGAATATATATAGCTATATACAATTTATTGATTTGCTCACGTGACAGAGTTCAAGGAGTCCAACAGTAGCTGCACCACACTGGAAAGGCCGAGAGAATCCAGGGAACTGCTCAGTCCACAAGGCTGGATGTCTCAGTAGTCCCAATCTAGTGCTGAAGGCCCAAATGGATTCCAGGAGATCTGCCGGTCTCGGTACACGCTGGGATCCGAAAGGCTGATCACAGCAGCAAGACAAACTCACCAGATGAGAGAGGCAAACCGCAGGAGAATAAGGGACCAGCTGCTTCTGCTGTGGCCTTTTATACTGCCTGCCAGCAGAAGCAACACCACATTTGGGGTGGGCCATCCGGGTTGAGGCAGTCCAATCAGAAGACCCTTTTTCTCCTATTTGTTCCTTAGTCCAGTCAAGTTGACACCCAGGATTAACCATCACAGTCATTATATCCAATCCAAATTCTCTGGAAGAAAAATATGGGGGGGGCGGTAAAAATGTGGTTACTACTTCCTTCCTTAATCTGAGCTGTTAGGTGGAAACTTTGCCAGCATTGGGGGATGGGAGGAGATGATATTTCAAATTATGTGGTAGAATTTACATTGGACTAAATTGAGCTGAACTGACATTTTAATAGCAGAAGTGGTCATATGGCTAGGGCATCCACCCAAGCTGTTACATAGGGATGGGAGCACGCAACGCAGTGGTGCACAGCGAAAGCAGCTAAGAGTGAAGAATGAGCTGTTTCATATTTGTACCTGATGCAAGTTCAGATGGTTGAATGAACCAGTTATACACACGGATCTTCTGATCTTTCCAGCCATGCTGTAGAAGGTAAAGCAGGTTGAATAGCTCAAACCATCTGATGACAATCAGAACTCAGAGATTTGGAGTGCTTGCTTTGAGCTACCTCAGTGATTTGCAGTCTGGAGTCAACATATGTTCCTGAGAGCATAAGGCTGGGTCAGGACACTGTAGTAGAAATCCAGCACATTGTGCCATGGAGCGAAACTGTTACTTAACGCTAGGAAGTTAAAATGCCATATTTCAAACAAATATGAAACTATGCAGATAAAACAAACATTTGCTCAATTTAAAAACAACATGGGAGCCGGGCTAGTGGCACATGCCTTTAATCCCAGTACTCGGGAGGCAGAGGTAGCGGGCTTTCTGTGAGTTCAAGGCCAGCCTGGTCTACATAGAAATTTGGTCCTTATCTTCAGTCTTTATCCTAGCCAAACCCTCTCCACATGATCCCTTCTCTGTTTTTAATGGGTCACTTGGCAGACCTTTGAGAAACTCATCATTTATATTATTTAACCCAGGCTCACACTAAAAGCTGTTTGGAATAGTAAAAGGGAGAAGAAATATTCTTTTTTTTTCACATAAATTTATTATTTTTTTAACAAATCTAGACCCGTGTTCCCGCCCATTCCCCAACCCCGCCAGAGCTCATGCATTCTTCGAGAAGAAATATTCTAAGGGGAAATAATGCCCTACTTTCGAATAATACTCCAAGGGGATGGAGAAGATTAAAGTTATTATCCTAACTCGAAGATGAAGTCATGATTCTATACATACTGTAAGTGATGTTTGTAGGAAGGTTTACTTGGACGTTGTAAATTTTCCAGATATACAAAGCTGGGTGTTTAATGGAAAGATCCTCTTATAATTGAGTATGATAATAAAATATTAGGATTACTCCTCAAACTGTACTGATAGGAATTGCTTTTTATCATAAAAATTATTCTTTGAGATAATTATTAAATTTAAGGCAAAAGCAGTGGTTTAAATTTATTTATTTCTGTGTGTGCATGTGGCGTCATCTCATGTTTGGGAAACAAGAGTGGGAACCATCCTCATGAAAGGCTTAAAAATTTTTGACTAAGAATCTTTAATGTCAACATTGACTTGCTTATCCTAAAATTAACCAAAAATATTTAACACTCAAAAAAAAACGACGTATGTGAGTTGGAGTAAGCTATGAAGCATGTCTATTTTACTCGTTACTGTAGGCCTGGTGCCTTAGTGTCTTAAAAGATGTATTGGTTGGTTTTTTTTTTGTTTGTTTTTTGTTTTGTTTTGTTTTTTTTGACAACTTGACACAAACTAGACACACCTGGGAAGAATGAACCTCAACTGAGGAATTTCCTCCATCAGATGTGAAGCATTTCCTTAATTGCTAATTGATGTGGGAGGGCCCATCCCTCTATGGGCCCTGTCATCCCTAGGCAGGTGGGCCTGAGAAGTGTAAGAAAAACAGCTGAGCTGGACAGAGAAAGCAAGATAATAAGCAGCATTCCTCCATGGTTTCTGCTTCAGTTTCTGCCTCCAAGTTCCCATCGTGAATTATTACACTGACTTTTCTCAGTGATGAACTATAATCTGGAAATTTTCTGGAGGAAAACCCATTCCTCCCCAAATTGGTTTTGGTCAGTGTTTTCTCACAGCAACAGAAAGCAAGCTAGTATAGAAATTGGTTACCAGAAAGTGTGACATTGCTTTGACAGACCTGACCATGCTCTTTTAGGGAGGTCTTTGGAAGGATTTTGGAGTGATTTTGGAATTTGGCCTACAAAAGCAGTCGAGTGCTCAAAATTTAATGAGCTCTTTGGGGAACTTAGAAGATAATGCAGAGATAGATGCAGACTACAAGAGCCCAGCTTGTGAAGTATCAGAGAAAAGCAAAGACTCTCTCAGGGATATTTGTGTGCTATCCATTAAGAATCTGAGAAGGGGAGGAGGGGCACGCCATTAATCCCAGCACTTGGGAGGCAGAGGCAGGGGGAATCTCTGTGAGTTCAAGGCCAGCCTGATCTACATAGTGAGTTCCAGGCCAGCTGGGGCTACAACAGGAAGACTCTGTCTCAAATAAATATAAAAAAAAAGGAGGAGCCAATCAGCAGGCCTGCAATGAGGTGCAGGCGGAAGGTAGTGAGCTCCGCTTCTGGGTCAGGATCAGGATCTGGGCATGAGGCTGCAGGAACCATGTCAGAGCCAGAAGGAAAATAAAACTTTCAAGCAGAAACAGGAAAGGGAGCAGAAGAAACTTGAGGAGGTAAAAGCAAAGGCCATGGGAAAGGGCTCTCTGGCCACAGGTGGAATTTAAAAATCTGGCAAAACTTAATCTCTTCGTTACCCGAGATGATGGAGACCCTCTTCCATTCATATTTAAATATCTGGATTCCTTGCCATAACATCTTTTGCCACCTATAGTTAGAATGAAGTGTTGTCCTGGAGCCTCTTGTACACTGTAATAAACTTTTGTTGAAAAATAAATAAAATAAAATAAAACAAAATAAAATAAAATAAAATAAAATAAAGGGCTGGAGAGATGGCCTAGCAGTTAAGAGCACTGACTCCTCTTGCAGAGGACCCGGTTCGATCCCCAGCACCCACATGGTGGCTAAGAACCGTCTTTAACTCCAGTTCCAGGGGAATCCGACACCCTCTTCTGACCTCCGCGGCATTGCACGACACGGGTGCACAAAGCTACATGCAGACAGTACATTCATACACATAAATAAATGAATAAAGTTTATTAAAAAAAAAGAATCTGAGGAAGTGAAACCTGCGATTTACTTGGACAATCAATGTTGGTTAATTGAGTCTGACAGATGAACTGTGGTACGAGATCAGCATCACTGAGGTAAAATCTTCTGGGAAGTTCATGGTCAACACACAGAAGCTGTGGTCCAGAGGGGCCAAGGCTGCAGCTCAAACTGGCAGCCAAACTTGGCAATGAGTAAGAAATTTCCAACATGCTACTGATTTGGGCAGCATAATAGTGAACAGGATGGAAGGGGTCTTGGGGAAAACATGAGGCTTGGCATCTTGTGGTAGAGCCAGAGTCGCTGAAGAGCTGAGAAGCTGCTGGTGAAGTGCACCTCAGTTGCAGTGGAAACCTCAGGACTGAAGGGGCCATGCAGAGAAGCCATGGGTTAGCAACACATGGCAGGTTAGAGAGTCATGCAGAGAGGCAGAGAGATCATTGGTGAAGGTACAACTTCAGTTGCTGTACAGAACACAGCATATTGGAGATTCCAGAACTATGGGATGTCCACTAAGGACAGTGGCACAAGTGGAGTGGAGCCAGCTTGAGCCTAGCTATATTTTGTGGATGGCAGAGCTGGAGAAATCAAAGCTTTCCAAGCCCTTGGTGCCAGAAGACCATCACTGAATCCCAGGTGTCAAACACTGAGCTACATTGGTGTTGTTTGGTTTTGCTTAAGTGTGTCTGGTTCTTCCTGTTGAAATAAGAATGTATTTAACTCGGTTTTGATTTTACAGGAGCCCTTGAATAAGAGGCTTTGGATATTTTAAAGAGACTCCAATTCCAGGAGAACTCCAGTTCCAGGGGAATCCGAGACCCACTTCTGAACTCCGTGGCGTTGCACGACACGGGTGCATGCAGACAGTACATTCATGCACATACAGAAATAAATAAAATTAATTAAAAAAATTAAAAAAAAATAAAGAGACTTTGAGCTTTTAAAGTACTTGAATTTTTTTTTTTTATGTGTATGAATGTACTGTTTTGCTTGTAGGTCTGTGCACCCGTGTCGTGCAATGCCACGGAGGTCAGAAGAGGGTCTCGGAATCCCCTGGAACTTGAGTTCTCCTGGAATTGGAGTTACAGACGGTTCTCAGCCGCCATGTGGGTGCTGGGGATCGAACCCAGGTCCTCTGCAAGAGCGGTCGGCGCTCTTAACTGCTAGGCCCGAGATCTCATATTAACAGCACAATTTAAAACACAGTACAACTTTAAATATCCCATAGTCTTTGAAAGTACTTGAATTTTCAAAGACTATGGGATATTTAAAGTTGTACTGTGTTTTAAATTGTGCTGTTAATATGAGATCTCTGGAATAAACAACTTAACACAAACTACAGACACCTGAGAAAAGGGAACCTCAAGTGAGCAGTTTCCTCTGTTGCACTGGCCAGTGGCCATGTCTGTGGGGCACTTTCTTAATTGCTACTTGATGTGGAAGGAACCAGCTCACTATTGAACAGTGCCATCCCCATGCAGGTAGACCAGTGTAAAAATAGCAAGCTGAGCAAGCCAATAAGCAGTGTTCCTCCATGGTCTCTTCTTTGATTCCTCCCTCTACTCTTGCTTGAGTTCATGCCCTGACTTCTCTCCATGATGGACTGTGATTGGGATGTGTAAGTCAAATACATGCCCCCAAGTTGGTTTTGGTCACACAACAGAAAAGCAAACTTGGGCAAAGAATTTAGAGTAAAGACTCAATATAACTGGATGTGGGGGTGCATGCCTATAATCAGAGCATTCAGGAAGCTGAGCCAGGAGGATCACTCTTTGAGGCCAGCCGGCCTGGGTAATCAGGCAATCCCTACCCCACATCCACCCACAAAAGAAAAAGAAGACCCAATAACATCTTGTCTAATAAGTTTTTAAATTTTATTTTTAATATTTATTTTTTAAATATTTTACCTACTATTTTTATTTTAAGTGTACAAGTGTTCTGCTGGCATGTCTGTTAATGCACACATGTTGTGCAATGCCAGGGAAAGTCAAAAGATGGTGTTAGATCCCTGGAACTGGAGTTAAGTTCAGTTGTTAGACACCATGGTGGTGCTGGGATCCGAACTCAGCTTCTCTGCAAGAGCAGCCAGTGTTCTTAACCACTAAGCCATCTCTCCACCCCAAATTATGCTAAATATATATATATATATATATATATATATATAGATATATTTAGCATTGATCGTACGTAAAGCCCTATGTCATTGAATTCGAGCCCATGGAGGACAGAAAAGAAGGGGCTGTGTTTTTTTAAATAAAATTTACAAACGTGCTAGAATTATATCCATTCGTATTAGAATCAGTAACATTTTTATTTTTATCTGTTCAAAAATATTTTTATTTTTATTTTATGTATAAGAGTGTATTGCCTGTAATGTAAGTATACCAGTGTGTGCAAGGATGCAGAGGGCAAACAAAAGAGGGTGTTACGTGACCCTGAAACTGTTCAGTTAGAGATGGTTGGTTAGGGCACCAGTGTGCAAGGCGTAATTGAAGCCCAAATCCCTGAAGAATAGCCACAGTGTTCTTAACACTGAGTATCGCCTAGCCCGATGTTTTTTTTTTTTTTTTTTTTTTTTTTTGATGAGACAATGGTTTTGCTATGTATCCCAGACTGGTCTTGAACTCACTATGCAGCCAGGTTGGACTTGAACTCTAGCAATCTGCTTGCCTCAGCTTCCCAAGTGGCCTCCTCTGGGATCATCAGCATGTACCCCCATCCCCAGCTAACCATATAATTCTCATATGTGTAAAGGAATACATAAGTATATATTAAGAAACTGTTGCTAAAATTTTGTTCAGGATGAATATGATAAAAATTACCATCCAGTCTCTGATACACTGAGAAAAATCACTATATTTGATTTCAGAAAAAAAAAAATTAACATGAAAATGAGTTATTTACTGGACCAGAAGAGAAAGATTTACCATGGTGTTTTGGCAAGCACTTAAAAGCGAAGATGACTTACTATAACCTGATCAGAAGCACATGGGTGGGGAGGACGGGGGCGGGTACTGCTCCATTTTTCTATATAGACAGGTTGTCAAACCACCTCCTAAATATTTATGCTCATTCCCAAACATTAGTGGTGCTCTCAGCCATGGTGAGAGAAGGTCTTGTTTGCAGCAGGCAAACTCCTCTCCTTAATGCAGAGATCCATAACTGGTCAAAGTGGTAACATGAGGTGACTGCTGAGTGCCTAAGCCCTAAATGAGACATCTGTGTCACACCTTCCAAAGCACAGGGAACATCACAGAAGGGACAGAAAGAACCTAAGAGCCAGAGGATGGGAAGGATTAGTGTGAAATGCTGTGTTCTGGCATGGTTTTTGCACCCAGTGCAGTGGTGGTTACCTGCAGAAAACTGGCACAAGCCTGGGTCCCTCAACACAGGATGAGAGAGAGGCTCATAACACCCCACCTATCCCTGAGTACTGGTGGCTGATGGCGGCTTGGAGAAGGCAGTCATATTCCTCGGTGGCGTAGCCCCTAATAAGTTGTCCTTCCTTGAGTAAATAACCCTCAACCCATGTTCACGCAGCAGATCTGATGAAATGCAGCAGGGCACACACACAAGACTCGAAAGCTGGATGGGAACTTCTTGGGAGAAAGGAGCTTAGAGGGTGAGGGTGGGGCTGGAGAGATGGCCTAGCGGTTAAGAGCGCCGACCGCTCTTGCAGAGGACCCGGGTTCGATCCCCAGCACCCACATGGAGGCTGAGGACCGTCTGAGGCTCCAATTCCAGGAGAACTCCAGCTCCAGGGGAATCCGACACCCACTTCTGACCTCCGCGGCATTGCACGACACGGGTGCACAGACTTGCATGCAGACCGTACATTCGTACACATACAGAAATAAATAAAA
>VZQC01001072.1:309539-329914 GCA_009823505.1 Rhizomys pruinosus | reverse complement strand
AAAAAAAAAAAAAAAAAAAAAAAAAAAGAAAAATGCTGAGGGAGATATAATCAAAGTACATTATTATATGTATTATGAAATTGCAAAAGAATAATCTTTTTAAAAATAGTTTGGGGATTTTATTTTATATGTATGAGTGTTTTGCCTGAAATTGTGTAAGTGCACCCCACTCAGAGGTCCAAATAGGCATTGGATTCCCCTGGACCTGGAGTTATAAGTGGTTGTTAGCTGCTATACGGGTGTTGGGAACCAAACTAGGGTACTCTGGAAGAGCAGCCAGTGTTCTTAACCACTGAGCCATCTCTCCAGCCCCAAGAATAAATAAATCTTAAAAAACAAAAAAGGTTAAGATGACTACAGGGAGATGTCTTTGCCAGGATGTCAGAAATGAGAGAACACGGACTGACTTTAGGAATTACAATATGTCTATTTTATAAATGTTTTTCTATATAGACAGGTTGTCAAACCACCTCCTAAAAGAAAGGGGAAAAATTGAAGAAGAGAAAAAATATTAAACTTCTACATTATATCAATGTTGACAGTGACAGTATCACAGGAATCTGACCATCAGAGAGGATTATTTCATTAGGGAATGAGACAGAGGCTTGAAGAAAAGAGACAAGGAAACCCAGGCCTGAATATGGCATAATTGTAATCCCAACACTAAGAAGGTAGGGCAGGAGGTTCATGAGGACTGGCTCGGCTACAGAGCACATTGATATCCAGACAACAGTGGGATCTTGGCCTCATATCAAAAGTCAGAATAGGACTGGGGATATAGCTCAGTGATAGGACATTTGTCTAGTACATGTTGAGACCTTAGATTCAATCCCAAATTCCGTAGAAAAAAGAAAAAGCACTAGAAGAAACAGAAAAAAAAAATTTAGACACTGGAAAAACTTAAATTAATGCCTGTGAATACAAGAAGAATTTTATAAATACATTATTTTTGGTCTTTTTGAGACAGGGTCTCCCTTTAGTCCCAGCTGGCCTGGAGCTCACTCTGTACACCAGGCTGGCCTTGAATTCACAGAGATCCACATGCCTCTGCCTCCCAAGTGCTGGGATTAAAAGCTTGCGCTGCCCCCAGCATAAATACATTTTTAAAGTATATATTTGTCAGCCAGTCCTACCCATTCTTGTTCATTATTTATATACCATCTGCCCTGCATAACGATCTAGGATGTGAGTCTGGTGTGGTGGCGCACGCCTTTAATCCTAGCACTCAGGAGGGAGAGGCAGGCGAATCTTTGTGAGTTCAAGGCCAGCCTGGTCTACAGAGTGAGTTCCAGGCCCCCTGGGGCTACAGGGAGACCCTGTATCGAAAAAGACCAAAAAAAAAAAAAAAAAGATCTAGGATGTGATATCTTTCTCCATCACATAGGCAGTGCTCAGTAACAAACATTTCCATTATCTCTGGAAAGGATAAAATATGAACACAACAAGATCATCAGGTCAAAGTTTAAAAGATATTTTATGATTTGTAATCTTCCTGTTACTTTAACGCTATTTACATAGACCACACTCCAAGTCTTTGTTGGAAATTAGCATCCCATTATGTTGTTGGCAGCACAAGTACCAATGAGGTACAATCTGTTAATTAGGTTGCAGGAGATAGGGACATGGCTTGTTTTGCTCTCTAACTCCAGTGCCTAGAAAAAGATCAGACTACAATAGATGTTTAGTATACTTTTTGAATGAATGAAAAACAATAATGCATCTGAGACCACAGATGCACTCTAACCTAAGCTGCTGTGATATATTTGAGTATTAACCTCTATGTTACCATTATCAAAATTAAGCAGTTTCTTGGATTATTCATTTCTACAAGATAAAATGTCATAATATCATGTTGTTACAGTGGAGTAATACTTTATTTTTATTAGCTTTTTAAATTAACTTTTTACATTTTAATGTTTTTAATTTAGAAAGCAGGAGTTTTCAAAAACACCCTCCTATCTCGTAAGTGGATCAATATAAAGCCATCAGGCACCATAACACTCCCAAGAGTTTCTTCAGATTTCATAATGCTAAAATCCACATGCTATCTATCTTGAAAAAAATACCTCCAAATGTGCACAAGGGAACTGAACACATTGATCATATATCTATTTTTAGTAGTGTTTACTGGTGATTTGTGTTTTGAATTAAGGCAAGCTTCTAAGGCAACCTTCTTTTAGGAAAGCTGAGTAGATTTTTCAGGGCTTGAATTTGCTTCCAATTAAGAAGTATTAAATACTATAACAAACGCTGCTCAGTAGACCCAGTTATCACCCCCTTCCAAACAGTCAGCTTACCACCTCTGGGACTAGAGCTCAGGGAACACTCATTTTACACACATAGTCAGGTTTCTTTTCTTGCCCTTTCCCTCAAAGTGCTTCTGTGTAGATCAATTAATTAGCCCTCCCCTTATCCAACCTTTTCTCAGGAGTATGTGTCCCTAATGTTATCACTTTGATATGAAAAGGTAGAACTGTATAACAGTCTGTTCTTTCATTAACTTCAAATCCATTTGAGACAAGTGTAGTTAATTTGATACCTGGTAATGAGACAGCATCATTCTGCATGGTTTCCTCTCTCCAACCCGCTCTTAAGTAAATCAACCACAGCCTTTTTCAAAGATAATAACATATTCAGACACATTTCTTATTTATTTCAGTCAAAATTCCACTCATTTGGGTTCCCCGTCCCCAAGTTTTGTTCTTGACAGATTAAACGTTTTTGATTTTTGAAAACTGGAAGCATAAATCAACTTACATTATTTGTTCAGACCTTATGAGATGCTGCCTTCCATTCTGAAATCTCAAAGGTGAACCTCTACACAGAAAAAATGGAGTTAATTTAATGAAATTTTCCTTAATTGAAGAGCTTTCACTTCTGGAGTAGTTATTTCTTTTTCCTACTTTCTTGTGTCTACAGATTTGAAATCAGTTTAAATCTACATAATCAATATTCAGGTGGAATATGCTATTTCCTCTATTTGTTCGTATTATCAAAATATATAAGAATGTATAAATCTAGGGAATTAAATATTAGCAAGTAATGGAAGATGGTTAGCCAAGTGTATAAAGATCTGCAATGTAGAAAATAAATGCTGCTACACTTATTGGAAAAGTATTAAGTTCAAGTGTGAAGGTCAGAAAAATTTTCTAACAAAATGTAGCACAGGTGTTCCACCATTACCTTGGCATCTAAGAAATTAAAACTTGTACTTTCAATATAGTTATGTTTCGTCTCAAAATTAATCATGTGATTACTTTGCATCTGATTTTATTTTATTTTATTTTTGCATCTTTTTTTGGGGGGGCGGTCTTTTCAAGACAGGGTCTCCCTGTAGCCTCAGCTGTCCTGGAACTCACTCTGTAGACCAGGCTGGCCTTGAACTCACAAAGATCCACCTGCCTCTGCCTCCCAAGTGCTAGGATTAAAGGCGTGCGCCACCGCGCCAGCATCTGTTGTTTTTTTTGTTTTGTTTTGTTTTTGGGGGGTATTTTTGGTATTTTTGAGACAGGGTCTCCCTGTAGCCCCAGCTGTCCTGGAGCTCACTCTGTAGACCAGGCTGGCCTTGAACTCACAATGATCCGCCTGCCTCTGCCTCCCAAGTGCTAGGATTAAAGGCATGTGCCACCACACCCAGCCCCAGCATCTGTTTTCAATCACCCCCTCCTTTACCCTAATGTACTGATCTAGACACAAAACAAATCCTGAGATAATTTTACCAAAAGGACTAGTTTCATACCTTTTAAAAAAGGAGTTTACCAGCCGGGCGTGGTGGCACACACCTTTAATCCTAGCACTTGGGAGGCAGAGGCAGGCGGATCTTTGTGAGTTCAAGGCCAGCCTGGTCTACAGAGCGAGTTCTAGGACTGCTGGGGCTACAGGGAGACCCTGTCTCGAAAAGACCGAAAAAAAAATTAAAAAAAAAAAAATTAAAGGCTCTCAGAGGATTCTCAAGCTAATCTGGTTGCACTAATGTTCTGGTTTTGAGGTTAATTGAACATTGATGGAGTTGCTGAACCAGAAAAGTTCCCCCAAATTATGACTTATTTTTTCTTGTTTGTGAAGTTCCAGGACAGTAACAAATATTTATTTTTCTGTGTGAAACAATTGCTACATCAGCAAAAAGGCTCATGTAACCCTTGCCATGGTGAATTGTTTGAAAAATCTATTGGCTTCCATTTTGGTCTTTTTTGCACAGATCCAAAGGTTCTTGGCGCTTCACATTCTTTGATTATCTTAACACACACATAGTGTGAAATGGTAGAGTTCAACACCATATCTGTGTATGGGAAGGCAAATTCACCAGCGGTAAAATAGTAGTGGGGGTTTCTCTGTAGGTAAAATGGTAATTGTATCCATCACCGAGGGCGGAAAGTGATTTTGCACAGGGGTCAGGAGAGCAGCCACAGGCCTCATGGCGTCACTGGGAGGCACATTCACTTTAAGCCTGTTTCTCTTCCTTTGAAGCCGGAAGTTATGGAGGCCTGTTATGACCAGGCAGGGATCAAAAGCCCGACAAGGGGTGGGAAATCCTTTGTTCCTGGCTCTCTCATAATAGTTTTTTTCCCTTTTCTTTGACTAAGAAAAGCAAGTCAAATAGGATTATACTAATAGAACAGAAGCGTTTTGTATGAAAAGTTCAAAAAAGAAATCCAAACCAATCCTAAGGTCTTTCATTTACTGAGCATTATTTTATTACTGAACCAACATGGAAAATATGTCAGCAGTAAGTAGGCCATTTTCTGAAGCAGTAAAGGAACTGTCTTTTCTCAAATTGTGACTGATTTACAAGCAAATGTAATAGTCTTGTAACCACAGTAAGTAAAACAAATGTTTTCCTCCTAATTCAAACTCCTTAAAACATAAGCTTCAAAGACCAGCTTCTTTTCAAATGACTGAGACTCTGAGTTGTTTCAGTTGTTGCAAAACTGCAAGCCATGTGCCTCAAAGGAAAATAAAGACACTGAAATCACAACCCTGAGGTTATGGCAGAATACACTCTAGGTGAAAAAACACTCCTCAGTGGTTGAAGGAACCGATGCATGGATTGTGAAGGAACAGAATAATTGGGCTGTTGTTTAAAAGAGGCATGGTTTCATGGTTAAATCTCACCATTTTCTTGATCATAAAGCACTGGATGTTTCTTTCTTGTGTATTTGACTACTTTGTATCAAGACTACTTGTGTATCAAGACTACTTTGGTCAGGATAGGAGGTAACACATCCTGTCAAAGTACATGGCTCATTTTTGGAGAAAATGGACAGTAGTCACAGAAATGAGGGAAGTCAATTGTTCCGAAACAGTGGGAGACAGGGAGGTGAGCTTGGAAGATGGGAAGCCAGATGGTCAGCATGGTCTTTCAAGACTGCCAGGAATACTGTGGGCATGGCATGGGTGGGCGTCCGGACTGCAGCCCAGAGCTTCTGTGTTGGAGAAAATTCTGGATAGAATCTGCACGCTTCTTGTGTTTCTAAAAGACATGTTTTCAAGGAAGGCAAGGGAATAATTGTAGCAATTTACCTTTTTAATTAAATTTTGCCTGGGTGGCTGGTTGCTGGTCCCAATCTTCTTTAGCAATTTGAGAAAGTGAGCAGTGTGTAGATTGATGGAGGGATGAGTCACTACGGAGGCATGGTCCTGACGAGTGAAATTCTCCTGAGGAAAACATCAGGAAGAGATGGTATTCTTTCCCTTTGGACAAAAGACACACAGTGATGAGTCATATCTGTTTTGACTGGGCAATATGGTGAATATGTTAAATTAATTGGCAACATTTAAGATAAGACATTTCACATAAAACTGAATTTCCTCCTTGCTTTGAAAGCAGTGGGTGGTAAGTCCTCCGGGGATTTCACTTCTGTTCAAGCTTAATCGTAGCTACCCCGTAAGATGGGTCTATGCTTTCTTCAGGTTGCTCATTGTGTAGCTCACGTAACATCTCAGCTTTGGAGCCTTATCATCCGAACTCTGTTTCTTCTCCTAAGAACAGAAAAAAAAGTAGCCCAGCAAGGAATCCTGATCTATCAGTGCTGGGACTTTTCCTATTATATCACACTTGTTAACCACTTGGTCTGCACAACAGTCTCATGAAGTAGAGGCAGACGGGTGGCCTCAACCCACATACTCAAATCCCCTGCTCTTGGTGACATCAATGTCAGAGAAACTTGTGTGAAGAAAATTGGGCTTCACCAAACACTGTTGCTGGTTCTCATTTCACTATACTTCATTACATCAACCTTCTTCTCCTGCAGTTAGTTNAACATGCCTGTGCATACAAGCTTCTCCAACTGGACTATGGGAACCTTGGGTTGTTCAAAATTTGGACATAGATACTTGCAAAATGCACCAATTACCTAATTGTATGACATACTGAGTAACATCAATGTTATCTGCAAACAACTGTGTCATTATGTTGTAGAATCCCTTAAAAATAAAAAAAATAAATTAAAAAATTAAAGGAAATTACAGAAGTAAAAAAACAGAAGTTAATTATATCTATGTTTCAAGGTTTGGACATGCAGCTGGTCAGGAGTAAGGAAAGGGGAGGGGTCTGGTCTGCCTGGAATCTGCTGTGCAACCTTGAGCTAAGAATGAAATAAATGTAAACAGTTTCTCTGTTCAAAAAAAAAAATGGAGAAAGCAGCTGGGCATAATAGTGCAAGCCTTTAATCCCAGCACTCAGGAGGCAGAGGCAGGTGGATCTCTGTGAGACTGAGGCCAGCCTGGTCTACATAGTTCCAGGCTGGCTAGGACTACAGGGAGACCTTACTTATCTCAACAACAAAAACAGAGTTTTGTTGGAGGAGGAAAGAAAAAAAATCTGATTATTCTTATTCACTTGAAATTGTCCAACACCTTCAGAGCTGCACCTCAATGAGGCCTACCCTGCCTGTGGTTGAAAAATTAGTTACCATTGGAAACCTATGAGATAGTTACCAGGGGCCTAAAAAGGTTGAGAACCACTACCATAGAAAGGATTTTGTTATAGGAGGACCCAAAACAAATGGGAATAAAGAAATAAGACAAGGGAGCCAGCACTAGCATTGCATCCTGGTGTCAGCCTCATTTTAGCTGATGTTTTTGTTTCACAAATGCTGTGATAAAAGCTAGTATATTTTTAAATCACTTTAAGAAAAAAAGATTTTTCTATTGAGCAAATGCTGAAGAAATGAACCAAGCCTGCTTCATTTTGACAGGTGACTCTGGGTCATACCTCATATGACTGTGGTACCAGGCTAACTGAAGGACTATTTTTTTTCTCAGCAGATAGGAAAAAAGAAATCTCCCTTCTATGAGATCCATTATAGGTGAGAGGGATTTCACATTGGGAATATTTGAATATGATTGATTATTATTATTATTTGAACTCCTTCGAATTTAATAAACATTTTCCGGTTTTTTTTTTTTTTTCTTTGAAACAGTCTCATGCAACTGCACTTTCTAGCCTAGAACTCACAAAATAGCCAGGGATGAACTTGAACTTCGATTTTTATTTTACTTATTATTATTGTGTGTGTTATGATGTGTGTAAGAGTGGGTTTGTATGTGGAGATAAGAGACGACTTTGGGGAATCAGTTTTTTTTCTTTCCACCATGAGTTTCAGGGTCAAACTTGGGTTGTTATGCTGCTAGGCAAGTGCTTTCACCAGCACTATGACAGCTAATAATTGTCTGTAAATCCAGTTCCAGGGGATCTGACGCCATCTTCTGACCTGTGTAAGCATTGCACAACATGGGTGTGTTAGGTTTGAAAAACACACAGAAAAATTCTCAAGCCCAGGATTCAGTCTTTGAAACAAAGTTTATTTAATTTGCAGGTGCACCAGAAACCAATTGAGAAAACTAATGCATGGGGGGGTGATGGTTGATGCATCAGGGATGCAACCCACTCCACACAGGGATGAGTGGGACCTCACTGTTTTCTACAGAGAGCTTTTAAAGACAAAAACCACACACAAAACCTCCCCCTACAAACCAGGGGAGCATTGGTGATTGTTAGTGAAACACAATTGTGAGGCTATAGAAACACAGTATGGGGCTGGAGAGATGGCTCAGCAGTTAAGAGTACCAACTGCTCTTGCAGAGGACCCGGGTTCGATTCCCAGCACCCACATGACAGCTAAGAACCGTCTTTAACTGGTTTCAGGGGAATCTGACATCCTCTTCTGACCTCCACAGCATTGCACCACACTGATGCACCTACTACCTACATGCAGACAGTACGCTCAAACACATAAAAAAAGACAAAAAAAAAAAAGAAACACAATGCAAGCAGCAAGCAGTGGTGACCTTTAAGCTGATTGGTTGTGTTTAGCAACATGAAATCCCTTGTGGAGTAAATGTACTCCTTCAGGGCTGGGAAAATTCATCCTGACCTCAGGTATCTCTGGGAACTAGGGACTCAGGACCAGAGTAGCAGGAAACGTACTCTTACAGTTGTGGCAGTCTGGGAACCAGGCTTGCTTTAGCTAACTCAATTTTACAGTTAACTCCTTCCTTCTGATTAACTCTTTCTGATCTGGTCCTAACAGGTGACCTTACATGCATGCAGTCAATACACTCATATATATATATATATATATATATATATATATCCTATGATTCTAACTTATGTCCCCAAATGTATTAAAAAAATATTTTTTTTTAAGTTTTTTTTTAAACTTTTTTTTTTTTTTTTTTTTTTTACATTTTTTATTCTTTGAGTCCTGGCATGCAAGTTTGTGCACCCGTGTCGTGCACGCCGCGGAGGTTCAGAAAAGGGATCAGGATTTCCCTGGAAATGGGTTCTTCCCTGGAATTGGAGTTTCAAGTGGGTTTCCTCGGCCACCATTTGGGTGCTGGGGAGCGAACCTGGTCCTTTGTAAGAGTGGTTGGTGCTCTTAAATGCTAGGCCATCGCTCCAGCCCCCCCCCTCCCCCCCCGCCCCCCCCCCCCCCCCCCCCACAAATGTTTTAAATAGAAGAGTGGATGAATGAGAAGAAAATGAGGTGGTAGAGGAAGAAGAGGGTGAAAAAGAAGAAGAGGGGAGAATAAATTTAAAAAGAAGGGGGAAAAGGGGAGATATTAAATTAATTTAAAAGAAAGAAAGTCAAAACCATGTAGAAGAGTACAAAGAATTTCGAAAATTGGGTCAGTGTGATGACTCAGCAAGTAAAGTCACTTGTTGCCAAGCTTGATGACCTCAATTCTGAGTCCATAAGGGATGAAGAAAGAAAACAACTTTTTCACAGTTGTCCTTCTGACCACAATATGCACTGACACATGCAACACACACACACACACTCACTCACACACACACACACACACACATGAGAAAAAATAAAAAAATTAATTAAAAAAACTTCTGTAAAAAATAATAAAAGTTAGCAGCTTAAACAGACCCCATAACATATGAAAAATAGAGGGATGAGTAATGAAGCCTCCAACTAAAAAAAAGCCGGCCCAGATTGGTTTTCACAGCAGAATTCATAAAATTTCAAAAGACCTACAACCATTATTACTGAAACTGTTAGAAGATCAATCAGAGGAATCTCCCAAATTCGTTCTATGAAGCCAGCAATCACTCTAATACCAAAACCAGGCAAAGATCCAACTAAAAAGGAGAATTATAACCCATCTCCCCATGAACACGGATGCCAAAATTTAAACAGAATACTGGCAATCACATACAGACCCATCAAGAAGATCATAGCAGTGACCAAGTTGGATTCAGCCCTACCAGAGATGCAGGGATGGGGTTCAACATACGAAAATCAATAAACATCATCAAACACATAAACAGACAGGACAAAAAACAAAAAATTACACATCATCTAATGATGCTGAAAAAGCCTCGACAAAATCCAGCATCCCTTCATGCGTAATGCCTAGAAGAATTTTGGATGAGGGGATCATCCTCAATTGAATCAAGCCAGATACAGGAAACCCACATGCCACATATCATCTAAGTGGAGAAAAACGAAGATTCCGTTAAAATCAGGAAACAGAAATGCTCCTTGTCTCCATCCTTCAATAGACTGCTTGAAACACTTGCCAGAGCAATAAGATAGAAATGGGGATGATCTAAAGGAGTACAATTGGAAAAGAGGAAGTGCAAACTATCCCTATTTTTACAGATGATTGATTGTTTACTTAGGGGCTTCTTAGCTAAAAACTCCACCAAATATACTCCGGTAAAACGATTAACATCTTCGCAAAGTGGCAGGAAAAATCAACGTTCATAAATCATCATGGCTTCTTTACACCAAAAAAGCAAGGGAAAAGAATCAAAGAGACCTTCCCACTCACAATAGCCTCAAAAACAATAAGATACCTAGAACAAACCTAACCAAAGACACAAAACCTCTACAAAAAAATTTAAACCCTTAAAGAAAGAATTGAAGAAAGACCTCAGAAATGAGAAACCTCCCATCTCATGGATTGGCAAAATTAACATTGATAAAATGTCCATTTTACCAAAACTCTTGATACGATTTAATCAATCCCAATCAAAATCCCCAAGATTTCTTCACAGGCTTGGAAACAAATAAGTTCTTAAATTACTTTGGAAAAACAAAACCCCAAATAGCCAATAACTGAGTGAAAGAGCTACAAGGAGGGATCTCTATACCAGATTTCAAACTAATACTACAGGGCTATAGCATAAAAAGAGCCTGGTACTGCACAAAACAGACCTGTTGACCAATGAACAAAAACTGAAGATCCAAACTCTGAGCACATACATTTCAGCCATCTCATATTTGACAAGGGGGCCAAGAACCACAATGGAGAAAAAGCACATCTTCAGCAAGTGTGTTGGCAAAACTGGATCACCACTTGTAGAAGAATGAATTAAACCCCTACCTCTCACCCTGTACAAAAGTCAATCCAGATGGATTAAAGACCTCAACGTGAAACCCAAATCTGAGGTGATAGAAGAAAAAGTTGGCAGCAGACTACAAGACATAGGCGTGGAAAAGACTTCCTAAATCAGACAGCACTGCACAAGAATTAAGGTCGACAATGACAATGGGACCTCATCAAACCAAGCTTCTGTACATCAAAGAAAACAATCAAGGAGTAAGAGAAACCCACATAGTGGGAGGAACTACTTCACAGAGACACATTGACAAAGCATTGATTTCCAGAATATATAAACTACTCAAAAACAAAGAAAAAAGAAACAAATGACCCACTCAATAAATGGGCAAAGAACTGAACAGAGACTTCACAAGTTGAGGAATTAGATGTGTCTGAGAACACCTCAAAACTGTCAACATCACTAATCATAAGGAAATGCAAATGAAAACCACTTTAAGATATCATCTTACTCCAATAAAGGCTGGCTAGGATCAAGGAAACAAAATGATACCAATGTGCTGGAGAGGTTGTGGGAATGGGGGAACACTCATCCACTGCTGGTGGGAATGTAAACTGTACAGCCACTGTGGAAAGCAGTGTGGAGAACCCTGGAAGACTTGGAATGAACTTGCCACCCGACCCAGCCATACCACTCCTGGGCATGTACCCTCAAGACTTACGCCACCACAGAGATACAGCACGCCATGTTTATTGCAGCTCCCTTCACAATGCAAGAGCTGGAACCAACCTAATGCCCCTCAACTGACGAGGTGGATAGAGAAAATGTGGACATCTACACAATGGAATCTTTGATGCAGCAGTAAAGAAAGACACATCATGAGATTGCAGGAAATGGCTGGAGCTAGAGACTCATGCGGAGTGAAGTAACACAATCCCAGAAAAACAAACGACTGAATGGTATCCCTCATTTGGATGCTAGTCCAATTACCCAGTTGTAAATATTTTTCTGTGTGTAGGGCCCCCTGAGCTTTTGTCAAAGCAGTTGGCGTAATGCATTTGGAAAAATTAAAGTTAAGCCGGGCAGGGTGGGGCACACTTTTTTAATTCCAGCACTCAGGAAGCAGAGGCAGGCAGATCCCAGTGAGTTCTAGGCCAGCTAGGGCCACAGGGAGACCCTGTCTCAAAAAGACCAAAAGGAAAAAAAAATAAAGATAATAGTTAAATCTCTCATTCATCTGATGACAACAGTTGCTAATATTTAATATAATCAGCATAGTTTGCTAATTATGTGTGAATCACTGGTATCTGTATCTACTTTTAATATTCAATTCTCTTTTTTTTTCTTTTTGAGACAGGGTCTCCCTGCAGCTCCAGCTGTCCTAGAACACAATTTGTAGACCAGGCTGGCCTTGAACTCACAGAGATCTGCCTGCCTCTGCCTCCCAAGTGCTGGTATTAAAGGTGTGTGCCAACATGCCCGGCCATATTCAATTCTCTTTTAACAGAAATGCTTTTGTAAACTGTTTTCTCCATTAAAATTACCATGAGCATTTTTATAATTTCTCTAAAAGCATCGTAAAGTTATACAAGTAGGTTATTTTACTGATTTTGAGAAATATTTTCTTTTTTCAGATAAAAACATTTTGTAAAGCTGGAATAACGAATCCAAACAAACCCTAGCCTTCTAATTGAACTATCTGAGCTCTACAGTTGCCATTCAAACCAGAAATTGAAAAGAGAAGAAAGGAAAGAAAGGCTAAATTGTAAAACAAAGGCATGGCAAAGAAAACAAACACAGGAAAAAATTACGGAAGAAATAGGGAATTTTTCTGAGTTTTTAGATCCAAGTAAAAAAGTTTGTTTTGTCTGTAGGGATCTGCACTAAACCGGATTCAGCTGCTTTTTTTTGTCTTCCTAATGCTAGGGCTGACACTGAAGTCAGAAGAGAGGATATAGACTGTACTCCTGCCCTGGGATGAGGACTTAATAGATGTTCCAGGTAGCGATCTTTAGAATTCAAGCAGAAGGCAGCTCTTGGCCTATTTGTCCCTTACCAGCCCCAGCAGAGAGGGCAATTAAGTCACCCTGGGAAGTGGGCCAAGGCCCCTGGAGAAGAGTGTTGAACATAATTCTGAAAGTGAAGGACTACAAGTGCCATTGCTCTAAGGAGTGTTCCTTAGAGAACATCTGGAATCAGTAAGACAGCTACTCCTGCTTATACTGCTTATACTGCCCTTGAGAAGCAGGCACCTTTTCAAGGCTTTGGATACTCATAGGCTTCTTTCATGATTTTTGTCTTATCTCCCTACAGCTTTTTTTTTTTTTTTTTTTGGTCTTTTCGAGACAGGGTCTCCTCTGTAGGCCCAGCTGTCCTGGAACTCCTCTGTAGACCAGGCTGGCCTGTACTCACAAAGATCCCCGCCTCTGCCTCCCAAGTGCTAGATTAAAGGCGTGCGCACCACGCCCGGCAACCTACCAGACTTTTAAACATAAAGCTCCGTATTATACTGTTTTAACGTAAATAGTATAACTTTCCACAAATGGAAGGAAATTCCATGAATTCAATGGAGACAAGTAAACAACGTAAAAAAAAATAAATTTAGTCATGGCTAGATGCTGCTGCTTGCCAAAGGCCTGAGCCTGTATTTCTGTTTGCTTAAGACATGGAAGGAAAGGTCTGGAGACTCACAGAGAGGCATTAACAAGCATTACTGACAAACCCCCAACTGTGTTCAAGGACTTCTCCAGAACTGCAAGGAAATTAAATCACTTTCACTATATGAGTCAATGTTATTTATATCACCTAACTTCCTGCTTGGTGGTACAGAACCCCTCTCTTAGAGAAAGCTGCCTTAGGTGAAAGGAGAGTCACCTCCAGTGTGGTCCTAAGCTGCCCTTAAGACCAATTTGGGTGATGAGACATTGTACCCCAACTCCTTGCATTTTATAACCGTGTGCCAGTTTGGTCAGAGTATGAACTCATGTTCATGAACTCTCCTGTTACTGGCTGGATTGTGTAGTTAACACTGAGTTGTTCTACAAGGTGGGTGAGGAGATGGTGAGACAGTCTCATGTAGTCCTGACTTGTTATACAGCTGAGGATGATCTAGAATTCTTCATCCTCCTGCCTCCAATTCCCATACCTGAAATTATAGGAATATGCTACCACGCTCAGCCAAAATGCTTACACTAAAATACTAATCCCCACTGCCTGAGATTCTAACCTATTTAAAGGGGTATTCGTTGTTAGGATGGACCCTAACCCAGCGTGACTGGAGATTTGGAGAGGGAAAAGGAAGAAGTTTAAAGTTAAGAAAAAAGACCAGAGCCAGACTTGCAACAGGTGAGGACTATATTCTTTTGTTAAAAGCAGACAGGGAGATGGACAGAGGACACTTCTCCTCAGGATGAGCTCTCTGCACCATGGTGGGGGTTGTTGGGACCCATTTATCCCCCAGCTCAAATGTGTTTGATTCGAAGTCTGGTGTGTTTCTATAATTGAAAACCTCTTGTTAAGATTCCTTCCTGGTCTAGGAAGCTGCTCCCACGAAGCCTTCAAGCAGACAGGCTGGTTCTGCAAACCATCTGCCTGGGAGTAACTCTGGTTTATAAGGCTTAAGCAAGGCCTGATTGCCAGTGTCAAGCCATTTGGTCATTTCAAAGGGTTTTATGACCCTATATCTTTCTTAATGAAGCTTATGGCTGTGAAGCTCTGCTGTTCACAGATCCTTTCAACTGGTGTTCTTATACTAGGCCACAGATTCCAGTGAGAAGAAAGGCCATGTAAAAACACAGACAAAAACAATCTATAAGCCAAGGAGAGAGATCTAGAAGAAAGCTACAGCTCCACCTTGGCTTCAAGACTGGGGAATCATAAGACAAATCATTTGTTTAAGCCTCTCAGCTGGTGGAACTGCATAATGGCCTGACTAGCATACCAATACACTTCCCCAGTGGAAAAGATTCAGAAGACATGGGTTCTGTTCAGCTGCTTCCAGAGACACCAAAGTCCAACACCCATGCAGAAAACTCCCGTGTGGCTCTGTGGTGATGGACATTTCTAAGATTCCTAATGGAGATTATGTGAGGAGCAGACATCCTGTAGATACCTCGAAGACAGTTGCTCAAGTACAGTGGCACTGGCTGCTCTGTATTCCTGGCATCATGACTGCTCTTCTGTGGGAAACAGCCCTCCACTTAAAACAGAACCAGGGAGCTGGAGAGATGGCTCAGTGGTTAAGAGCTCTTACAGAGGACCCAGGTTCGATTTCCAGCACCCACATGGCTGGTAAGAACCATCTTTAAGTCGGGCATGGTGGCGCACGCCTTTAATCCTAGCACTCGGCAGGCAAAGGCAATCAGATCTCTGTGAGTTCAATGCCAGCCTAGTCTACAGAGTGAGTTCCAGGCCAACTGGGGCTACAGGGAGACCCTGTCTCAAAAATACCCCCCCCTAAAAAAACAGAATCAGAAATCTCATTGATAATGCTCTCACAGGTGGAGCCCCTGTCACAAAATACAAGTTGACCTTATTTGAAAATGATGCTCCCATAAAATTAGCTATGCTGATAAACCACAATTCCCAGTGCACAAGTATCTGCCTGCTTCTGTTACTTAAACTACTTGAAAAGCAAACAATGCAGGACAGAACACCAAAGCTGCCACTGTAAGAACCAGCAGATGCTGTGGGCTAAGTATTTGAGATGTTTCTTTTCGTAATCATTTGTTACTTGTGTCTCCTCCTAAACCACACTGAGATTAGGAATTATGTAGTCTCAGCATCTAACACAGTGTGCACAGTGTGTAGTATCAGCTCAAGAAACACATTGAAGCAATGGATAGAGGTTAAGGGCATAAGCTTTGAAGAAAGAATAAGGCTTGAATCTCAGCTGTCCTGTTGCTAATTTTGTGACCTTCTTACATCTTGGGTTTTTTTTTTTTTTCATCTGTAAAATGGCTTTAGTATAAAATATAAAAGTTGATGAGCTGGAGAAATGGCTCAGTGGTTAAAGTGCCTCCTGTGTAAGCAGGAGAACCTAGATTTGGTTCCCCAGCACCCAATTCTAGCCATGGCAGCAAGCATCTAGCACTGGGTGGGAGGGAAGCAGAGACAGGAGGATTCTGGGAGCTTGTCAGCCAACCAGTCTAGCTGAAATGATGACCAGATTCAGTGAGAGACCCTGTCTGAAAATAAAGATGGAGAAGCGTGATTGAGGAAGTCATTAGTAGATCAACCTCTGGCCTCTATGCACACCAAAAGGGTGTACACATCCTTTCACACAGATATGCACACACAACACACACAACACATATGCATATATGTAAAACCTCATAATGTTGCTGAGGGTTCAACAAACCATCATACTACCTGACATGTAAGAACCTACTAAATTTTGAACCATTAAAATAATTGGTTTGGTTTTTTTTTTATTTTATTTCTTTCTGTATGTGTATGAATGTACTATCTGCATGCAAGTTTGTGCACCTGTGTCGTGCAATGCCGCGGAGGTCAGAAGAGGGTGTCAGATTCCCCTGGAACTGGAGTTCTCCTGGAATTGGAGTTTCAGATGGTTCTCGGCCGCCATATGGGTGCTAGGGATAGAACCCGGTTCCTCTGTAAGAGTGGTCGGCGCTCTTAACCGCTAGGCCATCTCTCCAGCCCCCTAAAATAATTGGTTTTAAGATAGCAGAAAAGCTGAATGTATTTGCTTAATTGACTGCTGATGATGTGTTTGTGCAAAAGTAGAACACAGAAGTCACTTTTTCTGACTACCCATCTCCACTCATATAGATACCTAATTAAAAAAGACTCACCACTGAAACACGTTTGGAAATACAGTACTATGCTATAGTAGTTATAAAAATCCATAGCCTAGTCGTTAATTTTAGAGTTTCAGTGTTCAAATGTAGTCAAATTATTTTATACATAATCATAAATAGTTCATGAATCCAGGCATTTATTAAAAGTAGTCTATTTGGGCTGGAGAGATGGCTCAGCAGTTAAGAGCACTGACTGCTCTTGCAGAGGACCCAGGTTCAATTCCAATTCCCAGCACCCACATGGCAGCTAAGAACCGTCTTTAACTCCAGTTCCAGGGGAATCCGATGCCCTCTTCTGACCTCCACGGCATTGCACGACACGGGTGCACCAACCTACATGCAGACAGTATATTCATACACATAAAAAAAATGAAAAAAAAAGTAGTCTACTATACCATTCAAAATATTTTTAAATAAGACTATAATGCAATTAACAGAGCATTCCTTATTTTGATAGTAAAGATAATATAGCCAGGCATGGTGGTGCACACCTTTAGTCTGAGAGGCAAGTGGATCTCTGTGAGTTCTAGACCAGCCTGGTCTACATAGTAGGGGTTCAGACCAGCCAGGGCTAAATACTGAGACTGTATAAAAATAGTAATTTTGTATATTAACAGAACAATGGTATTAATACAAATTACTATGAAAATATCAAATTATTACTGATATCTAAGTACCTAAATAAAATGTTTTTCAAATAAAAAATGCATGTTAAGGGGCTGGAGAGCTGGCTGATTGGTTATGAGTGCAGACTACTCTTGCAGAGGATCAAAGTTCAGTTCCCAACACTCAGGTCTGGCAGCTTACAACTGCCCATAATTCCAGTTCTGGGGGTATTTGAACCCTATAGACCTCTGGCCTATACAGGCATCTGAATTCATGTGCACATTCCCACTAACACATACATATATCCATAATAAAAATAATAAAATAAAACCTTTTATAAAAACATATGTTGTAAATCTGTAATTTTTTTTGAGACAAAGTCTCACTGTATAAAACTGGATGGTCTTGAACTCAGTGTATAGACTAGGCTGGCTCTGAAGACACAGAGGTCCAACCAGCCTCTGCTTCTGGCATGCTGGGATTAAAGGCATGTGCCACCATACTTGGACATGTTGTAAATCTTTTAATCACCTGTTACTTAGAAACAAATGTGGCTGTGTGTATTTCAGGAACAGAGATGCTTTTTAATCACTGTAAATGGTTATAGTTATAAACAAAGGCTGACAAAACTTAAAGTGCCAAGAGATCTCTATAGGATACCTAACCCTGATATCTAACCCTAAATGACGACCAAGTTTCTATAACGATTGCTATTTTTTTTTTTTTTTGTCTTTTTGAGACAGGGTCTCCCTTTAGTCCCACCTGGCCTGGAGCTCACTCTGTAGACCAGGCTGGCCTTGAACTCATAGAGATCCACCTGCCTCTGCCTCCCGAGTGCTGGGATTAAGGGCGTGTGCAACGATTTCTATTTTTAAATTTATTTTTACTTTATGTGTATGAATGTTTTGCCCGTATGTAAGTGTGCCACATGTATACAATGCACATGGAGGCCAGAAAAGGGTGTCAGATCCTCTGGAACTAGAGTTACAGACAGTTATTAGCCACCATATAGATGCTGGGAACTGAACCCAGGTCCTCTGCAAGAGCAGGTAGTGCTCTTTACTGCTGAGCCATCTCTCCAGCACATGATTGCTAATTTTTATAGGAGAAACAAAGACTTTAATAATTCAGTCTTATGTATTATTAATCAAGTTGTCATAAATGCTCTATTTTTATTTTTACTTTTGAGTTTAGCTATGAACCACAAGCTGGCTTCAAATTTGTTATCCTCCTGCCTCAGCCTCCTGATTGCTAGGATACATACATATAGGACACATATCATCATGCCTGGCTTCGATCTTAATTACTTGTAATGTTTGGGACAAAAATTACATTCAGCCACAACAGTGAATAAAACCATACATGCACACATGCACTGTTCATATAAACTACATGTAGACTCTGCTGAGTGAAGATTCTCTGTAAAAATGAGTAAATATGCCCTATTTGTTTTCAAATAAGTCCTATCTTTCTGAGTTTCTGAAGAGAGTTTATAATATTTCTTCAAGGCACTACCTGTTTTATTATGTACAAAATATGTCAGATGGTTGTACATATTTTTAGTCTGTTTTCCTGAAGTATTCAATAGATAAATATTCATTGAGGGAATACAAGAAGATGATCAGATAAAGACCTTACCTCAAAGGAGTTATTGAAATTATGAAATAAATTATGAAGTTTATGAAATTATGAAATAAATAAGTTATGAAATTATGAAATATAATCATGAAATAAAACATCTTCATAAACAGGTAGTAAATGAATGAGCATGAGAGGATTTTATACCCATAAAAAAATCCCAGAAGCTGGAGAGGTGGCTCAGAGGTTGAGAGCACTGGCTGCTCTGCAGAGGACTTGGGTTTGGTCCCTAGCACCCATAGCAGCTAACAACTGTCCTAACTCCAGTTTCAGGGAAGCCAATGCTCTCTTCTGACATAGGTGGGCATTGCATAACATGGGTGTATTTACATACATGCAGGCAATACACTCATATACATAAAATGAAAATAAATAAAAATCCTTTTTATTCTGATCTTGTACAAAGTATTTACACCCTCTAGATGGAGCAAAAAGCTGAACAGAGACTCCACAAGTAAGGAATTAGAGATGGCTGAGAAACAGCTTAAAAAGTGTTCAACATCACTAATAATTAAGAAAAAGCAAATTAAAACCACTTCAAGATATCATCTCACTCCAATAAGACTGGCTAGGATCAAGAAAACAAATGATACCAAGTGCTGGAGAGGTTGTGGGGAAAGGGGAACATTCATCCACTGCTGGTGGGAATGTAAACTCCTACAGCCACTATGGAAAGCAGTGTGGAGAACCCTTAAAAGACTCAAAATGAGCTTACCACCTGACCCAGGCAAGACTCATCTTACTGCAGAGATACATGCACAGTCATGTTTACATCTTACCACAGAGATACATGCACAGCCATGTTTATTGCAACTCTCTTCACAAAAGTGAAGAGCTAGAACCAACCCAAGTGCCCTTCAACTGATGAGTGGATAGAGAAAATGTGGTATATCTACACAATGGAGTACTATGCAGCAGTAAAGAAAGATGACATCATGAACTTGCAGGTAAATGGATGGAACTAGAAGATATCATGTTAAGTGAAGTAACGCAGTCCCAGAAAAGGAAGCAACAAATGGTATCCCTCATCTGTGGATGCTAGTGCCAATTACCTAGTTGTAAGGCAAACTGAGGAACGTTACTGTTATATTCCTCATGATCGGAAAACAACTGTGCTCTTATATTGTGACTCCCTTAACAGGTTCTAGAACTAAGCTACCATTTATTTTCAGAGTTAGGAAGTTTTGGTATATGGGTGAAGGGTATGGATGCATATTTTAGAGTAATATAAGATCAAAGGAATGTGGAAAAAACTAGTTTGTCATGACATTATGTCTAACCACAGTATTTATATAATGGGAGTGACTCATTATTTCTTTTTTTTGGAGGGGGGTATTTTGGAGACAGGGTCTCCCTGTAGCCCCAGCTGTCCTGGAACACACTCTATAGACCAGGCTGGCCTTGAACTCACAAAGATCCGCCTGCCTCTGCCTCCCGAGTGCTAGGACTAAAGGCGTGCGCCACCAGGCCTGGCTAGAGTGCCTCATTATTTCTTATACAAGGCTGCATGA
>VZQC01001072.1:243904-307044 GCA_009823505.1 Rhizomys pruinosus | reverse complement strand
CACCACACCCGGAATAGAGATAAATTAGTTTTGTGCTCTTTGGTTGGCTTTGAGTCTCACTGTTGGTAAATAACCAAATCTATTGGATAATGACTATTATAAATTATTAGTATATAAATCAATTTTATTATTATCATCTGAAATTTCTTTTGACAATAGGATGCCAAGCCTTTTGCATTACTCTACCCTAGTAAGATGCATATTTTCCTCAGCAGAATGTTAGTAACTTACTAGTCCATTTAGGAATAAGATTTAAACTTGGCAGCTGATTGAAGAGGGTTAACACTTGTAGTCCCAGTACTTGGTAGGTAGAGGTAGGAAGCTCAAGAGTTTTAAGGCCAGCCTCAGATACATAGAAAAGCCCAAGGACAGCCATGGCTACATGAGACCTTGTTTCTATAAAATTAAAACTAACAGAAGAATAAAATTTTAGGCTTCCAAACAGAAATGTTTTTGAATAAAGAAGAGCTCTTTAAAAAAACACACAATGGGATGGAGAGATGGCTTAGCGGTTAAGAGCACTGGCTGTTTTTGCAGAGGACCTGGGTTCTCTTCCCAGCACCTTCATAGTGGCTAACAACCATCCAAAACTCCAATTCCAGGGGGATCCGGTGCCTTCCTCTGACTTCTGTGAGCACTGCACAACGTGGGTGCATCTATCTACATGTAGGCAACACACTCATACACATAAAAGAAAAATAATAAAATTTAACAAAAACACACACAAACACTTTTTGCCTAATCTAATATGTAGTGGGATGTTCAAGACATAAAAAAATGTGGCTCCTTCTCACTTCTTGTCCACCTTAAAGAAGTTCCTCGACCACACGCACTCCCACCCCTATGCTCATGGGGCCAAGAGAACATGGATCGAACCATCTGAAATCTGGAGCAAAAATGCGTCCTTCCTTCTTTTAAGCTGAAAACAAACAAGCAAAGGAATATAATGTCTAGACCAAGAATGGCGGCACCCTACTGCAATCCCAGCACTTGGGAGGTAGAGGCAGGATAAGCAAAAGTTCAAGGTCATCCTCGATTATAGAGCAAGTTCAAGGTTGGCCTGAGCCACATGAATTCTATGTCAAAAAACAAAACAAAACAAATCAAAGAAAGAAAAATTTTTAAATGTTATCTAATAGAAAGGTAGTCAAATGGCGAAATGATTATAAAAGACTGATGGAAAATAAATATATTTAATATTTAAATATAAAAAGAAATAAAACTCATATACAATTTTTCATTAGTGAGTTGTTTGGTTGTTTCTCTGTTTAGTTTGTTTTGAGATACTCACTATGTATCATAGGCTGGCCTTAAGCTCACAGCTTCCCATGGGCTATGGGGCTACAGGGTTGCATTTCCATGCCCAGCACAGGTAAGTATTTTTGGCGTTGTTGTATTTGTCTATCAACCACCCACAGTTACTGAATTCATTAGAAAATGTAAACTCTTGTGTAACCTTGGTAAAAGTATAAATTAATACAAATATTTTGTATGACAACTTTGGAAAATAAATTCTCAAGAGTATTTTATAGGTGCATAAACTTCACATATGAAATCAAGAAATTAGAAAAACTTATTTGTTGCTCCTTATAGTATTTATAATGATAGTAGAACCATGTAATAGAATGGATGCCATCAAATTTATTCTTGAGATTAGTGTTTGCCATGAAAGAAAGTATAGAACATTGCACAGATGTCAATATACAACTTATGATAAAATGTATATAATATTATAATCCTATAATATTATATTATAAAAGTCTATAATATTATATTATAAAATTAAGAAGTATTGCCAGGAAGTATGTTACCCAAGTTATTTATGGTAACTGTGTCTTTGTGGTGAAATTTGGGGTCATTTAAAATTAATATTTGTGATATTCTTTTGCATTACTTAAAATGATAAAGAACAGGTTTTACAGTAAGAATGAAAGGTTTTGACGTAAAATCTTTTGTTAATAACAATGAGACTCTCTAAAAACTAGAAAACACCTGCGCTCCCTGATGTTCTGAAGAAAACATATGTAGTATAATTATGAAGCATGTTTAGTAAGCCAGCGTGAGCATTCCTGTTTGACGCTTTGCCTGTGACTAACCAGTTAAGCAGGTGTGCTGGCTAGGGTGGGCCATCTGTTTCTTTATGGAGATGTTTTTAATAAGATGGAAAGGATTTAAAGATCTACCCTCATTAACTGAAAAGCTGGGAGAAGAAAATTAGTACCTGCCCTATAATCTAGCACTGCCTTCTGTTGTTATTTTCAGCAGACATATTTAGAAACTACTACTGACCACTGTGGAGAGGGTGTTGGAATAATATCCTTTGACTCAGGGTAAAGTCTCATAGTGTAAAGTGGACTGAGGAAAGGAAAGATTTATTAGTAGCTGAAGATAAGGTGGAAACAGTCATAAACATCCTTTTCAGAAATTCCATCCTACTTTGATCAGAGCTTTGCTTTGTGCTCAAAAGTTTTAGGGCCCTCTTGAGTCTGGAGTGGCAGAAACCTTGTCAGGCTCTCCCTAATTCATGTGTTTTTATTTGTTTCACAATGGGGCTTTATATAGCCCAGGTTGGCCTTGACCTTCTGCTTTCCCTCCCACATGCTGGGACTCTAGGCTCAAGGCACCACACCTAGCTATCTCTGGTTTACTATTCTCCTCTACTGAAGAGAAAAAAATCATATTTGAGTGTCTAAGTAGGTAAGATATTCCAATTTAATATTTAAAAGAGCTATTGACTCTCTCTCTCTCTCTCTCTCTCTCTCTCTCTCTCTCTCTCTTCTCTCTCTCTCTCTAAATAGGTCATTGGTGTGGTGTAGCTGCTTTGGAAGATACCCAGGCACACAATTTACTGTTAGCACATGACACCAGAATTGATCACATGCCTTGGTTTTATTCAAGTGTACTGAAGACTTAGATCCAAACAAGAGCTCCCACATGAACAACTATAGCAAATTTATCCATGATTCCTAAAACTTGGTGGCACCAAGATGTCCCTCACAGACAAAGGCATAAAGCAACTGTGGTGCATCCACACAATGAGTAAAACAAATGCTCTATCAAGCTTGAAAAGATATGAGGGGCCTTGAATGTTTATTGCTTCACCTCTCTCTCTGCTTCCTTATTGGAGAGAGGTGCACTGTGACCACACACCCACTGCCTTGCCTTCCCTATCATGATGGACAGGAGCCCTTCTTTCAACTTAGTAAAGGTGGGTAAGGGAGGAACGGATAAACGGCTGGCACACTGAATATTTAGTAGTGAAACTATTCTGTGCAAGACTGAAATGGTGGGCATGTGTTATTAGACAGCTAAGAATGTATCACGCAAGGCAGATAATCCAGTTACAAACTCTGGATGTTTTTAGCTAACAATATATCAGTATCAACTCACCAAATGCACTAGGTTAATAATGCCAGACATTAATAATAGGAGAAACCCCAGGAGATTCGAGGAGGAGCAAGAGCAGGAAGTAAATGAGAATTTCACTTTTCACTCAAATTTTCTATAAAGCTAAAACTATTCTAAAACCGTGGCTCTATCAATTAAAGAGAGAGAGAGAGAGAGAGAGAAAGGTCATCAAAAGCTGCTGAAGGACATCTATAAAAGCACTGCTACAAAGCCAGGCATGGTGGTGCACACCTTTAATATCAGCACTCAGGAGGCAGAGGCAGGCGGGTCTCTGTGAGTTCAAGACCAGCCTGGTCTACAGAGTGAGCTCCAGGCCAGCTGGGATTAAAAGGGAGACCCTGTCTCAAAAAGACAAAAAAAGTCATAGAAAGATCCATTATTATGTATAATTAATGTATGCTAAAAAATGTTTTTTAATGATTTTTTAAATTTTTATTTATTTTTATGTGTATGAATGTACTGTCTGCATGCAGGTCTGTGCACCCGTGTCGTGCAATGCCGCGGAGGTCAGAAGAGGGTCTCGGATTCCCCTGGAACTGGAGTTCTCCTGGAATTGGAGTTTCAGACGGTTCTCAGCCGCCATGTGGGTGCTGGGGATCGAACCCGGGTCCTCTGCAAGGGCAGTCAGTGCTCTTAACTGCTAGGCCATCTCTCCAGCCCCTGGTAAAAAATGTTTTTAAAGCACTGCTAGGGGCTAGAAAGATGGCTCAGTGCTTAAAAACACTTGCTGCTTGTTCTAGTTTTCTTTCAATTGCTGTGACAAAACACTCTGACCAAAACCAACTTGGAGAGGAAAGGGTTTATTCAGCTCACATCTCCCAAGTCACATTTCATCACTGAAGGAGTCCAGTGTAGGAACTCAGGGCAGGAATCTGGAGGCAGGAGCTGAAGCACAGGCCATGAAGGAATGCCTCTTACTGGCTTGCTCTCCTGGCCCATGCCCAGTCTACTTTCTTATACTATACACAACAACCTGCCCAGGGATGGCACTGCCCACAGTGGTCTGGGCCCTCCCACATCACTCAACAAGAAAGGCAATACTTCACAGACGTGGCCACAGGCCAGTCCAATGGAGGCAATACTCCAATTGAGGCTCCCTCAACCCAGGTGTGTCAAGTTGACATTAAAGCTATTCAGCACACTGTTCTTGCAGAGGACCTGGATTTGATTTCCAGCCCCCACATGGTGACCAAGAACCGTCTTTGACTCCAGTTCCAGGGGAATCCAATGCCCTCTTCTGACCTCCGCAGCATTGCATGACACAGGTGCACAAACCTACATGCAGACACTACACTCATACACATAAAAATAATAAATAAAATAAAATAAAATAAACACTGCCAGATCTATGGGTTTTTTCTCCTGCAAAACACAGAACACAAGCATTAGAATTATTAATTACATTGGACATTTTATTATGTGTCTGAAAGTTAGTATTTCATTTTTGCCCTGTGATGCAGTAGAATACCCTGGTCTCGAATTTCCCACCTTCTGACTTGTAGTCATTTTTATTCTTTGAAGTATGATCATGCCAATAAAATCCTTAGAGCTTGCTACTGTGCTTTTGTGAATGAAACTCTGATGTTCATCAATTAACCAAAAGTTTCAGTATAAAATTTCACTTAGTCACCACTTATATTCATTTCCAGAATCTCCAAGTAAGACAAAGGTGATTTGAAAGATAGGAAGTCCGACACCCCTGTGTCTTGATAACTATGTAGTTTGAACATACTATTTTTTTTAAATATGAATTTTATGGTTTATTTTCTTCAGTACAGGGGATCAAATTCAGGGTCTCGGATATGCTAGGCAAGTGCTCTGCCACCGAGCTATATCTGTAGCCCGATCTTGTGCTTTTGAAGTCACTTTAAAGCTCTGATGGCCATGAAAAGCACTTCTAAGATTTACTACAGAGTGCATGGATGACATCCACCTTTCCCTGGGCTGCTCCTAGCTGTGGACTGAGCACAGAGGACAAGATGCTCAGGGGCATCTCTCCTTGATGTTCCACTATCTTCTAGCCCAAACTCACTTAGACCCATGCTATAGCCGCAACCTTCTAACCAACTCTTTTCCTTCCCCTTAGCCCATCACAAGTGTTAGAGCCACACTGCAGTCTGATGACTCTTTCTGCCTACTCCTACCTAAATAGAAGTAAAATATTAAGCATTTGCTTAATATTTTACTTCTATTTCTCATCTGTTTGACTTTTGCTTGTGAGAGGACTAGAACTAATGCAAAATCCACCAATCCTCTAACATGTAGTCATCTCATCCTTTAAAGTATGAACATGTGGATAAAAACTACAGAAATGGCAGCTGCGCTTTTGTGAAAGAAACCCTAATATCCATGAATGCCAAAGCTCCAGTGAAGACAATCAAATAACCTGTAAAATTTTTCACTGGGGAAATACCAACTTAACTGTGGTTTTCATTATTATTCCCAAGTAGATGTTGGATTTTTTTTTCTTTTTGAGACAGGGGTTCCCTGTAGCCCCAGCTGGGCTGGCACTTGATATGTACCCCAAACTAGCCTTGAACTCACAGAGATCCACCTGCCTCTGCCTCCCAAGTGCTGGGATTAAAGGCATGCACCACTACACCTGGTGACATTGGATTTTTTTTGGGGGGGGGTCTTTTCAAGACAGGGTCTCCCTGTAGCCCCAGCTGTCCTGGAACTCACTCTGTAGACCAGGCTGGCCTTGAACTCACAAAGATCCACCTGCCTCTGCCTCCCAAATGCTAGGATTAAAGGCGTGCGCCACCACGCCCGGCGACATTGGATTTTTATAAGCGAGATTTTTCTCAGTTTCTCTCTTGTTGGTTTTGAACAGAAGTATAACAGACATTTCATTGTGATGCCAGCTGATAGAAAACTTCTTTGCTGTCTCATTTAAGTACCAGGAGAGTATCTCATCCCTTTCATGTGAAAGTAAATCCTCTTAATTATACAAACCAACTTTTAAAGATGTGTGTGTGTGTGTGTGTGTGTGTGTGTGTTGAGACAGAGTCTAATTATGTAGGCCTAGCTGGCCTTCCTCGAACTTATTATATATCTTAGGCTGGCCTAAAATCATGATCTTTATACATACAACTCCTCCCACCCCCATGCTGCGATTATAATTGTTTACTACCATGCCCAGCAAGGTTTTTTTTTTTTAAAGAAAACATTTATCCTGGAATAATTATAGATTCATAACAGGTTATAAAAACAGTACAGAGGCAGGACATAAACTCCCATAGAACTTTCTACTAATGACAACAAAGAGAAACATATGCTTTTTATATAAAATGGATTATTTCAAGCTCTAGGCTTTAGTAAATACTTGACTTACTCTCAGTTAAACAAATCAAATGTTTTATAAGAATTTCATCACCCTTTGGAACTTGTTTTATTCATCCAATGAAATTTACCTAATGTGATGTCTCTTTAGTATACAGACCATGTTAAAACAGCTGCTAGATTTCTCTCCTGAATTTCAGACTCAGTGGCTTTAGCTGGAGTCCTAGAAGTGGCCAGCTGATGTCAATGATAGGGCTTGAAGACACATCTTAATAACCAAAAGATGAAAATCACATAGACAGTGTCTAATCTCATGTATTGAGATAGAATGCAAGGCAAAGTAACTCAGAGCTAATTTGAAAGTGGAAACACAATTGGTGAAACCAATCATTTTATTATCTTTAAATGTATGACAGAAAAGGCTTGAGAATAGCCAACTCTGTCCAAGGTAAAAACAAACTATATCTTAAAAGAAATGAAAGTTTTAGAAAGTAATAATGACAAAGAAAGGCAAAGCTAATCTGTTGAATTGCACACTGTCTGAAATAAGAGCTACTAACAGAGAGGGTCGTCTGTAGAGATTCTGGAAAGGGGATCTCTGGTGTAAAATTCATGGTTATTCGTCATTATCCAGAAGAACACCTTTACTAATTAGTAGGAACGATCAAGGTAGAATGTAACATAAAAGGGTCATGTATGTTGAATTAGTTACTTTTCTCATTGGTGCAAAGAATTGCCTGATAAAAAAAGCAACTGAAAGGGAAGAAAGTTTTACTGTGGCTCACAGTCTGAAGGCACACAGTCTATCCTGGGGAAAGTATGGTAGCAGGAATGGAAGGCTTCTGGTCACACTGTACCTGCAGTCAGAAAGCATCAAGGAAACAGGAGTGGGGCTGGCCTCCCCCCACCCCCATGACCCACTTCCTACCATGAGGCTCCACCCCTAAAGGTTCCACTGCCTTCTGAAATGGTGGTGACCAAATATTCAAATATATGGACCTATGAGGGGGCATATCACATTCAAACCTCACTTGTGTGAAACCACAATGATGCTAATCACTGAGATACTAAGCACAAAATAATCTCTTTAGTTACTGCACTTAACCTGCAGGTATGACATGCTAGCTACCTGTCTTTTCTGGCAAATTTATGATTTACTTGGAAATAGGATGTTTTTATAGTATGAATAAAACCAACATTAGGAATTATGTATTAGCTTTAAAAAAAAAGAAAAAAAAAAGAATTACATATTAGTTTTATATGAGTTTGGTTAGTCCACTGACCCCGACAATATAGTCTCTGCATCTGCAAGTACTCATACTTCAAAGGGCTCATCATGATGGTCAATCAAACCTATAGCTACATTTGTATCTCTTCAGAGAAGAGACCATGATGCTTCTAAGCTAATTACCAGTGTAGGTATTATAAAAACCTCTAAGGTTCTGAGATTTTGCTAGCTAAAAAATTCTGCTACATGGCATCATGATGTTGGGAGGAAAGGCAGGATTCTGGGCTCAGATATGAAGTCTACCAACAGCAGTAGCAAAGCCATGAGTGTTGCTCTGGCTCGCCCTATACTGACTCTCCTGGGGCAACACAAGCACAGTCAGAAGACAGGAGTAACATGCTGTTGATTGTGTTACAGGATAAGAACCCGAGCATAGCAAGACAGAATTTCTTTTTTTTAATGCATTGGCCGGGAATCGAACCCGAGCCTCCCACGTGGAAAAATATGGAACGCTTCACGAATTTGCGTGTCATCCTTGCGCAGGGGCCATGCTAATCTTCTCTGTATCGTTCCAATTTTAGTATATGTGCTGCCGAAGCGAGCACAAGACAGAATATTTTATAATGGTCAGTGAGTATGCCTCCCCTTTCCCCTGCAGAAAGACTCTGTCTTTGTTACCCTGTGTGTGTGTGTGTGTGTGTCTGCTCACTGCCCCACAGGCTGAAATTGTGTCTTCAAAAGCTATAGGTAAAAATGCACTTTGTTCCAAAGAACACGTTCTCTACTTTTCTTGTCTATTTACTACACAAATGTCCTTGGTTCTGTCCTTGGTGAAGAGCCAAGAGTGGTCACAACAGGTGGAGAAATGTAAACGCTCCTATAATAAATAAGTGCTTCTCAGGGGGTGCTCTATGTAAGCAAGCATTCTCAGTCCTTAAACAGTAACATAGATTTGTGCTTTGCAGCTAGAAATCCTGTCCTTTTGTGATCCTGTGCATCTAAATTAGACCTACATAAAAATCTGGTAGGGAGCTTTGTGTACTGTGAGGTAAAGAAAGATCTGTAATAAGCATATGTATGCATATATATTAGGAGCTGAAGACGCAGCTCAGTTCATAGAGTGCTTGCCTCACACACAAGAAAGCCCTTGGGGGGGGGGGGTTCCTTGTTCTTCTCCTCTTCTTTTCCTGGCAGTAGTAGGGATTGAACCTAGGGTCTCACACATTGCTAGAAAAATCCTCACTGGTTGTGGTGGCACACGCCTTTAATCCTAGCACTTGAGAGGCAGAGGCAGGAGGATCTCTGAGTTCAAGGCAGCCTGGTCTACAGAGCGAGTTCCAGGCCACCTAGGACTAAAGGGAGACCCTGTTGCAAAAAGACCAAAAAGAAAGAAAAGAAAAAGAAAAATCCTCTACCACTAAGCTACAACCCCACGCCCAAGCTCTGGGTTTCAACCCTAGCTCCACATACAGGTACAAACCTGAATTCTAGTGCTTCAGAGTTTAAGGCAGAAGCATCAGAAGTTCAAGAATACCCTCAGCTACATATTGAGTTTGAGGACAGCCCCCGTTACATGAGACCCTGCCCCATAAAAAGAATATATATCTACATATATTGTGTATATACATATGCATATGTGCTTTAAATTCACACCCTTTCTTTTTAATTTTATTTTTTTTTACGTGTATGAGGGTTATGCCTGTATGTGTAAATGCACCCATGTCGTGCAATGCCTGGAGAGGACAGAAGAGGTGTTGGATTCCCTGGAACTGGAGTTACAGACAGTTGTTAGCCACCATGTACGTGCTGAGATTCAACCCCAGGTCTTCTGCAAGAGCAGCCAGTACTCTTAACCACTGAGCCATCTCTCCAGTCCCAAATTCATGCCCTTTCAAACATCGACTCTTGTTCTTCTTCAAGATTTCATTTCACACTATTTGGTTTCTGTGCTTCTGTCACTGGGGATGGTTAGGAATATCCAGATTCTGATTTTTACCTCTGCAGGGTAGCCCACTAGAGTCACTCTTGAATCTTGGAACTTTCGAAAGAATAGTAAAATGCTGTGTTGTTTCCTTATCCATCACATAGTTACACTTTTCTTATCCCTGTTTTCTGTAACTTTGTCTCATGCTACAAAATACCTTTGATCTGTATTTGATATAGACATAATGTCTCCTATCAGAGACCTGAGACTGTAGTAGAGAAAAAAATCTGTTATCTGTTTATGCTAATTGGAAATATTCTGTTGTTCTCTCTGTTCCAAAGAGATACAGATGAGAAAATTTTATCTCATTTAATTTTTTTAAAAGGACTTGCATACAAAGGACTTTGTTCTATACAGAGAACAAAATAGTTATCTTTAAAAAATACACAGGTAACCTTGAAAAAAATTCCATGTCACATCTGGTTAAACTCTAAGGGGAAATTATAACAATCATTGCCAATTTTTGCAACTGTAATTGTCTGTGGCTTATTAATTGGATGTGGATATTAGATTTGTAAGGACTGGAATACTCTTAACTGGAAGTTGGCTGTCCTTTTATTACAAACAGGCTGTTCACTGTAAGAGTAAAAACTGCTTAGGCCCTTCAGAAGCTCATTATTGGGTTGGGGGGAGCAGGCTACGTCTTGATAGCTAGAGAAAATTCTGGCTAATGGCCAGCTTTGTCTCCATTTGCACAAACATTTGGTGACCAAGGAGCCACAGCTTCAGTGTGGAAGGTGCATCAATGATCAGCTAGTTCCTCTCTTTCTCCCTCTTTTTCTCTCCTCTCTCTGTCTGTCTCTGTCTCTTTTCCCCTGACATGGTCTCTTATAACCTAGAATGGCTTCAAACTCTCTATACAGCTGATGATGACCTTGAACATACTGCCTCTACCTCCTGGCGCAGGTATTAAAGGCATTTTAATGCAGTACTGGGACTCGAACCCAGGGTTTGCATAGTAGGCAAGCACTTTACCAATGGTGTCACACCCCTAGCCCCATCTCATAGTTTTCCAATTTCTTTTTTTTTGGTCTTTTCGAGACAGGGTTTCCCTGTAGCCCCAGCTGTCCTGGAACTCACTCTGTAGACCAGGCTGGCCTTGAACTCACAAAGATCCGCCTGCCTCTGCCTCCCAAGTGCTAGGATTAAAGGCGTGAGCCACCACGCCCGGCAGGTTTCCAATTTCTTTTCTTTTTTTTTTTAAATTTTTTATTTATTTCTGTATGTGTATGAATGTACTGTCTGCATGCAGGTTTGTGCACCCATGTCGTGCAATGCCGCGGAGGTCAGAGGAGGGTGTCGGATTCCCCTGGAACTGGAGTTCTCCTGGAATTGGAGTTTCGGACGGTTCTCGGCTGCCATGTGGGTGCTGGGGATTGAACCCAGGTCCTCTGCAAGAGTGGCCAGCACTCTTAACCGCTAGGCCATCTCTCCAGCCCCCCAATTTCTTATGTGGTATTAAACCACTGGGCTCCTGGGTTCCCCCATAATGGGAAAAACAATAAATAATAACAATAACCACAAAACCCAGAACACAGCATTTTCTGTGATTTTTAAACTTCCTTGGGAGATGATGCCTTAGAATTCATCCAGAAGACACTGGCATGTCTGTGCTATACTTGTGCTTGTGGTGAACAACAAACAGTGGTTGAAAGCTTTTGGTAGCTTCTGCCTGGACTGGCTGGGTTGGCATAGCTAGCCAGCAACGGTCAAGATTAAGGAACACCCCTTCGCTCAGCCGTGGTCTTCAGTATCTTTCCTGGAGGTATGCTGAGGAGAGGCGCTATTGCCCTTGGAATGATCAGAAACCTGTTTCTATTTGTGTCTGTACTCTGGGTAGACTCCAATAGAAAAATGAAATAGCTACAGGAATAAATCAAGCAATTTTTATTCATGTTTAAAGGTCACCGGTGTATCAGTAAGAGTTTTTCTTTTAACTTAAAAGGGACCCTAGTAACTCCAGGGAGTTTATGTACCTTTAAGCATATTAAACTAGAACTGAGGGGCTGGCAAGATGGTCAGTGGGTAAAAGTGCTTGCTACTAAGCCTGACAACCTGAATTTGAGCATATGAGCACACATACACACACACACAAATAAATAAATTAATAAACAAATAAATAAAAAACAAAAACAAATAATTTAAACCAGACTGAAAACATTTGATATACTGTGGGAAATCCAGCTTGAATTTCGGGCTGGCTTTCCAACTAGCCACCAACTAGTGGCCAAAGGTCTGGCCCCGCCCCAGGGAGGAGCAAGCAGCGTGGCCTGGGTGCGTGATGCTGGGTGGGGCAAGGTGTGCAGTGGTGCGGAATTGGGGGGCCTGTGATTGGCTCTGTGAACTGACATCATTTATTTTATAAAAGCAGGCTGTAGCAAGGAGTAAATTTGAATTTCATAGTAACATCATCACAGAATTCCCAGCCGTTATTTTTATTAATTATTGCGCACATACAGGCTAAGGTAGGCCTGCATTTCGTTCGGATGGCGAGTGGGCTGAAAAGAGATTCCTTTGCGGATCACCAATTGGGTAGCTGGTGTTGTGAGTGGGTATTGACTGAAGGGAGGCGATCAGCCATCAGCCTGAAATTTCTGTCTAAGCCCTGGGCAGGTGGGAAGTCATGGCCAAGAGTGGAACACATGTCTCGTGGGTCCAGGCTAAGAGCCTAAATTGGAATTACCACTTAGGCTGGGCTACGAGAAGTAGCCGGCTGGTCTCTGTGCTGAGAGGCCAGCTCCTCACAGTGTCTGTGAAGCGGGCGCTGTGTCCCCAGCCCCCTTAGCAGGGCCACGTGGTCCCCGTTCGGCATAAAAAGAAAGCTTCCTACAATATACTAAATACATTTTCCCAAACTACATTTTTCCTCTCATTGAGAATCTACATTTTTAATTTGGTGAACATGCTATGTTTTCTTTGTACATTAATTTGATGCCTATTAATGGATCACTGATTGCCTGAATATATCTTCATTGTATGTCCAGTATTTTATCCAGTGGCAGGGGCTTAAGAATAAAGACAAATCCAGCCAGACCTGGTCACCAAGGCCTGTAATCCCAATTACTAGGGAGGCCGAGGAAAGAGGATGGAGAGTTTAGGTCTACCAGAGCCACAGTGTAAGTTCAAGTCCAGCCTGAGCTGCTTAACAGGACTGTCTCAAAACAAAAAAAAAATAAAAATAAAAAGGAGAGACTGGAGAGATGGCTCAGTGGTTAAGAGAACTGGCTACTTTTTCAGAGGACCTGAGTTTGGTTCCTAGCACCCACATGGCAGCTAACAACCATCCATAATTCCAGGGGAGCTGATACCCTTTTCTGGCCTTCTTGGGCACTGGACAACATGGACGCACTTACAGGCAATACATTCATATACACAATCAAAAACAAACAAATAAATAAATAACAATTGAACAAAAAGGAGCATTGGATATATACATCCCTGGTGTGCTTGCCTAGCATGCACATGGTTCTGAGTTCAATCTTCACTGCCAAAATAAATAAATAATAAGTATATAAGATAAATCCAATACTCCTTGCACTCAAATCATTCAAAATTTGGGAAAGAATTAAAAACACAAAGTCATTTGGTAAGACCTTTATCAAGTATGTTACAAAATTACTTCTTGCCAGGTATGGTAGCACAAGCCTTTAATACCAGGACTCGGGAGACAGAGGCAGGTGGATCTCTGTGAGTTTGAGGCCAGCCTGGTCTACATAGTGAGTTCCAGGATAGCTAGGGCTACAAGTAGACCCTGTTTTAAAAAGACCAAAAACAAATTAAATCTTTTTCAACTAACATAGAATCCTAGTATGTAAGATGATCATGACTATTAATGGAAGATCACAGTAAACAAATTTACCAGGCCAGCAAGATGGCTCAGCAGATCAAAGCACTTGCTGCCAAGCCTGACACCAGAGTTTGATGTCTGAATATCCCACTAGGTAGAAGGCAAGAACTGACTCCTCTTGTCCTCTGACCTATACACATAGATACACACACACACACACACACACACACACACACACACACACAGAATAAATAATATTTTCTTTATTGTAAGTCATATATTTTAAAAGTCAAGTTATATCTAGAAATATTTCAGTGGTAATTAATTTGTAGTAATACAAGTCTGACTTTAACTGAAATTTACAAAGGCTAGATGATGTTACTAAAAATAACATAGAAACTCTAGCCAGGCATGGTGGAGCATGCCTTTAATCCCAGCACTTGAGAAGCAGAAGCAGGTGGATCTCTATGAGATTGTGGCCAGCCTGCTCTACATAGTGAGTTCAGGGTCAGCTGGGGCTACAGGGAGAGCCTGTCTAAAAAAGACTGCTCTTTCTGGTCTGACATTATTGCATGTGGCTAATAGTCACAGGAGAACACTGTTCATCTCCTGATAGCTGTTGGAGTTGCAGGGATGTTGTTCCATTTAAAGTCTCAACAGTTTGTCTCTGGAATGTCAAGTTATGGTCTTCACAAGTAAACACAGAACCCCCTCATGTTCTCCATGTTGGCCCATGCGACCTCAGAGTACTTTTGACTCCCCTGCATGTGGCTGTGCCACAGGCTATCTAACTATAACAAGAGCGAGGAACACTGGAAAAGCAAGGACTACGCCTCTCCCTGCCTCTGGATATGATATCTTGAGGATATTCACTTTTAAACCCCATTCCTACTGCCTCTTCCTCTGTAAACTCCATGCTTGAGGCCCTGGCTTGCCAATAGTGATGTGTGAGGCAGGAATCACCTTGTTGTCTCTGCTTCCTTCCTAATCTTCAGTGAGAAAATGCCTTGCAAATGGGTTTGGGAAAATCTTTTTTAGAAGTTCGTCAGAGGTGGCGCAGCTTTGGTCTCGATGCACTCCTGCATGATGATACAAGGATGCTAGTGAAGCCTGTTTGAGCAGCCAGGGGAAAGAATGCCCATGTAGCATTTCTTCTAGGACTAGGGAACATTCCTGTACTATTTTTGGTATCTATATTTTCTAAACAAACTAAAGCTTTCCATATGTTTTTGTGATTTTTAGCATACCACAAAGTAAGCACAGGAAAGACCTGAAGTGTGCACACTGCAGTTAGAACAGCCCCAAGAGCGCACGCTTCCTGTGACAACTTCCCACCAAAAACATTACATTTTCCATGATATCACCTAGTAACAAAGTTCTTTTTTTAACAATTCTTTAAACAAAATTCTTAAAGTTATGCCAACTCAGGCAATCAACTGATTTAATATGACCCAGAAGGCTTTTTCTTTGAGGTTCATAATGTCAAGCAGAAGGAGAAATGAATATGTATGAGGCTATGTGGCGGAGGGAGGGATGAAGCTTCTCAAATACCAAGGACTGAAGGGGGGCTGTTTTTCTTCAGGGCCTTCCTGATGGACAATGTTTAAATGCACAGGCCTGTGTATCTCTATCACCAGGGTCTCAGCAGAAGTACATTTGGCTGGGGCCCAACACAACAATCTGAAGCCCAGCTGTGAACCTCACTCCAGCTTTCCCATTCATCTACTGCACCACAGTGATCAGGACTCCCTGGTCCACTAGTAATCTTTGCTACAATGAGCAGACTGCTCTGCTATATGTGACTGAAGTTGATAGACTATCCTAAAATTATAATTCATTTCCTGTTATGTCCCATTGTGAGTTTTATTTCCAAATCAGCTTTATTTTTTTAATTTTTTTTTATTTAATTTTATTTATTTCTGTATATGTATGAATGTACTGTCTGCATGCAAGTTTGTGCACCCGTGTCGTGCAATGCCGCAGAGGTCAGAAGAGGGTGTCGGATTCCCCTGGAACTGGAGTTCTCCTGGAATTGGAGTTTCAGACGGTTTTCAGCCGCCATGTGGGTGCTGGGGATCGAACCCGGGTCCTCTGTAAGAGCGGTCGGCGCTCTTAACCGCTAGGCCATCTCTCCAGCCCCCAAATCAGCTTTAATAGAAAGGCATTGGCAACAATTTGCCTCTATAGCAAGATCTCTGCATTTCAATAATACATACTTTTGTTTAGCTGCAGTGAGCTGGAAGTGTAGATAGAAAGCCTTAAATAGGGATTCCCTAATATTTGCATTATAGTAGCCTCTACCTCAAGAACACGTATTGTTAGAAAAGAGATAGATCAGTCTGCCACAGAATAATTAGAAACAAAGCAGGTTGCTTAAAACAAAGCTCGAGGAAAGACCTTCAGAGGGAAAAAGCCTCATCTCAAGGTCAGGCTCTGTACATGGAAGAAGCAGATCCCAAGCGGAAAAGCAGCAGGAAGAGGCAGAGATGACTGTAGCCATTTCTTAAACTTCACAGCCACTATGAACACCCTATCATCCCTCTCCACACTCTGTTCTTTTACATGCATTTATATGAAAATGATGCATGAAAAAATCAAGATGCTTGTGTTCACATAAAAACATACTGCATGGTCTAGGAAGGTGTTATTTATATATGAAAGAAAGAAAGAAAGAAAGAAAGAAGGAAGGAAGGAAGGAAGGAAGGAAGGAAGGAAGGAAGGAAGGAAAGAGAGAGAGAGAAAGAAAGAGAGAGAGAAAGAAAGCCCCTAAAGAAAGAGAGAGAGAAAGAAAGAAAGCCCCTAAAGAAAGAGAGAGAGAGAGAGAAAGAAAGAAAGAAAAAGAAAGAAAGAAAGAAAACGAAAGAAAGAAAGAAAAGAAAGAAAAAGAAAAAGAAAGAAAGAAAGAAAGAAAGAAAGAAAGAAAGAAAGAAAGAAAGAAAGAAAGAAAAAGAAAGAAAGAAAGAAAGAAAAGAAAGAAAGCCCCTAACAGAATTATCCCAGTGGTTCGGGTTTGGATGTATTTTGCCTGGCAAGTATTTAAGTATTGGAAGCTTGTTTCCCAGGATGATGAGATGTGATGGGACTCTGGAAGGCAGGGCCTTGAGAGAGGTTGTGAAGACTGCCTCGCCCTGTCCCTGGCTCCCCACATTGCCCTCTGATTGCTCAGTCTCTCACACGTGCCTACTATTGTGGAGCTACTCATCATGAGTTGAGGCAGCTAAATGGTCCTCACTGGATTTAGTACTATAGTGTTGGGACCTGCAACCCTGAGATTGTGACCTAAACTAACCTATTAATTTTTTACATTTTATTTATTTAATATGTTTGTGTATATATATATATATATATATTATATATATATCTCTATTGTATATATGTTTGGGGGGTGCATTCATATGCCACAGTGCACATGTGAAGGCCAGAGGACAACTTGTAGGAGTAGGTTCTCTCCTTCCACCAATGCGGGCCTGAGGAATTGGACTCAGGAGGTCAGGCTTGGTGATAAGTACCATTACCTGCTGAGCAGTCTGGCCAGCCTCCCTCTTCTTTACTGGTAGTTAGACGTGGATATATTGTTACAATAGCAAAGCCCAATTTATTCAGAGAACATAGATATTTCTGTTTTGGCCATCTCTTTAAACCTCGTTGGTATTTCTAACATAACCAGTGGAGCATTCCAGAAGCTTTGCTTAGCTTTCTATTGCTGGGAGCTGGAACACCAGTTCTCATGCAATCTGAACATGACAGCCTTCAAATAGCTTAAAATTTCATAATTTTAATTTTTGGTGTTTTGAGGCAGGGACTTGTTTAGCTCTGGCTGGCCTCAAACTTACTGTGTAAATGAGGCTGGCCTTGAACTCAGTTATCCTCCTGTTTCTGCCTCTGGAGTGCTGAGATTACAGTGTAAGCTTACCACCACTGGCAACATGTCACAGTTCTTGAATATCATAGGGATCTGTGCAAAGGGATGAATTACTGCCATTGTGTAATCATAAGTGTGGAAACTGGCACTTCACCAGGCCTGAGAACCCCATTATGCTGTCACCACCATGTCTATCATCCTCAGGTTCCTATCAGCAAAGAGAGAGCCGAAAGGGGAAAGGGGTTGGGGAGAGAGGACAGTGAAAGAAGCCCCAAAAGTGGGTCAGCTTGCTGCACCCCTGAAATTCCAATACTTGGGAGGCTGAGGCAGGAGAATCAGGAGTTCAAAGCCAGCTCCATTCATAACGAGTTGGAGGCCAGCCTGAGCTACACGAGACACTGTCTCAAAAACAGTGTGGGGGGGAGCTGGAGAGATGGCTCAGTGGGTAAGAGCACAGGCTGCTCTTTCAGAAGACCAGGGTTCAGTTCCCAGCATGGATACGGCAGCTAACAACCATCTGGAACTCCAGTTCCAGGAGATCCAGTGCCCTCTTTTGACCTCTGCAGGCACTGCACGACATGGGTGCACTTGAGCACTTAGATGCAGGCAATACACTCAGACGTATAGGATAAAAATAACAAAATATTTTAAAAGTAACCTTGAATGAAGGCTCAGATATTTATACTTACTACTCTCTACACTTTGATAGCTTGGCAGTGCCATGGAAGTGACTGATTTCTACCTGCCATTGGTAGGTTATTTCTCTCAGGTTATCCTTTGTTCCCAGTCATAGACTCACATGGAAACACCATGCAAAAAGCACACCATGCTATGAACATATGCCAATGGGACCACTTGTTTTTTAAGTTCTCCTTCCAGATGAATAGTTTATTATTTCACATAACCTTTTATCACACCCAGGGCATGGAGTACATGGTGTGATCACACAGACAGAGATCATCCTCCACAGAGTGAGAGGAGACCCATATGGAGAGTGAGCCTTTGACCTAAGACTCATAAATTACAGGGCACCTGCTGACTGAACTAATTGGCTAAAGAGAAAGACAGCATTTCCAATCAGAAAAGCAGCAAGCTTTCTCAATATCGTCTGCCGAATATTAAATTATCAGCAGCATCTTTGCCTCAAATTAAATCATTCTCACTTGTATTCATTATTCAAAAAGTTCTCATTTCTGGAGAATTAACAAACAAGCATATCTGTGAACCTTGATTGGATTCTTGTTTTTTAAAATTACAAAAGATATTTTGGAGCTAATCAGAGAAGTTAAAACTGTATTAGGTGGATGACTGTTACATTTTCATGGTCAAGAATGCTATTATAGTTATAAGTAATTTTTTATTTATTATTTTTAGATAGAGTGTCACCATGTGGCCAAGGATGGCCTTACCCTTTTCAATCCTCCTGCCTTAGTCTTCTGAGCACTGATATCATAGGTATGCATCATCATGTACAACTTAAATACATATATTCTTTTAAATTATGGGTAAAATGTAATATCAGCAACATTTTCTTTTTGAGACAGAGTCTTACTACATAGCTCAGGCCGGCATTGAACTTGCTTTGGAGTACTAAGCTGACCACAAAATCATGTTGTTGTTATTGTTATTATTATTATTATTATCATTATTATTATTATTATATGTGTATGAGTGTATTGCCCTCATGTGTAAATACACCATGTTCTGCAAGGCTCATGGAGATCAGAAGAGGACTCCAGAGTTACAGATGGTTGTTAGCTACCATGTGGGAGCTGGGAACCGAACCCTGGTCCTCTGGGAGAACAGCCAGTGCTCTTAACCATTGATCCATCTCTCCAATCCCCTGTCTCTTCAGTGCCGGATTATAAGTGTGAGCCACCATGCTCATCTAATTGGAACTTTCAAATGGTACATACATCACACACACACACACACACACACACACACATACACACACATACAGAGATACACACACATATGGGGGTTGATTATTAAGAAGGTAGTGAGAATCTGGTTATTAATTTTTTTATTTTTTGTAATTTCTAAACTAAAATTTTTGGAAAAATAATCTCTCTTATGTTATGGCACCTCAGTGAAAACAGTCTTGAAAACATGATTTTTAAAAATTAAATACAAGAAAATGTACACAAGAACTGCCCTCCCATTAGATTGCAAAGAAAAGTAAATTTAGCTGAATATGTTCCATTTCTTTATTTGTTTAATAACTATTTATTGAATAGTCTGTGGTATATAAAGTAGGAGTAAAATAATAGTTAGGAATCTGTAATTCAATGAATAACACTGAATATTGTTAATTCTACCTCCAACCTCTTTTCAGCCCTGTCAAGAACTTTTGGAAACTATTATTCAATACAGCTGTGACTACTGCTCAGAATCTCCATCAAAGATCACTTGAGTTATCGTAATTGCTCCAGGCTTAGCACACCAGCTCCCTGGTTGAACTACCCGTCCCTGCACTGACCTTAGACCTCTATGGTTAATTAGCTCTGTACTTAACTATCACTACTCAGATGATGCAATCTATGAATTGAGATTCAATGGCACTCTGGTTTCCACACTGCATGCTGCTTTTCATTTTTAGGCTTTATACATGTTATCATATACACATCATTCCACTATCTTTGCCTGAGTACCTCTTACAGATCCTTCAGATTGCATATATTTCATTTCCTGCAGGCAGCTTTCTTTGGTTTCCAAAGTCTTCACCTTGCCTCTACCACCTCCTCCCTTCTCTAACATTTTACTTATCACTCCATACCATAACTTCCAGCTTAATTGCCTGGTCTGTGCTTAAACATAATCATGCCACACTTCTCGCAATGAACCCTGACTTCATCAATAAGGATAATAAACATTGGCTGGAAACAGAAAGTAGTTGTTGGAGGAGGGTTCAGTTCTTTGTGCATGGAGAATCTGAAAAGACTGGTTAGCATTACAGGTTGTCATGGAGAAATTGTCTAGTTAATAATTTCCAATAGAGACGAGAGTGGCAATGCCTTACCTATCTTTTTATTTGGAATTACAATGACCTTGGGAACATATAACTCATTACAACTGCCCAAAAATGTACTGTATGCCTTTAGAAACACCCCCATGTATAAGTAGAATGAAATGGAATGAGACACTTAGAACTTGACAATATGCCTATCTACCCCTTAGTCACTTATTGAACTGTACACTACAAAGCCTTTCCCAGGTCCTCTGGTACTAGAAATAATTCTAATTATAGGGCACTTCTGCTACACTGTGGATCTTGTTACTGAGTGCTCTCTCCTCCTTTTCCCTTCTGTCATGGATTATTAATGATGGCCGGCTGTGATTTATTAGCTGTCTTGCACAGTGCTTCTTAAGTGTATCATTGACATTAGCTAATTGCCAATGCCATAACCTTGCCATATTCCCTGTCATGCTGCTTTCCATTTAAATACTTGCTGTTTCGTCCAACCTTCATTCATCACTGATCTTCTAAAGACCAAACAAAGACAGCACTGCCTACTATTGTATATTTATAGTGGCGCTTTGTTTCAGCACATTTAAGGTCCGAAGTTTAGCTTCAAGGAAGCTCAGATATGTTATATATTGTCATTCATGTGACTTTAAATTCCCTTTCAAGTTTTAAAAAGAAACTAGTTTATAAAATATAGTATTTTCTAGGCTGAAATGATAACTCCTTGTCACTTGGAAAATGGAAGGTCACCCTGATCTGTAGTTTGTACCTTATGTTTTGAGTGTATGTATAACGAAAGCATGATACCCAGCATTTTATCCTGACAACTCAAATATCTATGATCAATAATGGTCTTAATAATAGACTTGAGGAGCCCACAGATCCTGAAGATTACAACAATAATAATCTGTCACTAAATAATATTCGTGTTACTGTAGTTCATGTAGATTTAGTACTGAGTACAACTATTGTTAAGCATTTACAAATGTAAGGCATGTGCTGTAGTGCTGTTCTAAGTGTCTGTTTGCAGCTGCTCATTGTCACAAGTCTCTTGTTCTTTATAGAGCGTCCTGTGTTCACAAAATTGTTGTTATACCCTAGGCATTGGCTGCTTTCTCATGAAAAAAAAAATCTCAGGAATTTTTTTTATGTTGGAATTAATAAGTCATTTCAGAGTCAAGAAAAAAGCATATCCAATGCATATATAGATGATTGTTTCCCTCAAGTTATCACTAGAGAGAGTCTGATAGCTAATGTCCTACTAATTATCCTTGTTGCTTAATAGCAATAAATGTGAGCATCACTTGCATTCATTTTAAACAAAACTTCTAGTCTACATACATGTGCTTGTGGCCAACCATAGTCTGCTTTCCTCCCTTGGAATAAGTCATTGTTCACATCCTGTATAAACAAATCTTTACTTAAGTTTTTTGGTAGGAGTTTTTGCTACTAATTTTAGTAGGCCTCATATAAATCTGTTATATGAGCCAAAATGTTTTGCTTATCTTTTTTTAAAAATTAAAAAAAAATTTTATGTGTATGAGTGCTTTGCCTACATGTATATAAGGGCATCACATGTGTGCAGTGCCTGCAGAAGCCAGGGGAGGGCATAACCTCCCTGGAACTGTAGTTATCAATGGTTATTGGCCTTTATGTGGATGTGGGAATGAAACTCAGGTCCTCTGCAAGAACAGCCGATTCTCTTAACCACTGAGCCATCTCTCAAGCCCCTGCTTGACTTTTTTCCATTCAAAAAAAAAAAATGATATCTTTTTCTAATAGCAGAAATGTGCTAAAAATTAAATGGTTCCTTTCATGTATATCAACCTGACTAGACTAAGGATACACAGCTTGTAAAACATTATTTCTAGACATATCTGTGAGGGTTTTTCTGGCAGAGATTATCATTTCAATCAACAGACTGAACAGAGATCTATGTGAGTGGGGATGGGCCAGTCTATAGAAGGCCTAGATAGAAAAAAAAGATTGGGAAACAACATATTTGCTTTTCCTTATAGAAAAGCATCTTCTGTCCTTTCACCTTGGACCTATGAGGTTTCAGGCTCTCAGGCTTGGGGACTTAGACCAGTACATTCCCCAAGCTGCCACCTGAGCTCGCAGGCTGTGACTTCCCACTGAAAGTTGCACCATTGATCCGCTGGAACTCAGGCCTCTGGACTTGGCCTGAATAATATGATCAGCTTATGTGACTGTTCCGTTTGTGCATGACAGATCAAGGGAATTTTTTGGACACCATAACTGCACGAACCAGATCTCCTAATAATCTAGTTGTCTTTCCATCCATCCATGTGTGTTATTCGTTTGGTTTCTCTAAAAAACTATAATGGATACAAAAATTTTTACCCTAAACAAAAAAGTTTTTTGCTCCCAAGGTGGAGATGAGGAGGGAAGTGGGATAAGAGAGAATAAGAGAAAAATAAAACTATGAAATCACTTCTTTCTTGAATTTTTGATTGTCAAGTTGAGAGGACCTAGAATAACAGACATGTCTCCGGGAAGGGCAGGGAGAGTGTTTCCAGGAAAGATTATCTGAGGGGGAGGACTCCTCCAGTATGGGCAGGATCTTCCTGCAGCTGCCAGTATGTAGAGAAGTCTGAGGACAAAGCTTACAGCGTGCCTGCTTGCCTGCCCTTGTTTCTTGCTGCTGAATATATCTGTGCTGCCGCCGCTGCTGCTGCTGCTGCTGCTGCTGCCGCCGCCGCTGCCGCCGCCGCCGCCGCCGCCGCCGCCATCTTTCTGCTGCCGCCGTCATTCTTCACCAACATCAGAGCACAGGTCCTTTCAACATAGCAGAGAGTGTCTAGGAATCCTCCAGGCCTTCAGCACCAGACAGGGCTGCAGACATCCAGCTTCACAAGCTGAATAGGTACTGGTTTCTCAGCTTCCCTAGCATGCAAATGGCTATTGCTGGACTACCCAGCCCCTATCATGTAAACCAATCTAATAAATCGCCTTCACAATGTGTATCATTCTATCAGTTCTGTTCCTTTAGACAACCCTGACTAATATAGATAGAACCCCTATTAGCAATTTGGATGCCTTCTTTCTAGTCCATCTCATAGCCTAGCTATAACCCCTTTGTAGTAACAATCCCCATGTTTGATCTCTTAGCTTAGTGTTTGTTTTTGTACAGAGACCGCAATCTTCTGGAAGCAGGATTACTAACTGTTAGGCACTGGCCTAACTGAAATGTCCAATGCAGTATCTAACTTATAACAAACAGCAAATACTGTCTATGGACAGATGGCTTTTTTCTTTATGTTTACGTAAATGTACATATAACTAATAATTTATTATGATAAATATTTATTGATTTTTGCTTCTAAAACCAATACTCTACAATACATATGGCATGTTTCAAATTAAAACATTTTTCCTTGCCTAATTGAAAATATTTTCTCTACTGACACAATTTTTTGCCCTCTTACTTCATTTCTATCTAAATATACTTAATAAATCCTCAAGTAAATACTTTGCAATATAGTGCATATTTCATGCCAGATCATATCCACAGTAAAAATTCAATAGAGCCAAGTATGGCTATCTAGCAGAATACATTTATCTAAATATTGATAATGCTGTAGTGGTTTTTCCAAATTTATGGTGGAGTAACATCCTTTTAATGTATGACAGTTTCTTGCTAGGAAAACAGTGCAATTTAATACTTCCACAAGAATGCCTCCTCCCTCCTTCTCTTCTTCCCCCTCCTTCTCCTTCTCCTTCTTCTTCTTCTTCTTCTTCTTCTTCTTCTTCTTCTTCTTCTTCTTCTCCTCCTCCTCTTCCTCCTCCTCCTCCTCTTCCTCCTCCTCCTCCTCCCCTTCCCCCCCTCCATCTTTTAATATGATGGAGGTTGGGAATTAAGACAGAAATAATCCACTAGTCTATACAAAGGAGAAGGAGTCTCCTAAGAAAATTTAAAATAAATACATAATTATAATAGATGCAGGTGTTTTTAAAAAAATGTTTTATTTTTATGCATATGAGTATATTGCTTGCATGTGTCATGCAATGCTCCTGAAGGTCAGAAGAGAGTGTTGGATCCCCTGGAACTGGTATTAGAGCTGTTGTTAACCATGTGGGTGCTGGAAATTTATCCCAGGTCCTTTGCAAGAGATCCCAGTGCTCTTAACCACTGAGCCATGTCTCCAGCCCTCAAGACACAGATGCTTTAATGTGGAAAAGATGTAAAAACGTCTTATATCTGATAGTGGTATTTTTCTTAGAATATCTGAAAGGAAGATAAACTAAAACACTACATTTGCTGTCTGTTTTTGTTTTTTGTTTTTTTGTTTTTTTTTGAACAGGGCCTCTGGAAGCTCCAGGTTGCTTCCAAGTTCACATGTAACAAAGGATGGTCTTGAACTTCCTGTTCCTCCTATCTGTATCTCCTACATGCTGGGAATTATATCCCTGCAGCACAAGGGCTAGCTGAAAGATTACATTTTTTAACAATTTATTAATTTTCCATAATATTGTAAAGCAGATATTGATGGAACAGAAAGCACACAGGGGTGACCATTAAGAATAATTCTTGGGGGACTGGAGAGATGGCCCAGCAGTTAAGAGCACCGACTGCTCTTGAAGAGGACCCGGGTTCGATCCCCAGCACCCACATGGCGGCTGAGAACCATATGAAACTCCAATTCCAGGAGAACTCCAGTTCCAGAGGAATCCGACACCCTCTTCTGACCTCCGCAGCATTGCACGACATGGGTGCACAGACTTGCATGCAGACAGTACATTCATACATACAGAGAGAAAAAAATTAAAAAAAAAAGAATTCTTGGAATGTCCAAATGCTAATGAGATCAATTAGCAGTGGAGTGCACTCAGGATGCAGTTCATTGTCAGAAGAAACAATCATGTGATTCAGGGGAATGTAGCTCAGTTGGTAGAAAGTTAGTGTATCCAAATATTGTGTGCTTATTTTCAAAGCTAGCTCAAGTTTCTTCTTAGCAAGACAATAGAACAACTAATGCATTGTCATGTACTTATATTCTAGGAAGATAGTGACAAATTGTTCATAGCAAGAACACAAAATTAAAACCAGCATTTTGGGGGAGCATGCCACCGCATGCCTGTATTCTCAGAAGTTGAGAAGCAGAGACCAGAGGACAGGAGTTGGAGATCAACCAGGCCTCACAGAGACATCTTGTCTCAAAAAACAAAACCAAGAGGGGTTATAGAGGCACATAGCTTTAATCCCAACATCTGAGAGTCAGAGGCAGGCATATTTCTGAGTTTGAGGCCAGCTTGAGCTATAGTATAGTGAGACCTGTCTTTAAAGAAAAAAAAAACATTGAGATGCCTCAGTGTGTAAACTTTGACCTGGATCTTCTGAGTTCATTCTCTAATCACCAACATGGGTATCACGGGGTATGTACCCAGAAATAAATGTAAAAAGGAAAACACATAAGGCACATGCTGACTGTCTAGGTGGGTAAAGGTGCTTGCTGCCAAGCCTGACAACCTGCATTCAGTTCCAGAGACTCACATGGTAGACAGAGAGCTGACCTCCACACATACATAATCAATGTAAAAATGTTTTAACTCACATGGGTCAGTTTTAAACAGTTTCTCTGAACAGTTATTGCTAACAATTAAAACAAAATTTACTTTAATTGCAAATTTCGGAAAACCAGAATATCTAACCTTCTAACCAAACTATTTGAAATTCTATTTACATTCTTTCAAGTTCTTTCAGACCTGAGGCTTCTAAAGCACACCGAAATACTTGAGAATCACTGATGCTTCTTTGGATCAAATCAAAAGGAAGGTGTCATGAAGTCACTCACATGCACACATTCCTTATAGGCTATTGATAGCAAGTTTGGAAGTGACCCCCCCCCTCCAGAACTCCCAAAACAAGAGAAATACATACATCACAGAACTCATGTACATAGATTATCCAGTAATCTTGAGGTACATATAGATTAATCTCCAAACGCTTTCTTGTGAGCTGCATAACATCACCAGCAGTAAAATTGGGGACACTTAAGCCTAAGTTGCCTTTTTGTCACTAATAGCTTCCCAGTCTAGACTTCTCAGATGGATCCTATCCCTGGTATGTACAGAAGGTGCAGGTGCATTTGAATGGATCACTTCTTGTTCCCAGGTCTCCCTTGAGGGCAGCACTTGCTTTTTCTTTTTTTTTATAATCTAGCGCAATCTTTTTATTTTTGCCTTGGGATTTGTCTGCACTGAAAATAATGTCCAGACTCCTCTCAGCTTGAGAAAGTCTTCTCTGGGCCATTCTTTCCTTTCTAAGGTAGGTCCTAGGCTGATCCTCTGGGGGAGGGTAAGGAAGTTTGGCACCAGGGTTGAGGGTCAACTTTCGAAGAAGGTCCCTTACTGGCAGTTCTGGCGGTGAGCCTGCTGAATCTTCGGGTGAATTTTCTTCACAGGACTTCAGAAAAGACCCAAGGATCCCTGTTGGGTTGAACATTTCTGATGGTTCCATGACAATCATCAGAAGCCTCGGAACAGCTCCAGATCAAAGTGTTTGGTCCTGGAGAGACGGAAGTCCCAAACTCCAATGAGCAGAAGAGAGACAGATAACCTCAAAGTCAGGTGTGGTTTCCTTTCAAACTCTGAAAGATTACATTTTATATCTCGTATTCATTCTACAATTTCTCATAAGGTTACCAATAGCTCATTTGTCATCAAATATAATCACCCTATTCATTGCCTTCTTTTTTTCTCAATTAAAATATATTGATAGCATCATTCCTTATACTTTATAAGTTCTATCACCTTCAGTTTCAATGTGTTGTGTTGGTTTTTTCATATCTACCTAGCCAGGTTTTCATATCTTTTTAATGGTCTAGGTTTCCTTCTTTTGCATTGTACATATTTATGGTGTTCTTTTATTTTCTCATGCTACAAGACTCATATAATATTATAGTTCCTACTATAGAGCCCTCCATAACCTTGTAATTTGCAGATTTGCAAAGTTATGGAGGGCTCTATAGTTTAAGTATAATAAGCTAGACACAGAAAGAGGAATACTGCGTGCATGTTTTCTCTCTTATTGCAGAATCTGGTTTTAAAAACAAATAAGCAAATAAGAAAGTAGGACTAAGAAGAAGCCCTTGTATTCATTCTATAATGTCCCCAGTGGGAAGGGGCAGAACAGACAATATAATGTAGTTGTGGGGCAAAATGTAACATAAATGAATGAAAATGTCATAATGAAGATCGCTATTTTGTACAATTGAGACACACTAATAATAAATTGAAAGAAAGAATCTACTCCAATACATAAAAACATATGCTGATATGTCCTCTTCAATTACCTGAAATATTTTCCTGGACCAGGGATTGAACCTGGTGCTTTGTGCATGCTAAGCAAGAACTCTACACACAGCTACATCCCTAGCCCTTCTTTTACTTGAGACAAGGTCACACTAACCTGCCCAAGCTGACCTTGAATTTAAAATCCTCCTGCCTCAGCCTCCAGGGTAGCTGGTATTATAGGACTATAATCCTGGTCCCAGTTCATTCTCTGAAAGTTTTGCTGCTAGCTCTTCTTCCCTAGGTTTTCATCCTAAGTGATTTAATCTCCTGGATGATCTAGATATCTGCCCCACACATGTTCCTCAGCCTCCAAGGCCTCCCTTTTCACACTGCACCAACCCATTCCAATAGAACTCAGAATCAATAGAAATGAGCCTCCTTTGGAATGACTGCAACTATTCTGTGCTTTGACCAACTCTTACTCTCGCCACAGTTGTCCTAAGCCACCTGGATTTCTAGACCAAGGATCTGTTCTCTATGTCCTGGTCACCTTGCTTCATTCCTTTCTTAGGCAGCTAAGTTGCTACACTCTAACACTTCACTATTCTCTTTCCAATATCCTAAACTCTTGCCCAGTTGTTCATATGTTCTACCTTCTAGAATGTTACCTCCCTACAGGGGAGGTACCCACTGACATTCTGCTGATGAAAGCCCTACATTGTACAGTTTAATATTGCCATACATTCGTGACTATTAACCTTAACCCTCATGTGGCCTACGAAGATATTTATGTTAAACAGCTAACTCTGCACTCCCTTGCTATGGTTATTACAAAACATTCCCCACTATTTTGAAAATCTGATAAAATTGGTATTATTTAGGATTCTCCAGAGAACTAGAACCAACAGAATATATACAACTACAAGAGAGGATTTATTAGCTTACACAATTGGAGGCTAATTGTCTACAGTGGCTCCCTGCAAACTGCAAAGTTGGGAATATACAGCAACTTAGTCAAAAGAAGCTGGAAGTCTCAGAGTAAGAGAGACCAACAAGACAGCCCCATCTGAGGGGAGACTGTAAGTCCTCACAGAGTCCTTAGCACAATTATATATTCAAAAAGAGTCTGATGTCCATGCCAACAATAGCTGCAAAAGATGCGCCTGCTTAGGAGGGGTTGAGAAGGGACACATATGTGCTTCCTCTGCTTCCACTTTTTCCTTCCCTGCAGCCCCAGCCTCTTGATGGGTACAGACATCAGGTACATGTGTGGTGCACAGGCAGGGGTCTTCCCAACACTCCAGTCTTCTCCAGAAACCTATTCATAGATGTGTTCAGAAGTGTGCATTGCTAATATTTTAGATGTTTTACAATCCAGTCAAGTTGACAACCAACTGTTGTTTTGCTTTGTGTTTTGTTTTGTTTTGTTTTGTTTTGTTTGAGAAAGGTTATTACTCTATACCCAAGGCCAGCCTGGAACTTGTGATTTTTCTCATCTCAGTCTCTAGCTTGCTGGGATTACAGATGAACACAACCTGGCCCAGCTCAACAACCAAGATTACACACCACAACTCTTTTTTCACTTTCAAAGGTTTGGACATTCCCAAAAGATTCTCTTGTCTAAAAGTTTGCTAGAAAGAATAGCCACAAAAGGCAGTCTCCTCACTTGTCATCCTTGGGTCTACACACTTAGATTGGCATCCATTTTTTCCTCCTTTCCTCTTACTATCATCCATTTAACAAACATTGAGGTCCTTCTCTGTGCCGACCGTTAGGAATATGAACAAGATGAAGATGGGCTGGTGAGATGGCTCAGTGGTTAAGAATCCTGGCTGCTCTTACAGAGGATCTGGGTTAGATTCCCAGCACTCACATAGCCATTAACAACCATCTTTAACTCCAGTTCCAGGGGAATCTGATGCCCTCTTCTGACTTCTGAGGGCACTGCATGACACTGATTCACTTAAAGAAACACAGAGAGTACACTCATATACATAAAAAAATAAAAATAATTAAATATTTTAAAAGAAAAAAGAAGATACAGATTATTACCTCTTAGAGCTCAAATTTTGGTAAAGAAGTAGCTCATTTAGGTAGCTATACTAATAATCAATTAATATTTTTGTGAGAAGTACCACAATGAAAATGAAGTACAATAAAAATATTTAACAGAGGGGCTTGTACTACATTTAAAATAAGGCTTTAGATTAGGTGTGTATCTGTAGGAGTCTTAGCCAATAGCATAGGTAAGAGCATCCCTATCTTTGAAATGGGAAAATGGCTGGTGTGAGAAGAAACCAGTGTAAGGTGTGCTCCAGGGAAAACCTAACCTTATCACCATGCTGTGGATTTGGACCACTTTTCAGATAAAAACATATTCTAAGTAATAAAGTATATGGTCGGATTTGCTTTAAAGAAAACAAAATGCAAAACAAAAATTAAATTCTAGCATTTTTAAAAGATTGCTCAAATGCAGGGCATGGTGGCACATGCCTTTAATCCCAGCACTCGGGAGGCAGAGGCAGGGGATCTCTGTGTGTTCCAGACCAGCCTGGTCTACATAGTGAGTTCCAGAACAGCTGGGGCTACAAGGAAACCTGTCTAAAAAAATATTGCTTAAAACTGGGAGGGATAGGGGCTGGAAAGATGGCTCAGTGGTTAAGGGCACTGGCTACTCTTGCAGAGAGGACCTGGGTTCAGTTCTCAGCACCCACACGGTGGCTAATATCCATTGGTCCTGTTCCAGGGGATCTGATGCCCTCTTCTGACCTCCACAGACACCAGGTACACATGTGGTGCATGCATGTAGGTAAAATACATTCCTACATGTAAAATTAAAAATAAATAAAATTTTTGACCAGGTGTGGTGGCTCACACCTTTAATCCCAGTGGATCTCTGTGAGCTTGAGACCAGCCTGGTCTACAGAGTGAGTTCCAGGACAGCTGAGGCTACACTGAGAGGAGCGGTATTGAAGTATATGAAAGAGATATTAAGGACAGAATGTGAGAAAAGGAAATGAATTGGAAAGGACATGTCAGGGGCTGGAGAGATGGCACAACCCTTAAGAGCACTTGCTATTCTTGCAAAGGACATGGCTTCAGTTCTTAACACACCTACATGACTGCTTACAACCATCTGTAACTCCAGGGTATTTGATGCCCTCTTCTGGCCTCTGTGGGTACCTGCATGCAAGTGATAAACATATATATATACTCAGACTCACACACATATACATAAAATAAATTAATAAAATAGTTAGAAAATAAGAGCATGTTCATCTTTCCTTAGTTATGAAGAAGAAGATGGGCTGAGGATGTAGCTCAGTTAGGAGAGTACTTACTGAGCATGCAGGAAGCTCTGGAATCTATTCCCAGTACTGTACAAACTGAGCATGTTGGCACATTCCTGTAATCTCAGCATTTGGATGATAGAGGACAGAGGATCAGAAATTCAAGGTCACCCTCTAATACATAGTGAATTAGAGGCCACTATGAGCTATATGGAGCTCTGCCTCAAGAAGAAGAAGGAGAAGGAGGAGGAGGAAGAGGAGGAGGAGGAGGAGGAGGAGGAGGAGGAGGAGGAGGAGGAGGAGGTACACCGGAGTGTTAATACTATTATAATAGAAAGGGCAAGGCAGGGTTTATACTTCAGTGGTAGAGGGCTTGTCTAGCATACTTGAAGCCCTAAGTCAATCTCCAGTGCTGAGAGAGAGAGAGAGAGAGAGAGAGAGAGAGAGAGAGAGAGAGAGAGATATGGTGGTACACACCTTTAGTACCAGAACTCCAGAGGTAGAGGGGCCAGGTGGATCTCTGTGAGATAGAGCCAGCCTGGTTTACATAATGAGTTCTGGGTCAGCTGTAGCTTCAGGTAGACTATCTCAAAAAAAAATTTAAAGGAAGGAAAGAAGGAAGGAAAGGCAAGAAGGGTGCATTTGTAATGATAGAAAGAAGCTGAAGAAATAGGATCACTGAAGGAAACACACTTTTGTTAGGTATATGTACACTGACAAAAGATTCCCCCCATATATCAAGAGTGACACATAAGTTATATAGTTTACATGAGGAAGAGGCTGAGTGAGGAACTGGGACAGACATACCATACAGATAAAGCAGTAGAACATGAGTAGACTAGAGATGTCCTTGCCGAGATTGATAGAGGCCTAGGTGCAGGAGACATTTCACAAAGGAGAGTTTTTAGGCCAGGTGTGATGGCACACACATGTAATCCCAGACAGAGGCAGAAAAACTGCCCATGAGTTTAAGCCAGTTTGGTATTCAACATAGTAAATCCAGGCTGGCCAGGCTATATAGCAAGTCCTTGTCTGAAAAAGAAATTTATTATACTTTGTGATTAAGCCACCACAGGCAGCTAGACTGGAGTTACTCTGTGGTTTCAAGCTTAGGTGTGCGTGAGTGACACCAACTTGAGAAATAGAAAGGCTGATGTTCTGGATCAGTTTCAGGGAACAAAATCAGGAGATACCCACACTGGCTCCATTTTGTGGCTTCTTTTTATTAAACATGTATGCATTCAAAGGTAAATCCAAAATTATTATCAATCCTTCTCTCTTAGTTAGCAGAAAGACAAGAGAGTAAGAAAGCCCAGATTGAAGAAGATGAAGGAAAAAGCGGCACTCAATCAGAAAGTGACTCAGAAGACCTGTGTACAGCCTGCCAGTGAGTATCAACAGTATGGTTTATTTGTACAAGAAAATTCCATGAATTTTATTTTATTTTTATTTATTTATGTGTAGGAATGTACTGTCTGCATGCAGGTCTGTGCACCTGTGTCGTGCAATGCCGCGGAGGTCAGAAGAGGATGCCGGATTCCCCTGGAACTGGAGTTCTCCTGGAATTGGAGTTTCAGACGGTTCTTGGCCGCCATGTGGGCGCTGGGGATCAAACCCAGGTCCTCTGTAAGAGCGGTTGGCGCTCTTAACTGCTAGGCCATCTCTCCAGCCCTCATGAATTTTAAATAAAAAGATCAGTCTATATGTATCAACATGGAAACAGAAAGACAGTCACAACACAAACAAATACATTATCAAATTATTTTGTATGTGAAAAATCATTTATTTCTGCATAAGAAAAGTATGAAAAGAGATATAACCTGAGACACCCCCCAAAAAACAAGGATATGTAATTGAATGTTAAATATGATTTAGAACAGGACTGTGGCTGCTGTCTTTGTTTCTTTCTATTTTCTTTGTATTTTCTACTTATTTGGTCTGATACATATTATCTGTTTCTCCTATCTCCCTATTTCTGTGTCTCTGTCGTTTCTGTCTCTGTCTCTCTTGTTGTCTTGCTATGTAGCTTCAACTGACCTAGACTCAGCATTCAGCCTGAGCATTCCTCAGGTTTGAGATTCTCTGAGTGCTTTGAATTATAGGTACGTGTCACCATTCTTGGTTATATTGTTCTTCTATATTAATTAATTTGTTTATGGGAATGTGTGTTTGCTTAATATTGACAGCAGGATTCTCTCTCTATCATCCTTAATTGTAAACTGAGGCAGGTTCTCTCAAATGAACCCTGAGTTTGCCAATACAGTAATCCAGCCAGCCATCTTGTTCCAGTGATCCCCTGTTTCTACCTGCTGAGGCCTGGAATTACATGTATCCAGCATGTCCACTTGGCTGCTGGGATCTGAGGATCTGAACCCCAAGTCCTGAAGCTTGTCTGTTAAGCACTTTAGGCACTGAGGTGTCCCTCAGCACCTTATGCTACTCTTCAAAGAAAAAAAGTTTATCTTTAAAAGTCCAACACTAGGGGGGCTGGAGAGATGCTCAGTGGTTGAGTGCCAACTGCTCTTGCAGGGGACCTGAGTTCAGTTCCCAGCATGCACATGGCCACTAAGAACCATCTTTAAGCCAGGCATTGTGCCTTTAATCCTAGCACTCGGGAGGCAGAGGCAGGCAGGTCTCTGTGAGTTCAAGGCCAGCCTAGTCTACAGAGTGAGTTCCAGGACAGCTGGACCTACAGGGAGACCCTGTCTCAAAAAGACAAAAAAAAAAAAAAAAAGTCCAACACTAAACAATTTGGGCACCATGAACCAATGCACCCATCTAGCTACATACATAATGGATCACCCATAACAATGGAGAAGGCAGATTGGCATTCAGGAGCTGGAAGGGGTAAACAAAAAGCCTTGTTGCACTTGGAACACCACAGGCTTTTATCCTTTTGAATGTGATACCATGCTAGAAACTTTAAAGTGTTAACATGCCTCTCTAAATATCCAATGCAAAGTAGGATACAGTAGGTTGAAAACAACCCTTCAGAAATGAATAGATACCCAAACTAAGTGCAATTAGTGGGGCCTCCTAAGGAGTTGAGAGTAAGAAGCTATTTTCTTTAAAGTGGGATTTGGTCCAAGTCAGAACATCATTTTAAGGATTCAAGTCTCTCAGGTGGACTCAGCTCACATTAGGGGACCTAATGTGACTTGGGACCTCAGTACACAATAAAGTGCCTTTTGCTTAGAAGACTCACTGAAATGGATGATGAAACAGCTAAATAAATAATAACATAGTCAAGAGGCAGTCATATTGTTCTGGCTTCAGCCAGAAATATCCCCACAAAGGCTTGTGTGTTGAAGGGTTTATCACAATTCAGCAGTGCTCAGAGGTGTGGCTTTGGGAAGTTAATTGGATCAGAAAGGTTTTGACTTCCATGTGTTCATAATTTGATGGAATCATTTGGAATGGTAGAAACCTTAGGAGGTGCTGCATCCTTAGTTCACTGGGCATTTCCTGAAGGGTACATCTTGTTCTCTCTCTCTCCTCACCAAATGATCCCCACCATAATGCACTCCTTCACCACAGCCCCAACAGAGCCAACTGAGCCTGAACCAAGACCTCTGGTATCATGATGCGAAATAAACCTTCCTGCCTTTAAATTGTTTTCCTCCAGCATTTTGTTACAGCAATTCATGTGTATGATGAAATAATAACAACAGCAATGAAGGTAAAGTGATAGTTATTCCACGGGAAGACAAATTCACAGCTCTTTACAAGTTACTAAAGTTGACATGAAGACATCAGAAAACAAAAAACACTAGCCTACATCCCAGCACTCCACAGTAGAGGCAGGAGGATCAGAAGTTTAAGGCCAGCCTGGATTACATGAGACCCTGTCTTGATAAAAGGAATACTGTCTGAGTGTGGGCTACTATAATACATGACCCAGACTGGGTAGCTGAGACAACAAACATCTCTTGTTTCTGAGGAGACAGTCATTCATGGTTAGTTCCTTGGAACTTCCTGCTTAATGTTTTCAAATGACCTTCCTTGAAGCATATCTTCAAAGAGATCCTGTTTTTATTCTCCATTTTATAAGAAAATTAGTTCCATCTCAGGGACTCATTTTTTATGACCTATCTAAATCTCACAATTTCCCAAGGGCCTCATCTCAAGATGGTATCATTCCAGGAACTAGGTCTTCAACAGGAATTTGGAGAAGAGACAGGGCACATTGTCTCCTTAACAAATGCCAACATAACTTACAAAGGCAGATTCCTTAGTTATCTTACAATGGATTACACACTACACAGTGCCTTTTTTTCATAAAGAGAAAAAAATGTGTCAATTAAAGATGGGTTGTCATGTTGAGAGAGAGAGAGAGAGAGAGAGACATCACCCAGGCATAGGTGTGTATATGTAATCCCAGTTACCTGAGTGGCTGAGGCAGGAGATCACAAGTTCAAGGTCTGCCTCACCTACTGAGGGACTGCAACACCAAGGTGGGCAATGAGAAACAGGGAGAGAGAGAGAAGAGAGAGAGAGAGAGAGAGAGAGAGAGAGAGAGAGAGAGAGAGAGAGAAATTTGGTAGCACCTACTGAATGTGTTCATGAATGTGACATGCTCAAAGCCTAATAAGAGTCACTTGGGGTCCCTGTAGCATGTGACCTTATTTGGGGGGCTGGCAAGTCAAATTAGTGAGGGATGGTGTCATTGGTGTTTAAACATTACAGCTTTCCCTCTTCCCCTATAAGCTGTCACCACCCTTTCTCTCATTCCATGTTCAGTAAATACATTCTGATTGTAATGTGCTTTCCGGGGCAGATTTCCCACAGGGAAGGAATGTGCTGCTCCTGCAGCTTGAACAATCCATGGGACTGCTGCATTGCTTTTCTTAGCTACCTGTCATTCCCATTTATATAAACCATCTTTTTTGAGCTTGTCTGGTATATCTTGGCTATCTAGAAGCTAAATATAGTCTAGGAATGCTAATCAAACAGAGTGAAATTTTCTGACGATTTTACTCATTCATAGAATTTCACTTTCTCAGTATTCTTCATCCCAAACTCTGCCACCTCTGGGGGTGATTTAAACATATGTGCCTGACTCCTCCTCCCTTACATTTTAGCATCTGGGTTCTTTGACATGCACATTCTATTGGCCTTTCCTTCACTCCACCTCAGCTATCTGCTCTCATGCTGTGGCCTGCATACAGTCACCATCTAAAATCAGTTGACCCTGCAAAGCCTCAGCACACATAGCTTCTATGAGCACAGCCTGTCTGTACTAGCTCATTTCTTTCAAATCAACTGCCTCTTTATGTTTGAGTCAGGACAATACAAGAGTTTCTCAAGGATTTTTTAAGATGTCATTTACTAAATAATTTTAGTCATTCATTTCTTTGTTGTTAAATATGCCCAACACAATATTTACCACTTTCATAATTTTAAGCAGCATTTTTCAGTGGCATTGAGTATCATCACATTGTGCTATCATCCATTTCCAGAACTCTTTTCATCATCCAAACTGAAGCTCCACACCCATTAAACAATAACTCCCTTTTTCCTCCCTCCTCACAGACCCTGGCAACCGCAGCTCTATACTTTGTGTCCCTGTGAACCTGAGTACTTTAGCTACCTCACATAAATGGAACCATAAAGTATTTGTCCTTTGATGACTTGCTTATTTCATTTACCTCAGTGTCCTCAAGGTTCATCCATATTGTAAAATGTGTCAGGATTTCCATGATTTTGTCTGGATAATACTAGTTCATTGCTTGTATATGCCATATTTTTTTTCATCTGTCAATCAGTGCTCATCTAGGCTGTTTTCCCTTCTGGCTAGTGTAAATAATGCTGCTATAAACATGGACATACTTGTTTATTTTTTGAGCCAGGGTCTCAAACTCAGAGGATGACCACTGAGCTTCACAGCCTCCTGTCTCCACTTCCCTAATTCTGGGATTGTAGGTGTGTGCCACCATGCCAGTTTAATGCACTTCTGAGAATTAAACCTGAAGGGAAACCTCTGTGATACCAGCTCATTGACAATAAGATGTTTACTAAGAATTTTGGACCATGAAAGGACCCAAGAGAGGAAAAAATGAGAACAGAATGAGGAAGGTAAACAGGAATCTGCCTCCCCCCACTTTGTTTTTGTTTTTTATTGGACCATTGAAATGTTTGTTTGCCAAACTGCTACATTCTTGTGATCTTTTTGCAATCATGTGATTATGTGTAAACTTTTGCTTAATTACCACATATATGCTACTTGCTTGCTTAAACTCTTGCATATGAGTAGAATATAAATTTCCCTAAAAACTTGAGCCTGGGGGCTGGTGCTGTTAAGGAATGGTCCAGGTGTCAGGGGAGGTGAATCAACTCTCCTTCACCTGGACCAGATGTTAGTCTCTTCATTTCCAGAAATTCCCACAACACCTCCATTAGCCCCAAACCATAAAGCAATTCTTACTTTGCTGTTCTCTTCCATTGCTGTGACAAAACACTCTGACCGACACCAACTTGGGGAGGAAAGGGTTTATTCAGCTCACATCTCCTGGGTCACAGTTTACCAGTTAGGGAGCCCAAGGCAGGAACTCAGGGCAGGAACCTGGAGGCAGGAGCTGAAGCACAGGCCATGGAGGAATGCTGATTACTGACTTGCTCCCCTGGCCCATGCCCAGCCTGCCCTCTTATAAGGTACACAACAACCTGCCCAGGGTGGCACCACCCATAGTGGGCTGGGCGCTCCCACACTGCTCAACGATCAAGACAATAATCCACAGATGTGTCCACAGGCCAGTCCAATGGAGCCAATTCCCCAATTGAGGCTCCCTCAACCCAGGTCTGTCAAGTTGACACTAAAGCTATCCAGCACATTTGCCAACAAGCCCATCTGAGACTCCCAGAAACTCTAACCATAAAGTTCTGCAAACTAGCCTTTCTGAGATGGGGGGGGCGGGTTACAGAATGCAGGTCCCAAATCCTCTACCAAACTCCCAAGTCTCTATTTATGCATGCAAAAGCATTTAAGCTCCTCTGCTGCTTGGCTCAGATGGCTACTTCCAACTCCCACTGATCAGTAGTCACCCCTCATTGAATAATAAAGGTCATTTTCAAACGTATAAGGTTGGTTCTTTTCTTTTCCTACCTGTGATTCCTCCAACTCCTAATCCCTTATATTTTGGTGCCCAAACTCCCTAATTTGGGTGCTGAAATCTGTGAGAGAGCTCTCAGCAGGGAGAGAGGTAAAACTAATTCCTAACAGAACCCAGGGCTTTGTGCATGATGGTCAAGCACTCTTCCAACAGATCTATGTCCCCAGCCTGATGAAGCTTCTTAGATTAAGCTGTTTTATACTTGTAAAGTTATGTTTGTTGATTATGATGTCAGTGGTGATAAGTACTCTATTGTAGCTGGAGAGCTAACCCAGTTTTATTGAAACTCCAAAGCTATATAATACAGCAGCTTAAGAACTTTTAGCCCAAATATGGCTTTCAAATATAGTTGGTTATGTTTTTGCATGCCTGTGTGTGTGCACATGTGTATGTGTATCAAGGCTAGACACTGAGTGTCTTCCTCAGTCACTTTCTACCTTATTTTTTGAGATAGCAACTGTCACTGCACTTGGAGATCATCAATGTGGCTAGGCTGGCTGGTCAGGGAGCTCCAGATATCTGCCTGTGTCTGCCTCTCCAGAACTGGGGCTGATTACAAATATGTAACCACCAGGATTTTTTTTTTTTTTTTGTCTTTTTGAGACAGGGTCTTCCTTTAGTCCCAGCTGGCCTAGAGCTCACTATGTAGACCAGGCTGGCTTTGAACTCACAGAGATATGCCTGCCTCTGCCTCCCAAGTGCTGGGATTAAAGGCATATGCCACCACACCCAGCCTTTAAGCTTTTTTTTTTTTTAAGTGTGAGATTTGGGGATCAGAATCCAAGTTCACATGCCTAAACAGCAAGAATTTTACCCTACTAAACCATCCTGCCATCCCTTCAAATAAATTTTCTTAGAATTTTTAATGACTTACATGCCAAACTCTCCCTAGAGTTTGTAGTAGGCTTTTATTTCCTACTCTCCTCAGTCAGGTGAGTCTATGAGGCTACTTCTGGAGAACGGATTATAAGAAGCATGTGTGCGCAATACCTTTAGGCTAGAGTAAGGTGGGCTTATATCTTTGTCAAAGATTTCTCCTCCTCTGTGCATGAACTGAGGAGGCCTCCTGTTCCAAATGGCACAGCTACAAGATAACTGAACTGCTAACCACTCATCAAAGAGTAGACATATGGATGGTATCTCTGGAGAGATGCCCAGAACCTTAACAGGCATTTTTTCAAGAAATGAAAGCAAGAAACAAATTATTAAGATCTGAGTGGCCTATCCCTACTAATAGTGAAATTTTAAATAAATTGGGTTGATACAGATTAATTAACCATATTTCTATTAAAATGAGGCTCATCTAAAAAAATCCTCCAAATAGCAAGATATACAGCATGTTACAGTGAGAATGACTTTTATAATATGGACATGCTCTGGATGGATGACTTACTCATATCCTTCCAACCGAAATTTCAATCTTATCTCAGCTTATTCATTATGTAAACAAGCTTACTGAGCCTTGAGCTCCTCTGCTAACCCACACATAGTGCTCATGACCCCTCCTTGACTTTGACTCAGAACAATGTATGAATATACTTATATATATGTGTGTGTGTGTGTGTGTGTGTGTGCATATCAAGGAAGTGCAGCAAACGGGATATTGTTGAAAGCAACAAATTATCCCATTTGTGTTCCAAAAACTAGATGGGATTAAATTGATAATATTAGGTCAATAAATATCAGAAAGGAAATAATCCTTTGATAAAACAATTGTGCTTTTACTTCCCTGTGTCACACTGGATATACTGTTTCAATAAGAGAAAGTGGAAACTCCTGTTCATAGCACAGTTCTGAGAGTAATTTGAGGTACTCAGAGCAGTTTGGGTCCCTTCCTGGCTAAAATGGATGTGAAGAGTCAAACTGTCTTTATTTAGACAGGGCCATGATGTGGCATCACATAGTACCACTTCATGCTATCATCTGTGTAAAATATAGTTGACTACTTATATATTCAGGGACTATCTGTCCATAAAACCCTGGTTAGAATGATTATCCTTGGGGAGAGGAAAGGCGGATAGACAGATGTGGATGTGAGGTATTTCCCAGTGTTCATATCTTCCCCCTCCCAGCCATGTGCATTTGCTATTTGTAAATAAATAAATAAATATTAAAAGCAACAATGAAAGCCTGGCATCATGGCACATGTCTGTAATCCCAGCAGCCAAGAGACAAGAGGCTTATGAATTCAAGGCTAGCATTTTTAAAGAAAATATATATATATATATAATTTTTTGGTATTTTTGAAACAGGATCTCCCTGTAGTCCCAGCTATCCTGGAACTCTCTATGTAGACCAGGTTGGCCTTGAACTCACAGAGATCTGCCTGCTCCTGCCTCCCAAGTGCTAGGATTAGAGTTGTGCACCACCATGCTTGGCTTAATGTATATGTTTTATGGAATTTCTGTGCAGTTCATACAAAACATCTTAATCATCTCTATGCCCCTCCCTCATCCACACTTCCCATATCTGCTCCCCCAGGATTTATGCATTTCGTCATATATGTTAAGGCCTATTCTTTTTTTTTTTACATAGATCTTACATATATTTAAGAAACATGTAATATATAAATATGAACTTAAGAAACATACATAATATATAAATATATACTTAAGAAACATGCATTTCTTAAAATAAAAGCATTATTTTTTGCCAATCGCTTACAAAATTTTTAATCACTTTGGGGTCTCCGGTGCCCAATATTCATTAGGTGCTGAAATGATGAATGAAAAGTGACCTTAGTTTGAGTGCAGTAATGCTCAAAAGTCCACTCAAGAGCATCTAAGAACTTGTAGCACAGACTGAGCTTGTTCCACCCAGACGACCCCAGACTAAGCACATCTAAAGTGGACATTTCAAGACTAGTTTTGCCATTATCTTCACTTAATTCTTTCTTTTCTTAATTATTATTAAATTCATTATTCCTGAAAAACATGAAGACCAGGGAAAATAAATATTTTCAACAATAAAAATGAATATTGTAACGAAGTCCTGAAACTCTTCCCCTTATCTAAAAGATGGATTAATTCTATGGTGACATAATAGATTTTCTAATTATTATCAAAACTTTGTATAGTTTTATAAATGTTTACAACATATTATTACAAAATAACAAGTTAAAGCCTGGCAAGAGATTATCTGAAACCTTTTTCTATTTATTTATTTATTTATTTATTTATTTATTTATTTATTTATTTATTTATATGAATGTACTGTCTGCATGCAAGTTTGTGCACCTGTGTCATACAATGCCCCGGAGGTCAGAAGAGGGTGTCGGATTCCCCTGGAACTGGCCTATTCTTAAGACTTTATCTCACACCTTTAATCCTAGCACTTGGGAGGCAGAGGCAGGCGGATCTTTGTGAGTTCAAGGCCAGCCTGGTCTACAGAGTGAGTTCCAAGATGGCTGAAGCTACAGGGAGACCTCAAAAAGACCAAAAAAAAAAAAAAAAAAAGACTTTATCTTAAAAAAAATAAAATAAACCGGGCATGGTGACACATGCCTGTAATCCCAGCACTTGGAAGGCAGAACTCTGTGACAACAACAAACAAATAATTGAAAAAAACCCACATAAATAAAGCTGTTAGTTATATAATCAAGAAGTTAATAAGTTTAAAAAAATCAAGCAGACCCAGGAGGGCCAGGTTTTGTCTTTTGAGCATCACTAGTAGGTATTGACTACCAATCTTTGCTATACTGAAAAAAAAATTGTTCTAGCAATTTGCAGTTGTTTTGAAGTAGTTAATGTCATTATTTATTTATTTATTTATTTATTTATTTATTTATTTTTGGTCGTTTTGAGACAGAGTCTCCCTATAGCTCTGGCTGTCTTGGAACTTACTATGTAGACCAGGTTGGCCTTGAACTCACAGAGATCCTGCCTTAGTCTCTCCAAGTACTAGGATTAAAGGTGTGTGCCACTACCCAAGACCCTAATGTCTTTTATATATCGTGATTTTCAATACAATGATTCCTTTCATTTTGTTTTGACAGAGGTGCTTCTTTTAGATTAGGAAACCTTAGTGAGGAAATGCTTTTTATTGTAGGCATTCTTTTGGCAGAAGCACTTAAGAGAGTCACCAAGCAGCCTGCAAGTCTCCACCCCTGCTGTTATCCTGACAAACCTGTGAGGCCTGGACTGTCTTTGATCCCTTAGGGAAAAGCTTTGATCTGGAGCAAATGTCCTGGGGTTCTGATTGCCCCAACTGCCTGCTCCAGCCCCCAATTGTGTGTGTGTCCCAGCCCATGCAAGGATCTGTATAAAAAGCCTTGAGTTACAACATTAAAGTTGAGTCTTTCCTCCTGGTCTCTGAGTCTGTTTTCCATTTCTCTACTGGTGACTTCTCATGGTTCCCTCCTCCTCCTTGCTGGAGCTTAAGCCCGGAATTGTCACCCTGCTGGCTGGGGACAATTCTGAGGGTTGAAGCCTTGCAGAGCTGTGAGCCTGGTCCAGGGAGGAAGAACATCAAGTGGACTACAGCACACACATAATGAACATTTAAAGGACCACTGGACGATAATATTTTAGATGACTTTTTTTTTTTACTTTTATCCTTTTTTATGGTATTTTTGAGAAAGGGTCTCCCTTTTTTTAAATTTTATTTATTTATTTATTTATTTTTATGTATATGAATGTACTGTCTGCATGCAGGTTTGTGCACCCATGTCATGTAACACCACGAAGGTCAGAATAGGGCATCAGATTCCCCTGGAACTGGAGCTAAAGACGGTTCTCAGCTGCCATGTGGGTGCTGAGGATTGAACCTGGGTCCTCTGCAAGAGCAGTCAGTGCTCTTAACCGCTAGGCCATCTCTCCAGCCCCTAGATGACATTTTATAAAAGGCAACATCGGACCACAGAAAATATTAAGTGAGGCCCAATGGGTTGCAGTCTACCAAGAGTAATGGATTGGGAATTAAAGTCTTCATGCATTCTTAGAAAATGTGAGCTGGGTGAGTGTGATGGCTCAGTGGGTAAAGAAGCCCGCTGAACAGCCCGGCAACCTAGTGTACCCTAGAACCCTTGTGAAGATGGAAGGAGACAACCAACGCCACAAAGTTGTGGTTGACTTCCACAAATGCACTGTGACGTACCCCCACCGGCACTCACACCTCATATATACACAATGATAAAAAACTAAAATCTCTTTATAGGAAATATTTTTGGTTTTAAGTTATGTAACATGTACACGATATTACTCTTGAGCTTTGCTTGGAGTGTTAGGCTCAGAAACATCGAAACAACGGGGCTCATTTGTTCCAAGTTACTGTATGTTCTGTCTAACATCTATTTTGATCCTTTCTCGTGATTTGTTGGAATTTTACACTGATAGAAATAGCATTGCTCAAAGGAATCTCGCCCTTTTTTTTCCCCTGAGAATTTTGAAGAGAAAGATAGACCCTTCATCCACGAAAAACCAGTAGTCATTCTCCAGTGTGTCACTGAACAGTCTTTAATTTCTCAAACAGGTAGGAGGAGAGAAAATGGCTTGGGGTGTGGACCAAGTGGCAGGGGACTTCCTTCTATATAAGTTGCCCTGTTCTGTCTCTAGATCAAAGTTGGAGAAGTGTGTAGAGCACTAAAGTAACTTGATGAGATAGAGGGAGTCACCTTTCTTCTTCACAGGCAAACGTAACCCTGTGACCCAGAAAGGGATACATTATGGGAGGGATGCTCTAGTAGCAGGGCTCTGCCTCCCGGTAACTAAGCTCTGCACACAGGTACAAGAAAAGCCTACCTGGCTTACAGGTGATTAGGTTTGGACATAGCAAAGTCAGGAGGCTTACCTCTCTAAGCTGTTCTTTGTAAGTCTGCCTCTCCTCCCTGATCTAGACAATTTCTTGCTCCTGCATTGTTTTACCATTTTCTGGACCGTTGCATGTTGGCATCTTTTGTAGACTCTATGTTAAAAAGCCTTCTCTCAGAACTTTCCACTTATGTATTTATTCCTGCTTTCCCACCACCCGACACCATTTATAATTTTTGTCTTAGATTTTGGCATCCTTTTCCATCATAATGGGTACTTACCTCTTGGTTATGCTGCTTTAGGAAAAGCATTTCATCTGTCCTCAAGAGCATCTTACAGAGTATTCCATCCTTGATCAGAATCTAGGCAAGTAATAAAGGAGACGTGTCAGGAAAATAGGCATACTCAGGAAGTTATAGAATTACTTCACTCCCATGGTAAGGCCTGATGACAACTTAACTCTCAAAAGTTAAATCTTAGGGCCAGAGAATCACCCAGTAGGTAAAACACTTTCTTGGCCAACCTGAGTGTAGGAAGCTTCCTTTGCCATGAGCAGGTACAATGTGGCCCTACAAAAGGAAGGGGAACACAGTACCTGCCTGCGGCCACTGTAGGAAACTAACCTCTTGGGGCAGAGGTCAGCTGGTTACTTTCGTAACCTGACCTGAGAGGTACTTCCAACTCAGGCCCTTAGCCTGGGACAATGGAACGATTCCTACCCTTGGCTGTGATTTTTCCACCTGCCCAGAGACTGCTGGCCCCTGGACAGGAATTTCAGGCTGATGGCTGATGGCCTATCTTCAGCCTATGTCCACTCACAATTCACTTCAGCACACCAACTATCCAGATTGGTGGTCTAGGGACTGCTGTCCAACCCACTGGTCACCCAAATGAAATGCAGGTCTGCTTTGGCCTGTATGTGCACAAATAAATGACATCCAGGAATTCTGTAATGATGATAAGGAGAATTTGATTTATTGCCTGCTATAACCTGCTTTTATAAGTAAAATGATGTCAGTTCCCAGAGCCAATCACAGAACCCCAATTCCGTGCCACTGCACACTGCTATCCCACCCAGCATCATGCACCTGGGCCATGTTGTCTGCTCCTTCTTGGGGTGGAGTCAGAGAAGTACCCTGACTCCCACCCACATGGTGCCCTGGGGGGTGCTAGCTGAGAATTAGCCCCCAATTTGAACTGTATCTTCCTACACCTGAGGACTTGACTTTGACCTCAGCATCCATATAAAAAACCAGGCATGATGGTTGTGATTTGAATGTGAAATGTCCCTCACAACCTCATGTGCTTGAACACTTGGTTCTCACCCAATGACACTGTTTAGGAAGGTTGTATCGTGCATAGGAGGTAGGTCCCTATGGAAGAAGTAGGTCACTATAGGCATGCCTTTAGGCTTTAGAGCCCATCCCTATGTCCTGTTCATATTCTTTCCTTCCTGAGTTGAGCATGGGTGCCATGTGACCTGTCAGCCTCCTGCTCCTGCCCCCACGCCTTCCCTGCCAGCTGCTGTGTACTACCTACCATAAGTGTATCCTTCTATAACTGTAAGCCCAAACAAATCCTTTCTCCCTAACGTTGCTTTTGTCAGGGTAGGTCATCCCAGCAAGGAAACAGGAACAGTAGCTAAATCAGTGGTGCACACCTAGAACCCTGAATTCAGAAGGCAGAGGCAGGCGATCAGAAGGCCAAGGTCATTTCGGACTACAAAGTGGGTTGGAGGCCATTGTAGAATGAGAATCTGTTTCAAAGAAAATTGAAAGAAAGGAAAAAAGGAAGCCAGGAAGAAAGGAAGGAAGGAAACTAAATCTCATTTCAATAAATTGCAAGAGATTGTCAAAAATTCTTTGCAATTTTGGAATTCTGATGTGTTGAAACAAGGTTGCTTTAAGTCTAACAGTTTCATAGATCATAGATTTTAAAAAATAATACTCTTTTCATTTTACATCTAGGTTGATACTTTTTTTTTTTTTTTTTTTTTGGGTCATTTCAAGACAGGGTCACCCTATAGCACCAGCTGTCCAGGAACTATGTAGACAAAGCTGGCCTAGAATTCACTCTGTAGACCAGGCTGGCCTTGAACTCACAAAGATACACCTGCCTCTGCCTCCCAAGTGCTAGGATTAAAGGCATGCACCACCATGCCTGGCCGATACTTATTTTTATAAAATAGACCACCTGCTAGTTTCCTGACACTGGGAATTGATTTTTAGGGTGTTTTAGTTGTGGATTTTGATTTTCTTTTGTTGTCAGGTGGGGGAAGGTTTCTAGTATGTTGGTCAGAGAATGGTGTGCACATCCCCAGTGTGTAATCTATCCTGTTACAGAAGCCACAGGGCTCAAATAGTCCATCTTCATACTCCTGAAAACTTTCATTCAGATATGTGATCAAGATTCAGTGAGAAGAAATTGTTTATTAGAAACATAGGAACTTTGAAGAAACATCCATGGCTTTATATTTTAGAGTAATCTTGGAAGAGGAAGAAAATTCTTCTCATGTTTCACCCACATCAAAGGTCATTTCTTAAGTCTGTTGGGAAATCAAAGTCCAAGGACACTATGAGGGAGACCGTAAGGTTGTATACTAAAGGAGACATCCTTTATTCTAAAGGATCTGCATTACCAGGAAGTGTTCAATGTACCCTTGCATTGCACCTACATTCTATCTCTCTGCCTGCTGCATCAGAAACCACATTTTTTTGGACAGCTAGATTCCATCTTTTAAGGGTCACTGGAGCCAGGGATTCTTCTAATCTATATGGTGTTCTTGTATAAATTAGAAATGGATGACTACTTTCAAGACACTTTACTGATCTCTGTCAAACAACTGTTATAATAGTCTAGTCACATTAGAACAAGATACCTCACTACCTTAAGCCCCCTCCCCAGAATACCACAACATACACAAGTAAGAGCTCGTAATGTAAACAGCATACCTTATTGTGTCAGATATGACCATAACTCTTTTCTGAGCCTGCTTTCCAATGAAACAAGGAATCAAATAGCTATACTGAAGTTGCTGCTTCCACTTCTGTGCAACTATAGTTCTGTTATCCAGTGGAAGAGCTCTAGGAATTCCAAGAATTCCAATGGAGTAAAGGACAGAGAAAGAAGGACAGAGGGGCTGGTGAGATGCTCAGTGACTAAGCGCACTTGCAGCCAAGCCTGTTGTCCTGGAATCCACATGGTAGAAAAAGAAAACTGACACTGGCAAGCTATCCACTGACCTATATCCCTCCACACATACAATTTAATTTTTAAAATCTTTTTTTATATAATACTTTTATTGATTTTTTTTGTATTTCAGACATCATGTCTCAGTTCCATTTAGACACATTTCCCCTTGCCTTCCCCCCATCCCACCCCACCCCAGATCATGCATTCTGCCATACATGTCCTTCATCTTTCTCTCAGTCTTTTTAAAGTTTTTCTCTCTAAAGGTTCATTCTTTGGGGCAGAATTTAACTATGTCAGTCCATTCTTTGACCCAGTCCCTATGTTATTGTGGTTCCCTCCCCATTGTATTGCTCCAAAATATGCTTATATAAACATCATACATGTACCAGAGTTATGTCCTCCAGGAATAAACTGTATGTTAACTCTGATATATGTTTAGGAGTTCACTTTTTCCCTTTAATTTTATATTGCTCTAAAATATGGATATGTAATTTTCACTCATATACATTAATTACCATGTCTGAAAGTATGTGGTAAGTTAACTCTAGGGCTCATTAAGAGAGTCACCTTATAACATCACAGTTGCTTTCAGACAGAAAGAGATATAACATTGCTCAGCTTGTCTTTCAATTGGGGGATTTGGTGCTAGCATCCATAAATGAGGGGAACCATTCCCCATTTCTTTCTTTGGGACTGTGTGACTTCACTTAGCATAATGGCTTCGAGTTCCATCCATTTACCTGCAAAGTTCATGATGTTATATTTCTTTACTGCTGCATAGAACTCTATTGTGTAGATGTACCACAATTTTGTTATCCACTTGTCAGTTGAGGGGCACCTGGGTTGCTTCCAGCTTCTTGTTATCGTGAAGAGGGCTGCAATCAACATAGGTGTGCATGTATCTTTGCAGTAGGATGAATCTTGTGGGTATTTACCCAGAAGTGGTATGGTTGGATAAGGTGGTATGTTTATTTTGAGTTTTTAAGGGTTCTCCACACTGTTTTCCACAGTAGTTGTATGAGTTAACATTCCCACCAGCAGTGGATGAGTGTTCCCCTTTCCCTACAACCTCTCCAGCATTTGGTGTCTTTTGTTTTCTTGATCTTAGCCAGTCTTATCAGAGTGAGATGATAGCTTAAAGTGGTTTTAATTTACATTTCCTTAATTATTAATGATGTTGAACACTTTTTTGAGATGTTTTTCAGCCGTCTTTACTTCCTCGCTGGTGAAGTCTCTGTTTAGCTCTTTACTCCATCTTTTGGGTGAGTCATTTGTTTTCTTACTTCTTTGTTTTTTGAGGAGTTTGTATATTCTGGAAGTTAATGACCTGTCAGATGTATCTTTGGTGAAGACTTCCTCCCTCTCTGTGGGTTTTCTCTTTACTTCACTGATTGTTTCCTTCACTGTACAAAAGCTTTTGAGTTGGATGAGGTCCCATTTGTCAACTGTTGACCTTATTTCCTGTGCAGCTGATGTCTGATTTAGAAAGTCTTTTCCTACACCTATGTCTTGTAGGTGGTTGCCAACTTTTTCTTCTATCACCTTCAGAGTTTTGGGCTTCACATTGAGATCTATGATCCATTTGGACTTGACTTTTGTACAGGGTGAGAGGTGGGTGTTTAATTTTGTTCTTATACATATGGTGATCCAGTTTTGCCAGCACCATTTGCTGAAAATGCTATCTTTCCTCCAAAGAACTTTTTTTGGCCCTTTTATTGAATATGAGGTGGCTGAATTTGTATGAGCTCAAGTTTGGATCTTCAATTTTGTTCCATTGGTCAATAGGTCTGTTTTTGTGCCAGTACCAGGCTGTCTTTATGACTATAGCCTTGTAGTATACCTTGAAGTCTGGTATAGAGATCCTCTGTGTATTGCATTTTTCATGCAGGGTTGCTTTAGCTATTCAGGGTCTTTCATTTTAACATATGAATTTAAGGATTTTTTTCCAAGTCTGTGAAGAAACTCAAGGGGAGTTTAATTGGGATTGCATTAGACTCTGTATAATTAATTTGGGTAGAATGGACATTTTTACTGTATTAATTTTTCCAATCCATGAGCATGGAAGGTTTTTCCATCTTCTGATGTCTTCTTCAATCTCCTTCAGGGGTTTAAATTTTTTCTTGTAGAGATCTTTGGTGTCTTTGGTTAGGTTTGTCCCCAGCTATTTTTTTTTTTTTTTGAGGCTATTGTGTGTGGGAAGATCTCCTTATATTTCTTCTTCAGTTGCTGGTTGTTGGTGTAAAGAAAGGCTACTGATTTTTCTAGGTTAATTTTGTATCCTGCCACTTTACTAAAAATCTTAATTGCTTCTAGGAGTTTTCTGGTGGAGTTTTTAGCATCTCTCAGGTAAACTATCATATCATCTGCAAACAGGAATAGTTTCACTACCTCTTTTCCAATTAGTACTCCTTTAATTTCCTTTTCTTTCCTTATTGCCCCAGAAAGCATTTCAAGCACTGTATTGAAGAGGAGTGGTGATAGGGGGCAGCCTTGCCAGGTTCCCATCTTTGAGGGGAATGGTTCTAATTTTTCTCCAATTAGGATGATGTTGGCTGTAGGTTTGTTGTATATGGATTTGATTACATTGAGGAATGTTCCCTTCAGTCCAATTCCCTCAGACCACAGTGCAATAAAGCTCAATATGAACACCACAATAAGCCTGACTAGCTACAAGAACAGATGGAGACTAAACAATACAATCCTGAATAATGAATGGGTCAGGGAAGAAATAAAGAATGAAATAAAAGTATTCATGGAACTAAACAAAAAAGAGAATACAATACAAGAAAACCTGTGGGATACTTTAAAGGCAGTCCTCTTAGGAAATTTCCCTCTTAGGGAAATTTATAGCACTAAGTGCCCACATTAAAAAAGACAGAAAAGGAACAAATAAATGATCTAACACTACAGCTAAAAATGCTTGAGAAACAGCAACAAATGGACCCTAAAAGCAACAGGCAGGAAGAAATAACAAAAATCAGAGCAGAAATCTATGAAATAGAAACAAAGAAAATACAAAAAATCAATAAATCAAAAAGTTGGTTCTTTGAAAGAATAAACAAGATAGGCAGACCTCTAGCCCAGTTAACCAAAAGAAAGAAAGAGCAACTCCAAATTACTAGTATTCATGATGAAAAGGGAAACATCACAACAGATAAAGAGAAGATTCAGACAATCATACGAGAATCCTTCAAAAACCTATACTCTACTAAATTTGAAAACCTAAGAGAAATGGATGAATATCTGAAATCCTGGGAACCAATAAAGCTTAACCAAGAAGAGATTGACGTTTAAACAGACCCATAACATTTGACGAAATTGAAGACATAATGTAAAACCTCCCAGCTGGGGCTGGAGAGATGGCTCAGCAGTTAAGAACACCGACTGCTCTTGCAGAGGATCCAGGTTTGATTCCCAGCACCCACATGGCAGCTAAGAACCATCTTTAACTCCAGTTCCAGGGGAATCTGACGCCCTCTTCTGACCTCCACAGCATTGCACAACATGGGTGCACCGACCTACATGTAGAGAGTACACTTATACACATAAAAAATAATAAATAAATAAATAAATAAATAAATAAATAAATACATAAAATTATTTAAAACCTCCCAACTAAAAACAGCCCAGGCCCACATGGTTTCACAGTAGAATTCTATAAAAAAATTTACAGAAGTCTTACAACCACTACTACTCAAACTGTTCAGAAGGATACAGAGGGAAATCTCCCAAACTCCTTCTATGAAGCCAGCATCACTCTAATATCAAAACCAGAAAAAGACACAACCAACAAAGAAAACTATAGACCTATCTCACTAATGAACACAGATGCAAAAATTCTAAACAAAATACTTGCAAATCACATACATACCGACATCAAAAAGATCATCCATCATGACCAAGTTGGAGTCATATCAGAGATGCTGAGGTGGTTCGACATGCATAAATCAATAAATATCATAAAACATATAAATGAACTGAAAGACAAAAACCACACAATCATCTCAACTGATGCAGAGAAAGCCTTTAAAATTCTTTTTAAAAAGGATAAGAGGATCATTAGGTTTCATTTCCTTCCTTTCTTCCTTCTTTCCTTCCTTTTTTTTTTTTTTCAAAGACAGGATCTCATTATAAAACCCTAACTAGGGACTGGAGAGATGGCCTAGCGGTTAAGAGCACCGACGCTCTTGCAGAGGACCTGGGTTCTATCCCCAGCACCCACATGGCGGCTAAGAACCGTCTGTAACTCCAATTCCAGGAGAACGCCAGTTCCAGGGGAATCTGAGACCCTCTTCTGACCTCCGCGGCATTGCACGACACGGGTGCACAGACCTGCATGCAGACAGTACATTCAGACACATACAAAGATAAATAATAATAAAAAAATTAAAAAAAAAAAAACCCTAACTAGTTTAAAACTCATTGTGTAAACTTGGTTGGCCACACACTTGTAGAGATCCTCTTGCCTCTGTCTCCCAAATGGTGCGATAACAAGCATTCACCATCATGTAATGGGATTATTGGGTTTAATAATAAGAGGTACAACTCCCAATTCTAAACATTGGCTCTTAGACTCAATATAGCATTACTGTATTCAATGGTCTCAGCACTGTCTTGCCAAAATTCATATGCTGAAACCTATCAAGCCCTCAATGTGGTGTTATTAAGAGTTATCCCCTCCACACACACACACACACCCCAAAAAAGAGTTAGGGCCTTTGGGAAACTACTAGCCGTGCTTTAAAAGAACACTGAAAGAGAATCTTGTCTTCTTTTCTATCATGTTAGGACACAGAAGATGGCATCATCATTGGACACCAAACTTGCTGGTACCTTGATCTCAGACTGTTCCAGCCTTCAGAACTGTGAAAGAAAGAAAAAAAATGTGTTTTTTATTAATTCCTAATTCTTTTTTTTTTTTGGTATTTTTGAGACAGGGTCTCCCTTTTAGTACCGGCTATCCTGAAGCTCACTCTGTAGACCAGGTTGGCCCTGAACTCACAGAGATCCACCTACCTCTACCTCCCAAGTGCTGGGATTAAAGACGTGTGCCACCACACCCCGCTTTAATTACTAATTCTAAGGTATTTTATTATGGTAGCTAGAACTAAGACTTTTTTGGGTAGAGGAAAAGAATGGTCTTTGGTTCAAAGCTGCCAAGGTCTGGTTACGACATAAATTTGTCCCCTAAATGTTAGATTCTAGAAGCTAGTTCTTCAATGTGGTGGCAAGACCCATGAGAGACAGAGTCTAGTGGGAGCTGTTAGGTTATTGGTGATATGCCCCTGTGGTGGTTAGTGTTAATTGTCAGTTTGACACAATCCAGATTCTTTTTGGAAAGAAGCTCCTGAAAATGTCCATAAAGGATTGTCTTGATTACACCAGTTGAGGTGGAAATCAGCCAGCCCCCACTGTGGGCATTCCTAGGTGGGGGGTGCTGGAGTGTATGGCAGTGGAGAGGGCAAGCAGAGCACTAGCACTCAGGCAATAACTCCTTGCTCTCTGCCCTGCCTGTGGACATGATGCGACCAGCTGTTTTGAGGTCCTGCTGCCTAGACTTGCCATCAATGATGGACTGTAACCTGGAACTGTGAGCCACATAAACTGCTTCTTTAAGTTGCTTTTATCACGATGTTTTGTCATAGCAACAGGAGAAGAAACTAAGATAGCCTTGAAGGGCATTGTGGAACCCTGGACCTTACTCTTTCTTTTCTTCCTGATCATGAGATGAGGGGTTTTCCTCTGTCATGATGTTTCTTCTATGATGGGCTTCCTTACCACAGTTTAAACTAAAACTGTCAGTTGGCCATAGATTAGAGCTTCCGAAACAATGAGCCAAAATAAATCCTTCCTCTATATAAGTTTATTACCTCATGCATTTTATGACAGTAACAAGAAACTAATGAAGTAAGACCTTCATACCTGTGCTGGATAGCTTTAGTGTTAACTTGACACACCTGGGTTGAGGGAGCCTCAATTGGGGAATTGGCTCCATTGGATTGGCCTGTGGCCACATCTGTGGAGTATTGTCTTGATTGTCGAGCAGTGTGGGAGGGCCCAGCCCACAATGAGTGGTGCCACCCTAGGCAGGTTGTTGTGTACCGTATATAAGAAGGCAGGCTGGGCATGAGCCAGGGGAGCAAGCCAGTGAACAGCATTCCTCCATAGCCTGTGCTTCAGCTCCTGTCTCCAGGTTCCTGCCCTGAGTTCCTGCCTTGGGCTCCCTAAGTGATGAACTGTGACCCAGGAGATGTAAGCTGAATAAACCCTTTCCTCCCCAAGTTGTTGTCGGTCAGAGTATTTTGTCACAGCAATGGAAGACAAACTACAATAATACCTTTCTTTCTGGATTTTGATTTGACGTCAGGTGTTCATTCTAATCTAACCTGTTTCCTGATTCATTCCTTTGGGAACAGAATGCTTATGATATCCATTCTCTAGTATTATATCTTAATAGTATGTAACCTGTTTGTCATCTTTTTATTTTATAGGGACTAGTAGCTGATTGAATTTGTACTTAGTCTCAGAGACTTTCAAACTGAACTTTGTAGCAATAAGTGGAACAGATTAAGGACACTATGACTATTAAAGATAGAATGAGTACATTTTTCTTTGTGCAAGGTGCCTGAACCTTGGGACCCTGGGATAGAGTTCTATGGCTTGGCTGTATTATAAGTTTGTGCCTCAAAGATTTACACATGAGAAGAGTCATCCATAAGAGATTGGACATAATGGGAGGTCACTGCTTGCCCCTCCTCTTGCTATGACTTCTTGTTTTATAACCTGATTTCTTCCTCCTACCTGTGTTTCCACCATTCTAATGGATTAGCTAAGAGGTCCTCACCAGAGTCAGGCTAATACTAGTGCTTTGACCTTGAATGTCTAGAATTGTAGCTAAACATCTTTTCTTTATGAGGTTAGCTTGTCTTGGGTATTTTGTTACAGTGGCAAAATGGAATAATTTAAAAGCACATAATGCATCTAGCATGCAGATTGCCAAGATAGTACATCTATGAAATAATGCTACAGATAGCAAAGATATTGTTTCCTAAGCTATATATCTGAATATCTATTATATAGATATTTCCTCCAAAATTAAGTATTCCCTCTTTTAGAGAGGCTCCTTAAGAAAATAAACCCCGCTGGGCATGGTGGCACACGCCTTTAATCCCAGCACTCAGGAGGAAGAGGCAGGTGGATCTCTGGGTTCAAGGCCAGCCTGGTCTACATAGTGAGCTCCAGGCCAGCTGGGACTTTTTGTCTCAAAAAGACTCAAAAAGACCAAAAATAAATAAATAAATAAATAAATAAATAAATAAATAAAGCAAAAAGAAAATAAACACCTTAAATGTCAGGAAGCTCTTGAAATTTACACAGTTCACAAGAGTCCTCTCTAAAAAGCAGTAACAATTACTAGGGAAAGGAGGCCACCAACCTGCCTAGCTGTGCCAGCTGCTCAGGGAGGTCCAGGGGTACAGCTTTGCTGAATAATCACATAGGTGGCATTGCTCGTTTGGTCTTTCAGTGCTCCACCTGGAGTGGATAGATGTTTGTTGACCTTGACCCAGGTGAGGTCACATAACCACGTTCAGTATGTATTCCACCATTTCGTGAAGGCAATCTTTCAGGCAATCTCATGGACATTAGCATGGCGTCTTAACTTTACTAAAAAGTAAGTGGATCAAAATATTTTCTGAAAGGATTACTAATGAATAAAATGTTGAATAAATCCACAGACGGTGATTTGTGCAGATACCTGGCAAGAAAAGTAAATTTGAATCCAAAAGAAATGTATGCTCCAAAAATGACAATACTGTGCATCCACGATGACTTGGAATCAGCAGGATCCCATGTGCCTTTCTGGTTCCAGGGCTGTTGAGTAGCACATTGGAGCCTTAGTCTGGTTAACTGCAGATATCAGCTATGGTGATACCAGGCCAGCCTCAGGTAGCACATGCCCATATTTGGAGCCCATTCCTAGTTCTATTTGTCTGTGTCAGCACTGTTTCCATGAACCTATTGAGTAGGCAAAAAGAGTGTCTAATTTTATTACAGAGCTCTCTCATTCATTTCTTACCGGGACCCAATAACAACTAAAAGCTCATTCTCAGAATTATTACTGGCTAAGTGGATGTGCTTATGCCCAAATACCCTAGAGGCCTGTGCTGTGATTCCTTCATTGGAATTTCCACAGGGTTTAGAGTGCATTCCAATCAGCTACAGAAGACTTGAGTCTTATTAGATGCACTATGTCATAAATGCCAAGTAGTAGAGGCTGCTACAGTCAAGCTTATACTACATAACCTTTTGATCTCAGTGCCCACTCAAAGCTTGAAGCCCTTCAGGTCACTCTGTAAATGGATCAAAGAAGCACATATATTATGTGCTGATTTCAAAAATCTGTTGAGGGGTGTAGAGGAGATGGCTCAGTGGTTAAGAGTACTAACTGCTCTTGCAAGAGGACCAGGGTTTAGGTCCCAGCACCCACATGGTGGCTAACAACCATCTGAAAATCCAATTCTAGGGAATCCACACCCTCTTCTGGCCTCCATGAGCACTGCATGCATGAGGGTCCTAATATACATGCTTACAAAACACTCATACACATTATATTCCATTCCTCTATTTGTGGGTCCCAAATATACCAGTCTTACTGTTTTTGCTTTTCTCAAGCTCCTGGGGAGTATATATGAGGATGGAGGGGTATAAAAAGTGAGTGGGCTTCTTTTTTTTCTGGTAATAAGGCAGAATAGAACAGTATTTCCTTAGGAACAGTCATCTAGAAATCAATGCCAACCCATGCCTTCAGAAAGGTGGAGAAGGAGAGTTCATCACCAATCTTTTTTTTTTAATTTTTTTTATTAATTTTATTTATTTATTGTATGTGTATGAATGTACTGTCTGCATGCAAGTCTGTGCACCCGTGTCGTGCAACGCCGCGGAGGTCAGAAGAGGGTCTCGGATTCCCCTGGAACTGGAGTTCTCCTGGAATTGGAGTTTTAGACGGTTCTCGGCCGCCATGTGGGTGCTGGGGATCGTACCCGGGTCCTCTGTAAGAGCGGTCGGCGCTCTTAACCGCTAGGCCATCTCTCCAGCCCTCATCACCAATCTTAACATCAAGATGTTAAGTACTAACTACTTTCAGAGAGAAGAGAAATGACTCCCAGACTGGGGAAGTTCAGCCTGACTGAAACCCTTTCATTTTCCCCTTCATTTTATCAGCACGGAAGGTGCAGATGACAGGCTTCACTGGGCAGCATCCTGCTGCAGTTTCCGAGCTACATTCCATTCTCTTCCCCCTTCCCCATAGTTGGGGCCCTGAGGAGATAGAGAAGGAACTCAGAAGCAACTGTGGGCTTTCAGAACAGGGAGCTGCAATTGAGGCCACAGAGAAAAGACCTGTGGATCTTGCAGAGCAGAGGAAAAAACCTCAGAGAAAAGTGCCAGGGTTGGAGGGAGGAAGGAGCATAGGAAGAGGCCTGGGCAAGGGGAAGGGAGTGCTCCAGGTGTGGGAGGAGAAGGCTCAGCAGAGTAGAGAACAGAAAGCTGCAAAGCAGCCACTGGCCTGTGAGGATAGAGAGTTGTTGTAAAGTAGTGGCAGGAGACAGAGACACAGAGTTTACCAGATATGGGAGTTCACCAGACCTGCTAATCTCAGAGGGCAGGCAGGCTCCCCTGTCCTCAACATAATCAGGAAGGAAGGAAAAGGGGAAAATCACAGGGCAGCAGTTGAAGCAAATAAGACATACTCTCATTCCAGGATAGACGAGATAAAAGGCAGGTGCTGTCCAGAGCAGAACTCATTTCATTCGACTGTCCAATCACTCATTCAGTCATTCAATCATTCATATACACAAACAGACGTGAACAGAGACCAGAGTGACCAGTTTCCAAGGTGCACCAGTTTATCAGAAGACCTTCTCAGCCAATGCTTTGACTATAGAGAAAGGTCAAAGGGGGGGGGGGTTCTTTGTCAAGAGCACAGTCCCAGTATTAAATATCAGACCGGACCACTATGGAGCACCAAATCAGACTTGACAAAACTTACTAACTAGGAGAACCAGAAAGACTCAATCAGTTTTGGTTTTGGGGTCAGGAAGAAATCATTCCAGGACTCTCTGGCTCTGAGGAGAAACTCATGGGCCCCTGGAAGCATCTCAGGGGGGCACCTCCCTGTAAGAGTTCATGAAGCTGGGGCGATGCAGAGCAAGGCTGAGCCCCTGAGTGGTGATCTCACTGGGGACCTCCAAATGTAATATCAAGTGAGATGCACAGAGGAATGCCATGTAGTGATGGTCAAGTTAGGAGTCCTTTATTAATAGCCAGTGGTCAGAGAAAGGGCTAATGCCAAAAAGAACTCTCCACCCTGAAGAGAAGCAGGCCAGGGTTTATAAAGCTTTAACACCACAATTATATCATGCTAGGGGACAAAACCAACAATCATAGTTACATCAGATCACCATAGTTATGCCAGACCAGGGGCAGGTCAGTTAATAATAAGTTTTAGTTAGGCTGGGAGGGAAGGTGTGGTGCTCAGACTTGCTACTTGGCTACTTGTAAGTTTCTTAGTATCGTAGAAACAATGTATTTCCTGAAACTTCCTGTATGAGATGTTCTGCCTGGGTGGCTGCACTGGGTATGGCTGGGCACTCACTATGTAGATCAAGTTGGCCCCAATCTCACAGAGATCTACCTGCCTCTGCCTCCAGAGTGCTGGGATTAAAGGTATGCGACACCATGTCCAGATATTTTTTTATTTTTATGTGTATATGTGTGTGCTTGGATGAGTTTATGTGCACCATGCACATGCAGGAGACCATGGAAGGGTGTTGGATCTCTTGGAATCAGAGTTACACATGGTTGTGAGCTGCCTTGTGAATGCTGGGAACTAAACTTGATCCTGGGCAAGAGCAGCAAGTGTTCTTATGCACTGATCCATCTTTCTAGTGCCTGATGGCTCATTTTCAAAGGTTCCTCAAGCCAGCTTAGGGCCAGCTACAGATGAACAGAAAATATTAGCCCCCTGCTAATGCCTGCCAGTCTAGTTATTCCCCCATATACCCAAACTCTGTTAAGATTACCACATCCAAACTAGAAGTTTAGAGTAGAAAATTACTAACAACCAGTCTTGAGCCTTCAAACATGACATTTTTCAGCCTAATAAAAAAAAAAGAAGTAACAAGCTGAAGATGCTAAAAGATATATGTGGCAGGCATATATGCATATTTTGGAGTGATGCAGATTGGAAGGAACAACAACAACAAAGACTGGGTCAAAGAACTGACTGAAACGGTGAAACTCTGCTCAAAACAGTAAACTTCTGCATCGAATATTTTAAGAGACTGAGAAAAAAATGAAAAACATGTTTGGCAGAATGCATGAGCTCTGGTGGGGTGGGGGGCAAGGAAGGGGGAGTGGGTCTGGACTTGATTGGAAATTTTGTCCAATGAAACGCACAAAGCTTCAATAAAAATTGGTTTTGAAAAAAAAATAAACTGGCTATAAAATGTAGAAATGACCCCACACACAGATTTGTTGTTGTTTTGTTTTGTTTTTCATTGCTGTTGTTTTCTTTTTGAGACAGGAACTCCCTGTTGCCCCAAGAGGCCTAGAATTCACCATGTAGATCAGATTAGCCTCAATCTCAATGTGATACAATGCATGGGCCACCATCTCCAGCTTACATACAGTTCTTTGAGAAAAAAACAAATGTAAGCAGCAGAACAAAAGATAGCAACTATATGATGTGTAAAATTCTACCCCCTTGATTATTTGAAAATAAGACTAAGGGTCCTGTTTGGGGGGGAGGTTTATAAAGAGCGCGTGCCTTTAATCCTAGCATTTGGGAGGCAGAGGCAGGCAGATCTCTGTGAGTTCACGGCCAGCCTGGTCTATAGAGTGAGTTCCAGGCCAGCTAGGGCTACAGGGAGAGCCTGTCTCAAAAATTAAAAAAAAAAAAATTGTTCTATGCACTTCATCAGCACACCTGCCGTTTTAAGCTGATGTCCCATGTTGCAATTTCAGACAATAAACTACCTCCAGTGTTTATTTCTCTGAGTCTCCAGTGCTTTTATCGTGAAATCAAAGTGCCCTTATTGTAAAGGAAAGATCATTGTTTCTCACAATAATTATAGCTAGAAACAGTCAGGAAAGTACTTCAAGGGTAAACAACCCAATGTGGGTTTGGCTATTGGGTGGAGTTATCTGCAGGGGCAATATATTTAGAAACAAAGAAATAACCATTCTGTAGATCTAGAAAACTCATCAGGCTGTATGGGTCACAACTATTCACTACCTGATCTCTTTAAGACTGTGTTCTAACCAGTGACTCACATAAATAATTTATATTTACTTCCTGGATTTAGAGTTAGCTCACAGCCCATGTCCATTAATCCCCAAAAGGGCCGAGGAAGTCTCCTCCATTGCACTGTCATCCTAGCAAATGACTACAGTTTGTTTCATGGAGGTTTACAAAGAAAATCACACACAGTACATCCTTATTACAGGGGCTTCCTGCAGTGTACACAGCCTCATCTTGGCACGTTGACGATGTCTACGTGGACTCAGGGCTGCTTGTTACATGAAGAGCTGTGACTGCTGTGGCAGCTAAGGCAGGTCCTTCCAAGTCTGGAAGGCTTCTGTGTTCTTCTATTAATGAAACAGGACCTCTGTGGTGGGTTCTCTAGGAACACCAACCAGAGGTCTGGGGACAATCAGGGCTGCTAGGGTTAAGCACATGTGCTCAGTTTCCTCTGCCTGATAGCTTTCTCAGGTCGTTTGGAGGCCTTCAAGAAGGAAAGACCATCCTTACCCAGCAAGGGGCAGAAATTGCTCAATTCCTTCCAGACAGCCCAATTTCAATGGCTATAAAGCCATTCTTTACAGTAACTGCTCTAATTTTCACACAACAGATCTGAGAAAGCTAAGGATCCAACTGACACTATTTGTTAATACTCATCCCTGAATCAAATTCTAGTTTTATTTTTTTTGGCTATTTTACTTAAGAGATAAAATATGGCTGAAGAGATGGCTCTGTGGTTACTAGCCCTCTGCTGTTTCTGACCTCCGTGGGCATGGTACAACATGAATGCACCTGAACACATGCAAGCAATACACTCATACACATAAAAAATGAATAAAATATTTTTTAAAAAGAGGTAAAATATGTTTTTAAAGCAAATCGGTTTTCATTTTTCACATTCAAGATGTCTGATACAACTGAAACCACCATTGAGCTGGGGGTGCTGGCACACACCTTTGGTTCCAGCACTCAGGAGGCAGAGGCAGGTGATCTCCATGAGTCCCAGGTGCTACAGGAACACCCTGTCTCAAAAAGAAAAAAAAAAAAATGGAACCACCATCATACCGAACTATCCTTGGTCTCTTCTTCCCTGGGTCTGTTATTTACACCAGAACACAATCCTCTTGAAAATCATGCTGGGACAAGAAGCCTGAAATACCACAGAGACTGATAAAATGATCATCATAGCTACGCTGTCTCTAACCATAGGCTTGCCCTTTCGTTAGTGGGATATTAATTGCAGGTGAGAAAGATGGTAATTTACTAAAACTTCAAAGACTATGTTGCCAGAGTAGCAGACCTTAGCAATAGCTTAATTTTTTTCTTGGATTACTATCAAAGTTTATTTCCAGAAATTTCCAACACTCATCTTAAGAGTCATAGTTCTTTGTTTTTGTTTTATGTATATGAGTGTATTACCTCCATGTGTACAAGGGCATCTGTGTCCTGCAATGTGTGCAGAGTCAGAAGGAGGCCTCAGATTCCCCTGGAACTGGAGCTACAGATGGTTTTAGCCACCATGTGGATGTTGGCAATTTGAGCCTGAGTCCTCTGCAAGAGCAACTTGTGCTCTTAACTGCTGAGCCATCTCACAGGAGGCATAATTCTTTGTTTGAGAGGATTCTTTTCCTTCCTTCCTTCCTTCCTTCCTTCCTTCCTTCCTTCCTTCTTTTTTGGTCTTTTTTTTTTTAGAGACAGGGTCTCCTAGTAGCCCCAGCTGGCTTGGAACTCACTATGTAGACCAGGCTGGTCTTGAGCTCACAGAGATCTGCCTGCCTTTGCCTTCTGAGTGCTGGGACAAAACGCATGTGCCATCATGCCCAGCTTACTACATGATTCTTGACAGAGTGCTAGACTACCTGGGTTCCCTGTAGGTGAGTGTTTACTTCCCAGGATGGTGTTCTCTACTGTGTCTGGAGAATCTGATTTGGGGCCATGTGGTTCCATGTATCTGATACCAATAGTAGATCTACCAGGAACACCGCAAAACAACACTTTCTATTATGTTTAGACATCTAATTATTATTCATATGATCAAATGGACTCTAGGTTATTAAAATAATTACATTAAGCATTTGCTCTCTAGGATCACATACTACTCAGTCATTTAAATAAGTGTTTTGGTCAAGGCAATGTATCTGAGTCATTTACAGTATTAATTATGTATTTTAGAGATAAGTCTTTCTTTCAATACCAAAAGAAATTGGCAATTCTTGTGTACATAAAAAGATGATAACAATGCCAATGGAATGGGAAATGTGACAAGAACAATTATTTTCATGTTTTGGAGGAAAAAGAAGCCAGGATTAATTTTGCAGCTTTAGGACAGAATTGTATCTTATCAACAAGTGAAGAATTACTTAAGGTAAACTAGAAAAGAAATTTTAACCTTGTTATTTTATGAATCTATAAAACCAGCATATAAAAATAAGTACATATAACTAATGTCAAAAGAAAGGAGAGCTCAGCTAGGGATGTGTCTCAACTGGGAGAGTGCTTGCCCAGCATGCATGCAGTGCTGGGTTCAATCTCCAAAACTGTACAAACCATGTTTAGTGACATGCCTGTAATCACAACACTTGGGAGATGGAGGTGAGAAGATCAGAAGTTCAAGATCATCCTTGGCTACATGGAATTTGAGATTAGCATTGGCTACCTGAGATCTTGTCTCATTTCCTTCTCTCCTCCAGCCAATAAATAAATAAATAAATAAATAAATAAATAAATACATACATACATACATAACAGGATAGTTCATTGAAATCCATTAGAATGCTTTAAACATCTAAGGTGGGGTTTTTGCTTTTGTTCTGGCAACAAAAGTGGGCTGCAGGGAGAAGAGCAATGGAGCTTCCTCCATGTCTTCCCGGGAAATCCTTCTGTTATGTCTCAAATATTTGGTTGTTGTTGGTTTTGTTATTTGTTTTTGAGACAGTGTTTTACTCTCTAGCCCAGGTTGGCTTGGAACTCACCACATATCTCAGGCTGGCCTCAAACTCATGGCAATCCTCCAGCCTCAGCTTTCTGAGCACTGTGATTATAGATGTGAGCCACCATGCCCAGCCCACATGGATGATTTTGAATGGAAGAGCCTGACATGTACTCTGGGACACAGAACCACTTAGGTGGACATTGCAGTTTCCAGCATGTGGTGCTGGAATAGATAGATAGATAGATAGATAGATAGATAGATAGATAGATAGATGTTGGTAGCCTGCACGAGTGTGCTGTGTCGCTCGCAACCACACCTTAAAAATGGCGCCGACTTCCTGAGTCACTACAAGCCGTTTCCTGCCGTTGCCTTTGCATTGGAGAAACTGCGCATGACTACTAGTTCCTAAGCTTCCGCCTTTAACATGCAAATGAGGCATCGGGACAGTGCACCTATCCAGAGCATACACGAACCCTCTGGACTGCTATATAAGCAGTGCTTCTGCCCCATTTCGGGGTCCTTCTCACAAAAGAGCTGTACACAATAAATATTGCTGCAGAAGAATCCTGTTGTCCGCGTGAAGTTCTTGCCGGCGAGACTGCTGCGCGTGACAAGTGGTGCCAAAACCCGGGATCGAACCAGGGACCTTGCGGGACAAGTGGTGCCAAAGACCCGGGCCCGGGAACTTGCCATCGCTGGCGCCTAGAGGACCCTTCGCTTTCGAAGAGGATTCAGAACTGCACTCAGGAAGTACTTTTTAAGGTTAGTTCTGAGAGATATGCTTTTCTCTGAC
>VZQC01001072.1:230571-241339 GCA_009823505.1 Rhizomys pruinosus | reverse complement strand
ATATATTTGGTCTTTTGAGACAGTGTCACTCTGTAGCCCCAGCTGTCTTGGAACTCACTCTGTAGACAAGGCTGGCCTTGAACTCACAGAGATCTGCCAGTCTCTGCCTCCCAAATCCTGGGATTAAAGTTGTACACTTCCACACCTGGCTCAGAAAATGTATTTTCCAAAAGATGATAAAGAAAACAAACCTTTATTTTTTTATTTTATTTTATTTTATTTTATTTATTTTTGTATGTGTATGAATGTACTGTCTGCATGTATGTTTGTGCACCCATGTCGTGCAATGACACGGAGGTCAGAAGAGAGTCTCGGATTCCCCTGGAACTGGAGTTCTCCTGGAATTGGAGTTACAGACGGTTCTTAGCCGCCATGTGGGTGCTGGGGATCAATCCTGGGTCCTCTGCAAGAGCAGTTGGTGCTCTTATCCACTAAGCTATCTCTCCAGCCCTAAGAAAACAAACCTTTAAAGACAGATGTCCTCCTACCTTGGTGTGACTTAGAGCTAGACATAATAAAACTACCATATTTGCTTTGAGGGAAAAGTGTGACTCTTGGACTCAACAGCAATGAAAAACAGCAATATAAGATAAGGAAAGCCTAGAGTTGTCCTTTGAAAGTAATTTTTATTGAGTTTCTCAAAACTACTCAAAATTATACTTATCAAATAAAATTGTGATTTGATGCTACATTATTAGAATCAAGTTTTCCCATGTGTGCTTTGATCTTTACCTGTAAGTCAATCAACATAGTCCTTAATGTGTTTGAGTTTATAAGGAATAGCTGTGCTCAATTCTGGAATAAATTTCCCTAAGGCTTATTTAATGGCCTATATTTTAATGCATGATAACTTTCTTTTTTTTCAATTTGATCAATTCCTTTTAAATTTGAATGAGATTCTGCTCTTCCTCCTGAACAGGCAGTGGGCCCTGCACTTTGAACAGATACTGAAGTCATGGTGGTTTGAATCAGTCCAACCCAGATACCTTCAGCCAGATCTTCAGGTGACTCAAGATGCTCCTGTCTTGTAGAATAGCCAGTATGCTGAGAATTACGCATGCACAGAGCTTGTCCCTCATCAACCTAACCTGCCCTAGGCAGGTGAGACCATACAAGCAGCGTTGCAGACCTGGGCCAATCACAAGCGGGAATGCAGTACATAACCCCTAACCCTGCCCCAAATAAACGAGTCCGAAACAGCTTGCCCTCTGTCTGCGTTCACCCAACTCCCAGGGTCTGTGTTGTGACTCTCACCCCAATTCCTTCAGTCGGACCCCGAAATTCCCCAGCAGGCCTGGGGGATTGACTACACTGACTAGCCAAGATTCCAGCCTAGATTCTGGAGTAGAATAGAATAAGCCCTGGAACCTCCCACTGGGCCCCTCATCGCAGGCTACTGGGCTATGATCCGCTGACCAGCAGAAAACTCCTTGTATCTCTGAAGTGTCTCTAGGTGTTCATTGTCTTATCTCTTTCCATAACCTCAGGCTGGAATTGTATTTGTGAATATTTCCTAGCTTGGTTTGAGTTTCAAGCCCCGGACATTACTGCAAGAGAAGCGAGAATAGAAAATCAATAGAATATTGATTACCAGTGAAAATGGACATGAATAACTTCAGTTATTTCTTTATAGTTTAAGACCATTGTTCTCTCTTCCTTGTTTGTGGATCTCTGAGTTTTTATAATGAAAATGTTAAGTTTGAATCAAAGACCTAAGAAAAAAGATCATTTATATTTAAGTTTATAAATTCCTATAGTGTGCTTTTAAACAATGTTTCAACTTTTATCTAAGTAGTTTTATTTTGCTTTTTATATTTTTCACAAAAATTATCATTTTCTTGTTAGCATCACTAATAAGAGTGTTCATGCCTAGTCTGATTGAATTTTATGTAAAAATATTTACTTGTGTATATCTTTTTTACTCAATTCCAGTATATCAAAAACATTGTTTGTGTGATACTGTATTTATTTTCTTTCAAAACATGAAAGATAATATTTAGCTAACTATTAGCATATAAATGTTTTAAACTTTGAAGAAATCACAGAGAACTATGTCCTGCTTTAAGCATTTTAGAACCTAAGAAAATGTATTCATTAGCTACAAGAACAGAGGGTTAGACCGGAAGAGTCAGCCAAAGTAGGTTCTTAGAGAAATATGATTCTGCACTAGATCACAGCTCTTTGGGGCTCCACAATGTACAGACATAAGGACATTAGCTCTGACTCTACCTTTGGGGAAGGCTGATTCTGAAAAGAGCAGGAATATTGCTATCATTTTTGATACTGAGTCATTCTGGTTTCAAGAACAGAAATGGCCTCAGCTAATTCAAATGAAAGAAATATATACTGGAGGGTTAGGAATAGTCCCAGAATCCAGGAAACACTGAAGACCCAGATTTCAGAAAGGACAGGAACTGGAACAGGGTGCCAATGAATGAAGAACAAAGTGCTCAATGAAGCCTACATGTAGGAGTGAAGTAACATCAATTACTTGCCATTTCTTCCTTTGTTGATATTCAGATTCTGGAAAAGTGCCATTGATCTTGATAGGGTCCTGGGCCTGGGTGGGCCAGACACTTTGACATACTACTCTCCCTATCTACATAGTGGGTAGGGAGGGTCTCAGAGAGAATCTAGGATACCAGCTATTACCAGAAGGGCAGGGAAGAAAAGCAAACAAACAAAAGGCAGGTGTTTTCTCCAAAGTGGTATTTTCTCATCCTAACATTTCAAAGCTTGTGCAATACATGTCCCCAAATCCTCCTCTCTATACATACTTTTGACACTATCCCAACCATTATTTAACCCTTTCTGTTATATACTTGACCCCTAGAAAGCATGTAAAAACTCTAGGTCAGTTTGAGAAGACAGTGCATTCAGGAGCACTTAACTTTAGGCAGGCTAATGTGTTACAGTCTAGTTCAAGCACTGTTTTGGGGGATATGGCATGCTTCTTTCTGAGACTTCATTTCTAATGTTCAGAGACCCTAAATTGCTTCTAGCTAGTTCCTCATTCTAACCAGTGGCTTTGGTACTTCCCTGAATATCCAGTGTGTGCCTGGTACCCTGTTTCCACTATCAAACTTTCCTGAGCTGTTCTGCACCATTACTTCCAGATTTCCCAGCACTTTGCATCTTCTATGAGAATATTTTGATATTCCTGGTGGAATCCAGCTGATGCCAACTGACTGCCAACTTTTTTTTCTCTTTAAAATTCACCTCTTTAGCTGGGTGTGGTGGCACATGCCTTTAATCCTAGCACTTGGGAGGCAGAGGCAGGCGGATCTTTGTGAGTTCAAGGCCAGCCTGGTCTACAGAGTGAGTTCCAGGACAGCTGGGACTACAGGAAGACCCTATCTCGAAAAGACCGAAAAATAAAAATAAAAAAATAAAATTCACCTCTTTGTACAATTCTGGCTCACCCACTTTATCTATTTAATTTCTCCTTTAAATTTTAATTGATATTGGGTCATTATAAAATCCTAATGATTTAAGAAAATATCAAATGATTCCCAAGGTACTCTCTGTCCAGTTAAAGAAACAAGATCTAGGGGCTGGAGAGATGACTCAGTGGTTAAGAGCACTGACTGCTCTTGCAGAGGACCCTGGTTTGATTCCCAGCATCCACAGGGTGACTAAGAACCATCTTAGGCTGGTTGTGGTGGCACACACCTTTAATACCAGCACTCAGGAGGCAGAGGCAGGTGGATCTCTGTGAGTTCAAGGCCAGCCTGGTCTACATAGTGAGGTCCAGGCCAGCTGGGACTAAAGGGAGATCCTGTCTCAAAAAAAAGAGAAAAGAAAGAAAGAAACAAGATCTAATGCCATTCTGCCATTCTGTGTGTGTGTTGTATGTTTGTATATGTGTTCATGTGTCTATGCATGCAGATAACAACAGATCAACTCAATCACGCTGCACTTTTTTTTAATTTTATAGATTTTAACTCTGTATGTGTATGTGTGTGTGTGTGTGTGTGTGTGTACATGTGACTATGTAGGTGTACACATCTATATATTCCCACAGTGGAGGCCAGAGCAGGACGTACTATTTCTCCCTGTATTGGTTTTTCCCTTATTACCTGAAGACGAGGTTTTTCACGGAACCAGAAGTTTACCTTTTCTGTTAGCTGGCTGGCTAGAAAGCTCTTGGGAATGACCTCTCTGCCAACCAATGCTGGGGTTACAGGTAGGCACAGCCATGCTTGGCCTTTAAAGGATTCAAACTCATGTCCTCATACTTGAAGAACAATCCCCAATGAGTCATCTCCCAAGCCTGTCCACATGACTTTTTTGAAACATGGTCTCTGGTTGAGCCAGTGGGATCCAGAAACCTATTTCTTCAGCTGCCTACACTGAGACTATAGGCTCTAGCTGTACAGCCTGTTTTTTGACATGGTTGTTGGGGATCCCAATTAAGGTCCTAATGGTTATTAGGCAAGTGCTTACTGAGTGAACCATCTCCTCTGCCCTGTCATTTTCTCTGAAAGCACCACTTTGCCTGACTGGTTAGAATGGGTCCAGAGATACTATGATAGAACTCCAGCTTTAATAGTCCCTAGGCAATCTTGGATATGTTGCTACTCTTCTTTGAGACTCAGTGAAAATCTGATGTTTACATTAAATGTCACTGTTACTGCAGAGGTAAGTGTCCTTCATATGATGGCCATCAATGAGTGTCTCTAGAACCCATGGTCAGTTGTCCACTCTCAAAAGGTAGGCTGTCTACAGTGTCCTCAAATCCTCTTCAGTCCAATTGGTCTTCCTCACACCTGGTCTTTTTGAGACAGGGTCTCCCTGAACTCACAGAGATCCACCTGCCTCTGCCTCCTGAGTGCTGGGATTAAAGGGCATGTGCCACCACGCCTGGCTGTTTTTATTTTTTTATTACATTTTATATATTTATTTCATGTGTGTGTGTGTGTGTGTGTGTGTGTGTGTGTGTGTGTGCGTGTGTGCCTGCCCAAGCCACAGTGAGTGACGGTCAGAGGACAGCCTGTGGGAGATGGTTCTCTCTTTCCACTGTGGGGATCAAACTCAGGTCATCAGGGCTGGTGGCACATGCATTTACCCACGGAGCCATCTCACTAGCCTCTGTGTTTTTTGTTTGTTTGCTTGAGATAGGGCCTAGGCAGGCCTTGAACTCACTAATAGCCAAAGATAACCCTGAACTCTTGATTCTCTTGCCTCTACTTCCTCAATGTTGGGATTGCAGGTGTGCGACACCAGGTCCAGCTCCAAAATTGGTCTTAGAGCAGGACCCAGGGGTCCTGACTATATAGAAGGCAGATAATGCTTTGTGTCACTATTTGAGGATTTCTTATCCACACTTCAAAGTTACAAGGTCACATACCATTCCAAAAGTATCAGAGCAAGGGATTAGTCATCTGTAACTTGACCATCTAATCAGCCGGGCCCCAGTCTCCATATATCCACTCTAGGCACCGGAGTCATCATATTTTTGTCAGTATTCCAAAGTACATGTCTCAATGAAATAACTTATTACATTAGATATTTGTTATTTGTTCAAGATATCTCCCTTACACTGGACAGAGCTCATTAACTGTAGTTCTCTTTATTGTTATCTGTATATGTTCTCAGAATCACAACAAGCCCATAGTAGGTACTTAATAAATGGGCTTTTTTTGGGCTGGAGAGATGGCCTAGTGGTTAAGAGCGCCAACTGCTCTTGCAGAGGACCCGGGTTCGATCCTCAGCACCCACATGGCGGCTGAGAACCGTCTGTAACTCCAATTCCAGGAGAACGCCAGTTTCAAGGGAATCCGACACCCTCTCACGACACGGGTGCACAGACCTACATGCAGACAGTACATTTATACACATAAATAAATAAATAAAATTTTATTAAAAAAATAAATGGGCTTTTTTATTTATCTTTTTGAGACAGGATCTCCTTGTAGCCCCAGCTGTTCTGGAACTCACTATGTAGACCAGGCTGGCCTTGAACTCACAGAGCTCCACCTGCCTCTGCCTCCCTAGTACTGGGATTACAGGCGTGTGCCACCATGCCCGGCTCATAAATGTTTGCTTTATGGTGGGCACAGAGACAAGGTTTAGCCTACCCAGGATTTCTTAACAAACTTTGATCTAAAAATAACATTTAAGTATTCCATATGCAAAAGATTACTGCACTGATACAAAAAAAAAAAAAAAAAAAAAAGAACCAGTAAAATGATAATCAAACTTGAACACACGCTAGCTGGAAAGACACAGTGTTACCATGCGGTCTTTCTGTGTAAATTTCGAAAACCTTAGCCTGTGTCTGAACTTTGCGCTAATAAGCTGTTCTATCATTTTCTGGTCTCTGAATCTGATGCTATTCCTGACTGGCCTTGTCTGTTGGGGGCTGGGCAGAGAGACTACTTTATATTCAGCCTGAAACACTGAGCTGGACCTCGTAATGGGGTCCTTGCATCTGTACCCCCACATTCATCCCACATCTCCACCGCCTGCACGCTGCATGTTATATGTAAGGAATGCTCTATAAATGTTGGCAGACAGAATCACATTATAAGTTAGCTCATTTCAGCTTAAATGAATGTATCCAAGGGAGTTGCCACCCACATGTGAAAATTCTCTGGTTTTAATAGTATCGTTTTTCTGTCTTAAAAGAAATCCCATTTGGCTAACAACAAAAATTACTCAAAATTCAAACAATTATGACATTGTCTTGTAAAGATCACTGAGTCTTTTAAATCCAAATTAGCAAAAAGCCTATAAATATCCGGAATGTTGCTTTCAATTAGGAAGAACAGCAGAATTTAACACATCAAATTCTGAGGAGGACATAATGCTTTAACAATCACCGTGTGGGGGTGGATTCTGTAGTGGCTGATAGCTCAGAACATTGTAAGAGCAGCATTTCTCTGAGTGGGTGGTGGGTGGAAAGGAAAGTCTCATGTGCAGGAGCTAAGCCACAAATACATTTGTGGTCACAAAGCAAGGAAGACATTCGTAAAGCTTATGAGCACAAAACAATTATTGTGTGTGCGTTAAGCCAAGGCTTGATAGTAGAAAATCCATTATCTGGTTCATCTCTTAAGAGTCCAATCCACTATCCAGCTCTTACCAGTCAGAACTAGATCTGTCCAGACACAGACTGGCCAGGTATTTAATATTTTCTTTGTACATTTGGAGTCTACCCCACACTGTTCACCTCCATCTTTTGCCTTGCAAAGTAGCTGGATTTAGAATTCAACTGGGCAAGGCTAAAGAAATGGAACAGCAGCCACTTGACATCATGATGAATAAATCTCAAATTTTATCATTTTTAATTTTAAAAAACTGTGTGGGGCAGGGCATGGTGGTGCAGGCCTGTAATCCCAGCCCTCAGGAGCCAGAGGCTAGCAGATCTCCATGAGTTCATGGCCAGCCTGGTCTACACAGCAAGTTCCAGGCCATCTGGAGCTATTTTGAGACAAATATATATATATATATATATATATATATATATTATGTATATGATATATATATATTTATATTATTGTAAATATGTATTATATTATTGTAATATATAATATATAATTTTATATTATTGTAAATATTTAAAGTATTTATATATTTTTTTTTATTTTATGTATATAGGTGCATTGCCCATATGTAAGTGCAACTACATCATTCAATGCCCACAGAGGTCAGAAAAGGACATAGGATTTCCTGGAACTGGAGTTACAGATGGTTATTAGCCACCTTGTGGGTGCTGGGAATTGAACCCAGGTCTTCTGCATGAGCAGCCAGTGTCCTTAACCACTGAGCCACCTCTCCAGCCTGGTTTTCTCTTAATACTGCTTACAAATATAAATCTTCTGTGATTCAAAAAATAGTCTACCCAGGTGTGGTGGCACAAACTTTAATCCCAACAGGTGGATCTCTGTGAGATCAAGGGCAGCCTGGTCTATGTAGTGAGTTCCAGGCCAGCTGGGGCTACAGGGAGACCCTGTATCGAAAAGACAAATATATATATTTATATATTATTTTTATTTTTATTTTATGCATATAGGTGCATTGCCCGTATGTAAGTGCACCCACATCATGCAATGCCCATGGAGGTCAGAAAAGGACATAGGATTTCCTGGAACTGGAGTTACAGATGGTTATTAGCCACCTTGTGGGTGCTGGGAATTGAACCCAGGTCTTCTGCATGAGCAGCCAGTGTCCTTAACACTGAGCCACCTCTCCAGCCTGGTTTTCTCTTAATACTACTTACAAATATAAATCTTCTTCTGTGATTCAAAAAATAGTCTACCCAGGTGTGGTGGTACAAACTTTAATCCCAACAGGTGGGTTTCTGTGAGATCAAGGGCAGCCTGGTCTATGTAGTGAGTTCTAGGCCAGCTGGGGCTACAGGGAGACCCTGTCTCAAAAACAAAACAAAACAAAACAAAAACATACAAAAAAGAAAGTGAGTGCAGCACTTCCTTCAATATTCCCTGCTTGAGTAAACTTAATGTGGCTGAAAAGAACCCACTGATCCTTCATAGCATGGAAGCCTCCACCCCAAGATTTCCAGTTGAATATTTGCTGCTTCTAGTATTTTCTGAGTGGAAGCGTGCTATTTTTGGTGCCAAAAATATAGTTGCTGTTACAAGAATTTTCTCAAGGATAGTAAATATTATTTACAGTTGTTGGATTTGTACTGACTCATATTTGTTGCTTGATAATTTTGAGAGCACTGAAGCTCTTGCGGTTCTAGTAGAAGGTATAGAGGTACGTCTATATATATCACTGCTTACACTGGCATCACACCAAATTGGCAATTATGACAACTATTGTCACAGAACAACTTTGCAAATTGATCCAAGTAATTTGCCTGTGCTAGGGTATTCCTTATCAACAGACACACTGAAGCAGGCTAGGTGCTGAAAGCAAGCTTATGACAATGAGGGGATGGGGAAGGATGCTAAAAATTGCCAGTATGTAACTGGGCCATTTTCAAGGCAGTCAACCCTAGGGTGCAAAATCATGTTCCCTATTGTTTCAGCACACTCTACTTCAACCAAAGGAGTTGGGGATTTTATATGATAAATGCTGGTCTACTTAAATGAAATTCCAGCAAGGAAGTTTCAATAAATAGTACCTGGCTTGACCCTCATAGGCAGAAGTTAGTCAATAATGAGTATATGAATAGGAAAAAATATCCGTGCCTTAAGAAACATGCATCTTTTCTATAAAGGCTGATTTTAAAAGAGCAGGAAGAGGACAGTGTAGTGAGAAGAGCAACAAGCAGCGTTCCGGCTTATGACCATCCTCATTTAATCTATGGCTCATTTAAATGAAGTTGGCTGATGGCTGATAAAAAATAAAATGGCCCATGCATATTCAATAGTCTACACTGACTCCTTTTCAAATCAGTTGTCCAGTTAAACAGTATAGCAGTCCTGCAAGTTTCACAAATTTTCCACAATCCACATAACATAATATTAAACAAAACAGAGCTCCGGTGAGCTGGTCTGCAGCTATTTCAAAGGGAAATTTTCTTGTTTGCCTTTTCTTGGCCTGTTTATGCTGTATCAGCTTAAAGTCGGTTCTACTGATTTATGATTCTGTCTCTTCTTCCTCATCTTCATATTAAGTCCTTATGCTGAATTCAAGTAATTTAAGAGCTTTGTGGACTGAATCCTCTGGCTTCTATGATTAAAAGTGAAGGTCATTTCCAACCTGGAAAGATGGCACAGAGTGTTTTTCTTGCTCCTCTCCACTACACAACTGTGATCCCTCAAAATGATGCAAAAGAAAACCACAAGAGAACTATGAGAAGTGATTAGACAAAGGCAAGATAGTTTGGGAGCCCCCAGAATTATAGAAAGAAAGCTTGCGATTACATATGCACTGATAATGCACTCTCTTCATAGAAACAGCCCAGTGGCAGTGCCTTGTATGCTCTTACACAACAGTGCAATGCCACCTAGACCCAAAGTGATTTTCAGCCTAGTGAAAGAAAGGAGCCTGGATGGGTTCATTCCTTTCCCTGGTTCACCCAGAAGTCCTTCTGCCAGTCCCAGTGAGCTTGACACCACTGGTAAAGGGTTGAACTGAGAACCTCTCCTAGAAATCAATGGCTGGAAGAGGCATTCTCCCTGTGTGCTAGGCCCGAACCTCCCTTTTTCCATTGAGAAATACCAAGGTGGGCAGGCAGAGGTAGCATGAGAGACTCAGAAACTTGGAAGCCCAATTATCTCTAAAGATACTTTCCTCACCTACCTAGAGAGGCAAGCAGAGCAGACAGCAGGGACATACCAATAGTGACTTTTTTTTTATTCTTTATTTTATTCTTTTGTGTGTTTTTCCTCCAGATATGTAAGTGCACCCATGTGTGCAATGCCTGTGGAGGCCAGAAGAGGGCGTTCAACCACCTGGAACTGAAGTTACAGATGACTGTTAAGAGCCAAGTGAGTGCTGGGAACTGAGCCTGGGTCCTCTGCAAGAGCAGTCAGTGTTCTTAACTGCTGAACCATCTCTTTAGCTAGGCAACACTTCTTTTAATCTTAATTAAAACTGATTCTACTCAATCTCTTCATGCTGAAGAGGCAACTCCTCAATTTATTTTATGGAGGTCAGTATTAGTCCTAATAGCAAACTTAAAAACAACACTAAGCCGGGCATGGTGGCACATGCCTTTAATCCTAGCACTTGGGAGGCAGAGGCAGGCAGATCTTTGTGAGTTCAAGGCCAGCCTGGTCTACAGAGTGAATTCCAGGCCAGTTGGGGTTATACAGGGAGACCCTGTCTCAAAAAGACAAAAAACAAACAA
>VZQC01001072.1:207016-229518 GCA_009823505.1 Rhizomys pruinosus | reverse complement strand
AAAAAAAAAAAAAAAAAATAGAGTTCCACTTCAATATGTCCCACCAAGGATCAAGCTCTCAGCATATGAACTTTGAGGGACAAACCTCCAAACCACAGCACATGCCAGATAAAACAGGTGTAGACAGAATGTATGTGCTGAAGACTACAAAACATTGATGAAGAAAATCAGAGTCCTAAATAAATGGACAGCCATATTGTACTGTATGGATCAACTGGAAAGCTCAGCTGGGAAAAGATAAGGTGCTTCCTGATTTACCTGTACATACCCATACACAGAGACACACATATGAAAGTAAATAAAAATAAAATATTTAATTATGTGAAACATTACAGGCTCTTGAATATCTGAGAAAATGACAAAAAAGAATATGTTTAGAAGAATTACCCTATCTGATATTAAGGCTTATTATATTGCTCCAATAATCAAAACATGGTATTGGAAAAGGGACAAATACACAAGGCAATGGAACAGAATGTGGAACACAGAAAGAGGCACACAGAACTATGCTTGTTTGCTTCTTAAAAAGGGGGGGGATTAATTAAAAAGGGGAGTAATACTTTCAACAAAAGGTATGGGATCAATTGAATAAACAGTTGAATTTGTTCAAAAAAAGAACCTCCTGTATTAATATATTTTGCTTAAGTGCACAGCTTAAGGAGACTTTAGTATATTTGGTTCTGAATAGAGAATAATCCTTTTCACAGTTCCTATGTCTATTAGTCAATTAAAGAAGGCAGTTTTACCGGTTTTATAAGTGATTACCTCTATAACAGTTGGCTCCAATTTACAGTTAGAGAATGACCTCATCATCAGATTCCTCCTTGTTCTATGAAGGAGAGGTAAGAAAATATATTAATACAGGAGAGCTCTGATATCAGCAACGGACTATTCTACCAAGGAGATGTTGGCCAGGGGATCCAAGCCCCCTGCAAAGGTAAAGGCTTCCTTGCCTGTAAACTGGGATACCTGCAAGAAGAGAGGCGATAAGGCCCTGCTGTCAAAGACCTGATATAAGCATGGGAAAGATGTATTGAGATTGTACTTGCAAGTGTACAGTTGGTCTCTTGAATACCAGAGAGTGTTAGCAAAGGCCACTAAACCAATAAAAATAGGTCTCCTTGAGTCAAGCAAGACTCCTCCGCCAGCACCAGCTACACCTCACCTGCCTGGAAATACTGTGCAGCAGAGGCAGCCATATGCCTGTATATCCCAAATCTAATTGGCTATTAGCTCTCTCCTTGGAGGAATAACCCATGGCTGATGCCACAAGCTTACATCCTCTACAGGTTAGGAGATGTTATAAGCCACAGTAAGACCCTGTCATATTTAACAGGGGGGAAAATTGTAATTCATGGATTAACATATCCAAACATGTGTCTATGCTAAAGTAACCTACCATAACTATTAGTGCTGCTTAAATACCTATATATCTAATTGCTTGTTCTTCATTAGTAGGATCGAAAGGTTATTCCTGGACAAACTGTCAGCCCATGAAAGGAAACAGCCAGAATTGACCAGAGTCCAAGTCAACAGCTCCAGAGAGAGTGGACTGTTTTACCTCTCATCCACCTGTGCCCCTTTTCTAAGCCTAGGGAACAACCTGCGGAAGAGGGGGCGTGGTAGAATGTAAGGGCTGCGATTGGGGTGAATGGTGAAACTACAGCAATGTAGTCTGGACACTCATTTGATCAACTTGATTGAACATACAAAGCCCCCCAGCTGGATGGTGGGAGCCTGAAGCTGTGTGGGTTTGGGCACAACTGCTTGCAAATTGGTTTTACATGAAGGATGCTTGTACTCATAAATTATTACTTATTGTTAAAAAATGAAAAAAAAATAAAAAAGTAATAGAAGAAAAAAAAGAACCTCAATCTAAACCTCATATCTTTAAAATTAACTTGAAATGCATGATAAACTTAAATGTGGATTTACGAAACTTTGAAACTTAGAAAAAGAAACATGAGAAAATGTTTGAGATCTTGAGCTAAGCAAAGGGTTCTAGACTGACACTAAAGCATGATCTAAAAAAGAGAAGTTGATCAAGTGGACTCTGCCAAAATTTAAAAACTTTTGCTCTGAGAAATACCTTGTTACAAGAATGAGAAGACAAGGAAGAGACTGGTAGAAAATATTTGGACACTGTATACCTAACACAGGACTGGGAGCTACGATATATACAGACCTCTACGCCTGGGGATGAAGTGCAGTGGTACCAAGTACCTCCCACCAAAACGAGAACTCATAAATTCAATAGTAGCTGGGGGTGGTTGACACACACTAGTAATCCCAGGTCTTAGGAGGCAAAATCAAAAGGATTGCCATAAGTAGAAGGCCAGACAGAGTTATGTAATAAATTTGAAGGTAGCCTGGCTACAGTATATAGTGAGGCACTGTCTCAGAAACAAAACAAACCTCCATAGTAAAAAAACAATAATTCATTAGAAAGTAGCTAAAAGATAGGAAGAGGTAGTTGACTAAAAGGCTATGCCAGGACTACAGAGGTGGCTTGGTGGCACTGACTGCTTTTGCAGGGGACTTAGGTTTGGTTCCCAAGCTCTCACATGGAGGCTAACAACTGTTAGTTCCATGGGATCTGACAGCCTCTTCTGTCCTCTGTAGGCATTGCATGACACAGGTGCACTTACATATAAGCAGGCAAAACATCCATAAGGGCTAGAGAGTTGGCTTAGCTGTTAAGAGCACTGCTGTTCTTCCAGAGGACCCAGGTTTGATTCCGAGCACCCAGATGGCAACTAAGAACCATCTATAACTCCAGTTCCAAGGGGTCTGATGCCCTCTTTAGACCTCTGTGAGCATTGCACAATACAGGTGCCATTACATACATGCAGGCAAAACACTAAAATAAAAATAAATAAATGTCAAAGACAACTCATACATAAAAAATAAAATAATCATAAATTTAAAAATTTCAAAAAGGATATATAAACAGTAAAAACATACACAGATATTAAAAAGTATTAGCTTTTTAGAAAATACAAGTTAAGGGGCTGGAGAGATAGCCTAGTGGTTAAGAGCACCGACTATTCTTGCAGAGGACCCGGGTTTGAATCCCCAGCACCCACATGGTGGCTAAGAATCATCTGTAACTCCAATTCCAGGAGAACTCCAGTTCCAGGGGAATCTGAGACCCTCTTCTGACCTCCACAGCATTGCACAACGTGGGTGCACAAACCTACATGCAGACAGTACACTCATNGCACTTGTAACCGCTAGGTCATCTCTCCAGCCCTATAAGGCTTTATCTTAATTGAAAAACATAGATGCATAATGTGCAGATAGAGGAATAAGACCTGACTTGGAAGAACTCTGTTCTTATGCTGCTGATCTTTTTGCCTCTCCACACCTGTGATCTTCATCAACATAGGCTCGCTTTATGTGAGCAAAAAAGAAAAAATTAACTTTCAAATCTCAAAGGGCTGTTTTCTAATGACCCAGCATGTCAGTTGTGGTTGTCACATTCTCTCCTACACATAGTTGCTCAAAGCTGCTTAAGGACCCACCACGTCATGGCTATACTCTGGTAGGAAGCAAGCATTTTTGTTACTGAAGTCAGAAAAGAAGAGTTTTCACTGAATCAACTGAGATGTAGCAAGTCATTTTTTTTTTCTCACATTGGCCAGAATTTTACATGGAAGGAACTTGCTGCAAGAGGCTGGGAATGATGATGGCACCAAGCGGACATGTGGCAATCATTGTTTTTGCCACATATCCTAAATATGAGACAGTATCTTCCCACTGTGGACTTCATCAACTCCATTGTGCCCAGTGTCTAGTCCCCAAAATGAAAAGTTATCATGTCCTCTCTCATATAAACCAAAAATGGTTCTTTCATTTCCCCCATACATATGCGCCTTTATGATTTTGTTTGAATGAATAGTGTTGTTGGAAATTTTAAAAGGTAGAAAACTACAAACATTGCTAACTTTTCATCTTAAAGGATAGAAAAGCCATACTCACTTGATATGGCTTTTTACTTCATGCGGCTGATTATTAAAAGAAGACTGGGGTTGGAGAGATGCCTCAGCAGTTAAGAGAATTCACTGCTCTTGCAGAGGGCCTGGGTTCCTAGCACCCACATGGTGCCTAACAATTGTCTGCAATTCCAGTTCCATGGGATCCAATGCCTTCGTCTGCTCCTCATGAGCACTGAACATACATGCATTGCACTTACATACATGCAATGCACTTACATTTATTTTAAAATAAAACAAAAAATAAAGGAAAACCTTTTACTAGAAGCTTGCTAGGACATTATCTACCCTGACATTATGCATCTGCAAGTTCTTCCCTGTTGGGAAAATTTTTATCTCAGATATTTATCAAGACTATTTGGAATAACTAGAACTGATTTAGAAAAAAAAAGAAAAAGAATAAAAAGAAATCAGAAGAGGCAGGAAGATGGGGGACTGCTTTTGTAAAGTAGAAAAGTGTTGACGGAAGACACACTCCAATTCTCACAGGATGCACGATGGGGCCGGAATCACAGCAAAGAGCCATGTGGTCTAGACTCCAGATGTGACCGCTCACTTTTGTTGCGTTCACCAAACGTTTCTCCCAGATACAATGTCTGAGCTCCAGATCCCTGGTGGGTGACAGAGCTGGCTGTTGTTCTGTTCGGCACTTTCCTTGTTAGTGAGTCTCTAGTCCCACCACAGCTGTCCTGAGGTTACACCATCCCTAGATAATGGGAAGATCTTCTAACGCCATGGAGCTGTTTGGCTGACCCTGAAGAATCAAGGCCTTGAACTGAAACTCTCTGGGAAGTGCTTAGCAGGTTGGGAGAGCCCAGATGAGAGGGTGTGGTCAGCTTCCTAAACAGAGATTAGCCTGATCCCCAATGCTAAATGAGGAGAGATAGAAAGACAGTGAGACAGAAATGGGCAGCCTGGGTGCTGGCAGCAGGATAGGGGTAGTCAGCCTTATCTTTGGGGACTCAGTTTCATCTGAGGAATTTGATCAAATGGTCTCCAAGTTCCATTTGAACATTGACTCTCTATAATCCCATAAAATATCACCCCAGAGATGGGATAAACAAGAAAGCCACATCCCTCCAGGGCTCATAGGACTGAGCACAAAAAAGCAAAACGTTCTGCTTTGTTAAATAAACATGGTAAATGCTTGGATTTGCTTTCAAGTAAGCAGCCTTTTGAACTTGGCACTCAGCTGAGCCTATTAGAGTTGGGATAGCCTTAAAGAGCAGGGGTAAGTCTAGACAGGGGATGCTGTTAAAGGGCCAGTGTTAAGTAAGAAGCTCAGAAGAAAGCAATTTGTTTCTTTTAAGATCTCATTTGTCCATATCATACTTATCTTTATTTTTTAACTGTTAAGAAGTAACTATATATTTACAGGTAATATTATGACCCTTCAACATTTGCAATGTGGAATGATTAAATCAGATTAACAGATCAATGATTAAACACATGTACCACCATTTTATTTGTGGTAAAAGCATTTAAAAATCTGTTTTTAGAAATATATATATATATATATATATATATATATATATATATATATATATACATAATATATTATATATATTATGTATATATATATATATACATAATACATTATATATATATATAACTGGCATGGAGCATGTTGCCAATTAGGTCTCTCCACAGTGATCATCTTGTTATAATATCAACCATAAGAGAAGAGAATAATCAGTTTCTGGAAGGTGAAACAAATGCAAAGGGCTACTCAATTTCCAAAAATGATGAGAACTTCAAAAGAATAAGTTAATATTAGAAATTTTCCACCTTGTTCAATTTCTTAAGCACTGTAAATTGCATTATTATTTGATTTTTAACTTTCTTTTTAAAAGATGTTTTGATTTTTCTACTTTTATTGTTTTTAATCTGTATATGTATGTGTCTATGAGCCTGTGCACATGAGTTGGGTGCCTATGAAGGCCAGAGGCATTGCATCTCCTGGAGCTGGAGTTTCAGGCAGTTCTGAGCTGCCTGACGTGTGTTCTGGGACTTGAACTTGGGTCATCAGAAGAGCATAATAAAAAGGAAAAAGGCTGGTTAATCTTGACTAACACCGAATTTGAGCTTTTTTTTTTTCCTCCTGAAACCTTTGTTAACACCCAGAAATAGTCTTGTTATGTTTCTAAGGCAGACTGAAAGAGTACTGTGCTACAGAGCTAGTGTTAAAAAATGAAGACTCTTGGGAGATGATTAATGTTACATTGATAGCCTGATACCAGTCATGATGGGAATATAGTATGAAATTTAGGAAATTCTACAAATTGTATTTCCATGCTTCCCTCATCCCAAGAACCAGTTGTTAAACATTTACATAGTCTCCCTGTGCATTGGTCAGCTTTTCATCACTGTGACAAAACACCTGACAGAAATTAAAAGCAGCCAAGTTTTATTTGGGCACCCAGATTCAGAGCTTTCAGTCAAAGCAGCTGAACCCACTTGCTTTGAGGTGAGAGAGAATATCTTAGCAGAAGGAGCATGCAGTGAAGGAGGCTGCTCCAGAGTGAGCAAGCCAGGAAGCAAAGGCAGGGAGAAAGAGGCTGCTAGGCACATCTCCAATGACTGATTTCCTCCAATTGGGCTCCACCTTCCATAGTTTCCGTGGCCTATCAATAGTCCAGTTAAGAATCTTTCAGTGGATTAATCCATTGACAGGCCCTGCCTCCCGAAATTGCACAAGGGTTCAAGCCTTCAGCATGTAAGCTTCATGTTTAAACCATAATGCCCAGGATACATACTGATGGAGTAAGTGGCTTCTTAACATTTGCAATTTTGAGAGGAGAAAGTGATGAGGTCTTGCCTGTCTTAAAATAATTTATGTTGTTACCATAGGAAAGTCTGTAATCATGATAACTTATAACATGAGTGGTTCATGTACTCTTTGCAATAATCTGATAAAGTGAATTTTATTATTACTCAAAATTTACAGAATAAAAGTCTCACTGTAAATGATTCTGTTATCTTTTCCAGGGTCACAAGTCACCAGAACTGATAAAGAAGCTTGAATTTCCGGGGCTGCAGAGATAGCCTAGCAGTTAAGAGCACCGACTGCTCTTGCAGAGGACCCGGGTTCGATCCCCAGCACCCACAGGTGGCTGAGAACCATCCATAACTCCAATTCCAGGAGAACTCCAGTTCCAGGGGAATTTGACACCCTCTTCTGACCTCTGCAGCATTGCACGACACGGGTGCACAAACCTACATGCAGACAGTACACTCATACACATAAAAAAAAAAAGAAACTTGAATTTCCAATTTCTAATTTCAAAATAACTTTTATAATAATATAGTTCAGAAGGAAAAGTGCACCAAAGTTGGCATACTGTCTAAATTGGTTCAGATGGTCCTTCTGCTTTGTGTTGCTATGACAGAATGTCTGAGACTATATAATTGTAAAACTCAGAGATTTCTTTCTTTGTGGGGGGGTATTTTTGAGACAGAAATACCCCCCCACACCTTTAGTCCCAGCTGGCCTGGAACTCACTCTGTAGACCAGTCTGGCCTTGAACTCACAGAGGTCCACCTGCTTCTGCCTCCCAAGTGCTAGAATTAAAGGCGTGCACCACCATGCCCGGTCTCAGAGATTTATTTCTTATGGTCTGGAAATTGAGAAGCATGAGGTTGAGGGGCTCCCATCTGATGAGAGTTTTCCTCTATGTCATCACATGGTGGAAGGCAAAAGAGGTTGGATATCTGAGAGAGAAGAATGGACTGAATTCATCCTTTTATCAGAAGCCCAATCCAAGACAACTAACCCACTCCTGTAGTAATAGCATTAATTCATTCTTGAAGTCAGAACATTCATGACCTGATTACCTCTTAAAGTTAACCCCTTCACAGCCTTGTTTGGGGAATAAGTCTCAGCAGATGATCTTTTAAAAATTTTTTTAATTGGTTTATTTTATTTTAAGTATATGCAAACTCATGCAACCCCTATGGAAAGTAGTATGGAAAACTCTTAAAAGACTCAAAATGAGCCTACCACCTGACCCAGTCATACCGCTCCTGGGTATATACCCACAAGACTCATCGTATTGCAGAGACACATGCACATCTATGTTTATTGCAGCCCTATTTGCAATAGTGAAGAACTGGAAGCAACCCAAGTGTCCCTCAAGTGGATAAAGAAAATGTGGCACATCTACACAATGGAGTTCTATGCAGTGGTAAAGAAAGATAACATGATGAACTTTGCAGGTAAATAGATGGAACTAGAAGCCATTATGCTAAGTGAAGTAACACGGTACCAGAAAAACGATGTATGGTGTCCCTCATTTGTGGATCGTAGCACTGAATCTCTATTTATAAGACAAACTGAATAATTCTTTTTCTTTCTTTCTTTTTAGTAAATATAATTTACTGATGTTACTCATCAAATTGCTATATAATGTAGGAATGTAAAGTAATATTTTTTATTTACCTGCATACAACTCTACTGTCAAAATGTGAGTCCCTAAACATGTTTTGGAATTAACCTATAGTTGATTTTCAGACGTCATAATTTTGGTATACGTGTGGTATGCATGTTATGGAGAGATACAAACTGGAAGGAACAACAACAACAACAAATACTGGGTAAAAGAACTGACTGAAACAGTAAACTTCTGCCCCAAACAGTAAACTTCTGCATTGAAAATTTAAAAAAAACAAAAAACAGAAAAATATGAAAGACATATATGGCAGAATGCATGAGCTCTGCCAGGGTGGGGGGCAAGGAAGAGGGAATGGATCTAAATTTGGTTAAGAAATATGCACAAAACTTCAATAAAATTTTTTAATTGATTTATTTTTATTTTATGTATATGAGTGTTTTGCCTAGATATATGTAAGTGCACTTGTGTCATGCAATTCCTGCAAATACCAGAAGAGGGTGATAGATCCCCTGGAACTGAAATTACAGACAGATGTTAGCTGCCATGTGGGCACTGGGATCCAAACCCAGGACTGCAAGAGCAGTCCATGATCTTTGAACATGAAGAGTGCAGAACAAGAACGTTTGTTCCACCAATGGATAATGTCCTAAGCAAAGAGGGACCGAATAGATGGAGCTACACAGTCAAGTTTGGAATTGATAGGAAGGAAAAATAAGAGTAGCAAAAGAAAGACTAAGAATTGTGTCAAAGGCAAAGAAGTTTTAAGACAGGAGAGAGAAAGAAAAAGAGGGAAGGAGAGAGGAAGGGAGGGAAAGGGAAGGAGGAAGATATGGTGGGGAAGGGGAAGGGATGGGAGGAGAAGGGAAAGTTGAATGTCAATCTAGTTCCAGGGAATTATATTGTATCTCAGGGCAAGGTTTAAACCTTCTATGAGGTAGTGCCCATGCAGGAAAATAGACAACACCCTAAGAAGTGGCTCTTGTTTCTAAGCTTGACAACTTTTAGAATGCTCTGTTCAAAGGTCACCTTAGCAATTCATATAGTGCTAGATAATTAATTGGGTAGAGTTTAAAGGGCAGGACAGGAAAAGTGATCAAAGAGGAAAGGGAGAAAGTGTCCTCTGCACTTTGACCAGTGGAGGTTCTGGAGATGATGACGAAGGGTTTGAACTGAATGATGATCTTGGATTCATTCAGATTAAAGTGAAGTTAATCTCAAACACTTAGATCTGCACTATTTCCCACACAGAGACTCCCTTTGCTTGTAAAATAAGTTCATTATCATCCAGTCTTTAAGATGGGCTCCAAAGTGATCCAGAAATTTATGATGTTTAAGAAGACATGAAATCAAGACTTTAAAAAAATCTGTGGACTTCCAAAAAGTAAAAAAAAAAAAAAAAAGCACTGTTGTTTTGCCTGTGTTCAATTCTTACTGGCAAGTGCAGCTACCTTGTGGCTGCCACTGCTTTTGCCATCCTTCAAAGACACGAGACACAGCTTTTCAACCTTCCAATATAGACTGAAGACTCAAGTCTCTCCAAGAATCCTCCAAACCTTCAGTGCCAGATGGAGACTATTGAGACATCCAGCTTGTGGACTGAGCAACTACTGGGGTTTCAGCCTCTTCAGAGTATAGACTGCCATTGTTGGACTACCTAGGCTGTATCACGGAGACCAGTACAGGAAGATCAAGAGAAGACATGTTGCCTGGCCTCATTTGGTGACCACAGGAAGGGAAGACCCCAGTGTGGAACACAAGGGCAGGACTGATGGTTGTTTGGGCTTGCCAAGGAAGAGCCTTCAAACAATTCCTTATGGAAAACATGACATTGTTTAGTCTAATAAAGAAAATAATAATAAATCATAAGCTGAAGATGCTAAAACCTTTGATGTCATAATTTTGATATATGTGTAGCATGCATGTTTTGGAGTGATGCAAATTGGAAGGAACAACAACAACAACAACAACAACAACAAAAGACTGGGTCAAAGAACTGACTGACATGGTGAACTTCTGCCTGAAACAGTAAACTTCTGCATTGAAAATTTTAAAAGAGACTGAGAGAAAGATGAAAAACATGTTTGGCAGAATGCATGAGCTCTGGTGGGGTGGGGGGCAAGGAAGGGGAACGGGTCTAGATTTGATTGGAGAATTTTGTATGAAATGCACAAAGCTTCAATAAAAAATTGGCTTTGAGAAAAAAATCTTCAGACTTCATCTTCATGAGATCAACAAAATTTTACTCTGAAAACGATGTGGGTCCAGAAGATGTTTGAAAGCTAATATAGTTGAATTGCTTGCATATGGGGCAACATGAAGTCTATGTCAGTCCTGCCTGGGTGGGTGGGCATATGTTTGGGGGGGGGCGTTGGTAGTATGTGTCTTGAGTGATATGGTGGATGGCTATAAATACAAAACAAATTTAGCGCCAAACAACTATTTATCCATGTGTTATATAGTACATATATAGTATATTACATACATATACAGCATAATTATATACACTGCATTGTATAAAGTATATATTATATCAACATCTTATACATATGCACATTTAAATGTAGGGAACTGTAAACCTACAGTGATTCCCTTTATGCCCAACGCACCCCCAAATGAATCTTGGTTCATGCTAATTTAACAGTATTATACCACATTAAAGAATCCCTAAAATAGGTCGTCTACTTGGAGACAGTAGAGAGACATATGGGAAGAACATACTGGGACCACAATGAGACAGCCATAAAGGAGACAAACATGTTTGAGATGAGAACTTGGGTAGGACGGGAATTTTGCATTTAGTTCGGTAACCCACAATATATTCATCCTAATCGCATTCCTCAGGCCGGAGACCTGGCAAAGAGCTCAGCCCTCCCATCTTCATTTCCCAACTGTTAGAGTCCCCACTGCTCTTATTTCCATAGGAAAGTTCTATATTAAATCAGGGAAGGTTTCTAAAGGGAAGAGTCAAGAAATAGCTAGGAAACCTTGGAGTCTTACGACACTTCCAAGTGTTTGGCTTCCTATCATCTGTTTCCTCCAACTCACTGAGTGTGCTCACAAGACAGCTGATGTGGCATTTGCCAGAGCCAACGGGGGGAGTGGGGGCAGATGTCTCCCTTTCCACGACAAAATCACCACCTTTCCTTAAGGGGTAGCCTATATGGGAAGCACAAAATTATCAGTCCCTGACTTCATGTTCCACGTGGAGATGATCGCTGCCAGGGGAGGGAACTGCTCTTGACATTGAGTAACTATCATTTAGTGTACTAAAGAGGCTGCTGGCTTAGAGAAAAAACAAAGGTATATCATTCTCTGTCTCTGTCTCTGTCTTTATCTCTCTGTCTTTGTCTCTCTGTCCCTGTCTCTCTGTCTCTCTCTCTCTCTCTCTCTCTCTCTGTCTCTCATGCATATTAAAATATTTTCAGAGTCTGACCCCTCTTACTACCCCTCTACTGCTAATTACTATGTTATACTGCGGTAAAAGTCACAGATTCCTGTGACTGTGTTAGATGTCCAGGAGGCTGATGGCCTTCTGGCAGCCATGTAAGTGTTAGCTAACTCATGATCCCAAAACATGTTACCTAGCTCATGATCCCAAAACATGCAGCCTGAAGTGTTAGCTAACACACACCCAAGCTTAGGTAAGCCCACATTGTACACCCATTTACTACAGAGCCTCTTCCTGGCTGCCCTGTAGTCTAATCTCTTCATAGCAGCCAGCGAGGTGTTCTTCAGTATAAATCAGGTTATATTAAGTTGCTGCCTAAACTGTCCAGTGGCTTTCCTTTACTTTGCTGGTTCTTGAGATGACCTCAAGGCCAGCCTTGTGTCTGGGCTGATGGCCCCATGACACGGACCAACGAACCTGATGGCCTCCTGGGCAAACCCGCATCTGGGGGAGTTGAAAACTCTGTAGCCACACTTGGCCAGAAAGCTGTTGGCGTTTGTGGCCCCCACACATGCACAAACCCCTGGCCAGAGGCCGTTGACCTTCCTGACCACCCAACCAATCAGGGGGAGCCTGGCCCATGACTGCACAAAGTAAAAAGCTAGGTGAAAGATTAGTAGTTCCATGATCGATTGCACAATAACAATACAGAGATCTCTGTTAGGGTGGCAAAACTTGTAGGAAAATCCTCTCTCTTTATTTATGCAGAGCAAGCAGTGATATAGGCTTGGGTTGGACAACCCCCACATTGCATGACATCACCTCCCAGTAGCCAATGCCAGAACCCTACACCAACTCTCGTTGCCCCAGCTCATGGGGTGGACCCAGAGGTCTTGTGACCTAGCTCATGATCCCAAAACATGCAGCCTGAAGTGTTAGCTAACACACACCCAAGCTTAGGTAAGCCCACATTGTACACCCATTTACTACAGAGCCTCTTCCTGGCTGCCCTGTAGTCTAATCTCTTCATAGCAGCCAGCGAGGTGTTCTTCAGTATAAATCAGGTTATATTAAGTTGCTGCCTAAACTGTCCAGTGGCTTTCCTTTACTTTGCTGGTTCTTGAGATGGAATGACAAAAGAACCTACTTACTGGGATTCTGAAAATTAATTAAGAAATGCATATAGAGGAATTGGAGAGATGACTTAGCAGTTAGGAGCACTGGTTGTTCTTGTAGAGGACCCAGGTTTGGGTTCCAGCACCACATGGCTACTGACAACAGAACAGCATCTGGAACTGTAGATCCAGGAGACCTGATAACCTCTTATGATCGCCTCAGACAACTGCACTAATGTGCATATAGCCTCCTTAAGGTCTACGTACATAAATAGAATTAAAAATGAAGCCAAAGAGAGGGAGAGAGGGGGGGGGAGAGAGAGAGAACAATGATTTTGAGACCAAGGGATTATTGTGATAAGCTCAATGTAATAACAAGTATCTCCATAAATAAAAGGAGCCAGGAGAGTGGCAGTATGAGATGTGATGAGATGAGAGACACAGAATGTGGAGCTGCTTTTTAATATTAAAACAAGGAATGCTGGAAGCCCCTAGAAGCTGGAAAGTGAAAGCAAAGGAATTCTGCATTACAGCTTCCAAGAAGGAATGCAAACCTGCTAATACCTGGATTTTAGATTACTGAGAACCATTGTGGGATGTCTAACTTCAAAATTTACGAAACACTGAATGTGTATTCTTAGCCTTAGCCTTTAACGGCTGCGCTATCCCTCCAGCTGAATGTGTATTCTTTTAAGCTACTAAGTTTGGCATAAGTTACAGTAATAGGAAAATAATATAGTGCTATGCTCTATTTGGGTTCTGAAATGTGTAGGCTGAAGATACTGCATAACACAGGGCTTGCTTCTGAATCTTTCCAATGGACTGAGCTACACAATATTTGTGAGTTCATGATGATACAATAAATTCAAATTTATTTGGTCACAGAGCCTGGAGAGATTGATCACTGGTTAAGAGCACTGTCTGCTCTTGCAGAGGACCTGGATTTGATTCCCAGGACCTTCATGACAGCTAGTAACTGTAGTTACAGTTGTAGGAAATTCACTGCCCTCTTCTACCTCTGTAGGTATTTCGAGACATGGGTGCACTTACATGCAGGCAATACACTCATACGCAAAAAATTAAAAAAAAATTTAGTTTGTCTATGAACTGGATAGCTTTAGTGTCACCTTGACTCACCTGGGTGGTGGGAGCCTCAGTTGGGGAATTGTATCCATTGGGCTGGCTGTGGCCATGTCTGTGGAATATTTTCTTGATTGTTGAGTTATGTGGGAGGGCCCAGCCCACTGTGGTTGATGCCACCTCTGGGCGGGTTTTTCTGTACTGTGTAAGAAAACAAGCTGAACATGGACCAGGGGAGCAAGCCAGTAAACAGCATTCCTCCATGGCCTGTGCTGTAGCTCCTGCCTCCAGGTTCCTGCCCTGAGTTCCTCCCTTGGGCTCCCTCCATGATGAACTGTGACCTGAGAGATGTGAGCTGAATAAGCCCTTTCCTCCCCTAGTTGGTATTGGTCAGAGTGTTTTGTCACAGAGATTGAAAGCAAACTTGGATAGTTTCTTTCATTTGTATTAAATGTGATGGATGGCAGAATTACAATGTAGCGTAATTACACATTTTGTTTTATGTCACATTATACACACATGAATCTCAGAAAAACAACATGACCATCACAACAGGACTAATGAAAAGTCAAAACATATTTTTTACATTTTTTTCGTCCTTATATTATTTCTCACTAGGAATATCCACAATTACTACAATTTAACATTCTGAATTATGATCTTTAGGAAACCATTTTATATGACTTCGAGATGAGATGGGGGATTAGAAGCCCCATCAATGTGATTTCCTATAACAAAAGTCAGGATACTACCAATAAACTATTCCTGCAAAGAAACAATGGCTATAGATGAATTTACTAAGCCAGGTGAGCTCTCTGCAGGGAAGCAGGAAGGCAGGGCTTCACTAAACAGCTCCAGCCAACATTGGAGGAGACCACTGGGCTGTGCTTCCCTCTACTGAGTGCTGCAAGAACAGTTAACAGGACAATCAAAGCCTGGATGCATTACCGTTGGCAAGGTCAGGCCTGAAGATGCTGAGGCATCAACTCAGCTCTGGCTGAGGTTCTGCTGCCGAACCAGAGAGCATCAACACAGGAACTCAGAACAGTGGTGTGAAAAATCCAGTCCAAAAAGGAATTTAGATAAACAGATACACATACAGGTTTGAACTGGTATTGCAAAATGTGCCTCCTCTAGCAATGTAGTTTGCTACATGAGAAACATCACAGAGAAGGAAAGACTTCAAAATCCATCCCACTAAGAAACAAATATTGCCTATTGTATTGATTTTAAATTGGATGTCCTGCCAGGTGTGGTGGTGCACGCCTTTAATCCTAGCACTTGGGAGGCAGAGGCAGGCGGATCTTTGTGAGTTCAAGGCCAACCTGGACTACAGAGTGAGTTCCAGGACAGCTGGGGCTACAGGGAGACCCTGCCTCGAAAAGACAAAAAAATATATATAATAAAAATAAAAATAAATTGGATGTCCTTTTATTTTACTTAATCTTTTGTTATTAATTTTTGTCAATTTTTTTACTTTTTAAACTTTATTTTATGTATGTATGTGTTCATATGTGTGCACGCATATCTGTGTGTGTGCACACATGTATGTGTATATATGTGTGCATGTGGAGGCCACCTGTTGATGTTATTTATCTTCTTGAATTACTCTTTTTTTTTAATTTTTTAAATTTATTTTTGTATGTGTATGAATGTACTGTCTGCATGCAGGTCTGTGCACCCGTGTCGTGCAATGCCGCGGAGGTCAGAAGAGGGTCTCAGATTCCCCTGGAACTGCAGTTCTCCTGGAATTGGAGTTACAGACAGTTCTTAGCCGCCATGTGGGTGCTGGGGATCGAACCTGGGTCCTCTGCAAGAGCAGCCCGTGCTCTTAACCGCTAGGCCATCTCTCCAGCCCTGAATTACTCTTTATCCTAATATGTTTTGAGACAGGTTCTCTCACTGAACCTGGAACTCAGTAATTCATGTAGACTGGTCACCCAGCAGCTCCAGGGAGCATGCCTGGGCCACTTTGCTGACTGAGCAATGGACTGAGCAGACAGCTACAGAACATTCCATCCAAACACTGCAGACTATCCATCCTTTCAGAAGCTTATGGAATTTTCTCTAAAATACAGTGCATAATAGGACACAGAGCAAGTCTTAGCAAACCTCAGAAATTGAAATAATTTCTTGTAGTCTACCTGATCCAAATAGAATAAAACTAGAAACCAGTAGCAAGAGAAAAGACAGAACACACAGAAACTTATGAAGATTGTACAACAAACTATTGAATGATAAATGCGTCATGGAATAAACCAGTAGGGACATCAAATTTTTCCTATAATTAAATGAAAATGAAAACACAACATAAAAAAACATATGCAATCCAACAAGCTAATTAATATCAAAAGTTACATTCACAGTTACGAGTGCCTACATTTAAAATCAGAGGAAAAACCACAGTGGCTAGCAATCCAAACATTTGTGAAATGAGGACTAGAGGATCAGGACTTCAAGGTTAGCCGTGACAAGTTTGAGGCTGGCCTGAGCTAGATGAGACCCTATATCAAAAAAATCAAAACAAGCCAGATATGGTGACAAATGCCGTTAATCCTAGCACTCAGAATATAGAAGCAGGGGACTCTCTGTGAGGTAAGAGGCCAGCTTGGTCTACACAGCAAGTTCCAGGCTAACTGGGGCTACAGAGATACCCAGTATCAAAAACAAAGGAAAAAAATCCACAAAGAAAAAAGGTGCTAGGGCTGGAGATGGGGTCCAGTTAATAGGGTGCTTGCCTATCATGCATGCATTGAGGCCATGGGGTTGATCCCCAGAACCACATCAAACTAGGCATGATAGTGCACGACTGTATTAGTCATCTCTTACAATATAGGAAGCCTGAGGTCACCCCTGCCTAGGTGAGATCCTGTCTAAGAAAAGTAACATCAGAGAGAATTCAAATAAATGATTTGTTGATTGTGATCGCTAACACTGGCTGTCCAACTTGACATATCTAGGAAGAAGGTATCTCAATTGAGAAATTTTCTCCATCTGACTGGCCTGTAGCCATATCTGTGGGGGAATTTCTTGATTGCTAATTGATCCATTATGGATGATGCAATCCCTGGGCAGGTGGGCCTGTGCTGTATAAGAAAAGTAACTGAACGGGACTGAAGCCTCTCTTAAGCGTGTCTTACCCCCTCCATGCCGCTCCGGGTAATGGCGACCGCACTCAGGATAATGGCGACTACCGAGAAATTGAACATTGGTAAAAAGCTCTATGAGGGTAAAACAAAAGAAGTCTATGAACTGTTAGATAAACCAGGAAGTGTCTTCCTGCAATCCAAGGACCAGGTTACAGCAGGAAATGCAGCTAGAAAGAACCACCTGGAAGGAAAAGCTGCAATAGCCAACAAAATTAGCAGTTGTATCTTTCAGCTCTTACAGGAAGCAGGTATCAAAACTGCTTTCACCAGAAAATGTGGAGAGACAGCTTTCATTGCCTGCCAGTGTGAAATGATTCCAATTGAATGGGTTTGCCAAGGAATAGCGACTGGCTCTTTTCTCAAAAGAAATCCTGGTGTCAAGGAAGGATTTAAGTTTCACCCACCAAAAGTGGAGATGTTTTTTAAGGATGATGCCAATAATGATCCCCAGTGGTCAGAGGAACAACTCATTGCTGCCAAGTTCTGTCTTGCTGGGCTTGTTATAGGCCAGAGTGAAGTGGATATCATGAGTCATGCAACACGAGCTATTTTTGAAATATTGGAGAAAGCCTGGCTGCCTCAGAACTGTACACTGGTTGATATGAAGATTGAATTAGATGTTGATATAACTAGCAAAGAGATTGTTCTTGCTGATGTTATTGATAATGATTCCTGGAGACTCTGGCCATCTGGAGAGCGGAGCAAGCAGAAAGACAGTCTTACTGGGACCTCAAAGAAGTAACTCCTGAAGACCTCCAGATGGTAAAGAAAAACTTTGAGTGGGTTGCAGATAGAGTAGAGCTGCTTCTGAAATCAGAAAGCCAGTGTAGAGTTGTAGTACTGATGGAGTCGACTTCTGATCTTAGTCACTGTGAGAAAATCAAGAAGTCTTGTGGAAATGTTGGGATTCCATGTGAGCTTCAAGTAACATCTGCCCACAAAGGGCCAGATGAAACTCTGAGGATTAAATCAGAGTATGAAGGGGATGGCATTCCTACTGTATTTGTTGCAGTGGCAGGCAGGAGCAATGGTTTGGGACCAGTGCTCTCTTGTAACACTGGTATCCAGTTATCAGCTATCCACCCATCACACCAGACTGGGGAGCTCAGGATGTGTCGTCATCTCTTTGGCTACCCAGTGATCTTCGCTGGTCAACCATACTTTCTCCAGAAGGATCAGCTCAGTTTGCTGCTCAGATATCGGGGTTAAACAACCATTTGGTATGGGCCAAACTGTGAGCAAACATATTAAACACCTGGATATCCCTAAAGCAAGCTGACAAGAAAATCAGAAAGTGAATTTCTAAAAGATAATGTCATTTTTTTAATTTTTAGGAGAAAGTTACATATTTCTAGCTTAGCTATGATAAAAATTAATCAAGATGATATTACATTGGAAAACAAAATTGTGTTTACTAGTGGACAAATACTTCTCTAGAATTGTGGGTTTAAAATTTTTTTAACTTGGTAATGGTGTCATAAGATATAATCCCAGCATTTTGGAGGTAGAGGCAGCATGCTCACTTTAAATTCAAGGAAGCCCTGTGCTAAATAATGGGCTCAACACTCAAATTAATCTCACCCACTGTAATGATCATTGCTGGGTCTGGGTAGGTAACACAAGAAAAGAAATAGTTTTGGGGGCTAGAGAAGAGCTCAGCAGTTAAGAGTTGCTCTTGCAGAGGACCAGTACTTATATTGTACATGTAAGAACAATGTATTCCTCTCCAGGTATGGTCTGTAATTTTATGAGTGATACTAGTCATTGCCTAAGAAAATAAATATTTTCATGAATCTAAAAAAAAAAAAAACGAAAATAAAAGTAGCTGAGCAATCCAGGGGGAGCAAGCTGGTAAGCAGCATTCCTCCATAGTGTCTGCTTCAGTGTCTGCATTCAGGTTCCTGCTATGAGACCCTGCCTTGACTGCCTTCCATGATGGATTGGAAATTACTGTATTAGTCAGGGTTCTCTAAAGAAACAGTAGAATCAAAATATATAATAATAATAAAGAAACAGTAGAATCAATTATATATATATATGTGTATGTTATATACATATATATACACATAGATCTATATCTTCATCATCTATATCTATATCTACATCTATAATAGATGAGCTTACAAGATAAAGTCCAAGTAGTCCAACAATGACTACAGCACACTGGAGAGGCTGAATATCTGGTAGTTGCTCAGGCTACAAAGCTGGATGTCTCAGTAGTCTAAATCTGGTGCTGGAGGCCTGATTGATTTCGAGAGATCTGCTAGTCTTCAGTCTACGTTGGAATCCAAGGAGTTGGTCACAGTAGCAAGGCAAGATTAACTCACCAGTGAGAGAGAAGGCAAGCAGCAAAAAAACAAGAGCTCCCTTCCACCATGGCCTTTTATACAAGCTGGGCCTTCTAGCTTCAAATGATCCAGTCAGAATCTCTCTCTCTCTCTCTCTCTCTCTCTCTCTCTCTCTCTCTCTCTCTCNAGTTGCTTTTGGTCATGGTGATTATAACCACAGAGAAGCAAAACAGAACAATGATGGACCCCATGTTTTGGAAAAACAAGAACTAGCTAAACTTCAAATCAGTAGAGGAAAAGGAATAATTAAGATCAGAGCAGAAATTAACTAAATGGAAATAAAAATAACAACCTGTTGGGGCTGGAGAGATGGCCTAGCGGTTAAGAGCACCGACCGCTCTTACAGAGGACCCGGGTTTGATCCCCAGCACCCACATGGCGGCTGAGAACCGTCTGAAGCTCCAATTCCAGGAGAACTCCAGTTCCAGGGGAATCTGACACCCTCTTCTGACCTCCGCGGCGTTGCATGACACGGGTGCACAGACCTGCATGCAGACAGTACATTGATACACATACAGAAATAAATAAAAAATTAAAAAAAAATAACAACCTGTTAATTCTTTACAAAGGTAAAGAAGATAAACCAACCATTAGTTAAGTTGGCTTAATTCCAAAGATGCAGGAATGGTTCAACTTATGCAAATCAATAAAAGTAATACATCATATAAATGGACTCAAGGAAAGATATCACATGATTATCCCAATAGATGTAGACAAGGCTTTTGATAAAAATCCATCGTTCCTTTATGAGAAAAGCCTTGAAGATATTAGGAATCTAAGGAATACACCTCACTGTGAAGAAGGCTAGCACTATGGGGAAGAAAAATCTCAAAGCATTTTCACTAAAATGAGGAACAAGACAAAGGTATCCACTCTCTCAACTCTCAGGAAGTCTTAGAGCAGTAAGACAAGAGAAGGGCATGAAGAGACACCAATAGGAAAGGAAGAAGTCAAAGTAGCCTTATTTGCAGATGATACAATTTTACACCTAAGAGACCCCAAAAACTATCAAAAAACTTAGATTTGATCAAGATTTTCAACAAGGTGGAAGGATACAAAATTGACATACAAAAAATAGACACACAAAATAAGTAGTCTTGTACATATCAATAGCAAACATCTTGAGAAAGAAATAAGAAAAACAATTCCATTCACAATTGCCTCAAAAACAAAACACCTCACAATAAACCAAATCGAGGGTATGAAAGACCTCTGTAATAAAAACTTTAAAACACGGAAAAAGAAATTGAGGAAGATACTAAAGATGGAAAGACCTTCCATGGTCGTGAATTGAAGAATTAATATTATGAAAACGGCTATCCTACCAAAAATGATCTACAGATTCAATGCAATCCCCATCAAATTTCCAATGCCATTCTTCATAGAAGGAGAAAAAAAAAATTTAAAAGACTGGAAAGCCAAAGCAATGTGATAAAAAGAGCAACAGTGGCTATCAACATACCTTATTTCAAACTAAACTACAGAGCTACAATAACAAAAACAGCATGGTACTGGCACAAAGGGACATTTTTGACAAAGATGCCAAAAATGTACAAGGGAGAAAAGATAGCCTCTTTCAAATGATGCTGAGAAAACTGACTATCTACATGTAAAGAATCAAACTAGATCCCTGTCTTTTACCATGCATGGAAATCAACTCCAAATGAATCATAGGCCTTAAGGTAAGTCCTGAAATTTGGAAAATATTAGATGAAAAAGTAGGGAAAATTCTTCGAGATATTTGCATAGCAAGGGCTTTCTGTATAGGGCTCTAGCTGCTCAAGGAGTAATTCCAAGTGTGGACAAATGGATTTCATGAAATGAAAAGACCTCTGCACAGCAACAGAAACAACCATCACTGAGACGACCTATAGAACGGGAGAAAAATCTTTGCTACTACACATCTGACAAAACATTTATGGCTAGAATTTACAAAGATCTAAATATTCAACTCAGTCAATAAATGGGCTAAGGAAATGGACAGTTCTCAACAGATTAAGTACAAATGTTCGATAATATAACTTTCAACCTTACCATGCATCAGAGAAATGTAAACTAAAACTACAGTGAGATTTCATCTGACCACAGCCAGATTGCCAGTCGCTAAGGAAACAAAACCCCCAAACCAGACCGAAACGAAATAAAACAAAAAAAAACACAAGGAACATCAAGTGCCAGGGAGAATACAGACAAAGGAAAATAAATGGCTGTAGGGAAATTAAACTCATACAGCTACTATGGAGATCAGTGTGACTATTCGTCTAAAAACTGAAAACAGAGCTACTGTTTGATCCAGATATATCGCTCCTGGGTATTTCCCTCAAGGAATACAAGTCACCATATCACAGACTTGCACATTAATGTATATTGCTGCACTATTCAGAAAAGCTAAATTATGGAACCAACCTAGATAGCTGCCAACAGAACAATGGATAAAGAAAATGTGATAAACACGGTAGAATATTTTTTTTCAGCCATGAAGAGGTTATGTTGTTTGTAGGAGAATGGATGCAACTATAGATGATTGATCATTAAGAGAATTAAGTTTCAGAAAGACAGCTATTGCATGTTTTCTCACATTTGTGGTTCTTGAATTTATGTAGATACATATAAAATCATATATGTACACATGACATGAAAGTAAAAACAAAACTACCTAAGGAAGCCAAAGTCCTAGCAGGAGGTAGAAGGTAAGTAAAGCATTGGTCATGGGGGGGAGGGGTGCTGAGAGTACAACATACACTGTGAATAACCTTATATCACCCAGAGGAGTAAAATTCAAAAATTAAAGTTATGTTATATCTGTAAGATCAAATTATTATCATTTCCTTTAATTTATTAATTGCAATCTTAGCATTTCTTACATAATTAGCTTTATTGCTTTTGTCAATGTTTCATTCTATTGAGTTCAGGAACAATAAACCTTTATTACCATTTAATCATATGCCTGTGAGTTTCCTGATACCTGGAGAAGTATTCTAAAGACAGTTTTTTCTTGAAACCGTGACAATGATTCTGCAGAGTACCACTAATATC
>VZQC01001072.1:179765-206907 GCA_009823505.1 Rhizomys pruinosus | reverse complement strand
AAAAAAAAAAAAAAAAAAAAAAAAAAAAAAGAGGAAGAAGCTGATGACTACATCTTTGGTTTGTAGCTCAAATACCCCATAACTGGATTGTGTTTATTTATTTTTTTATTTATTTTGGTGTATGAATGTACTGTCTGCATGCAGGTGTGTGCACCCGTGACATGCAATGCCGCAGAGGTCAGAAGAGGGTGTCGGATTCCCCTGGAACTGAAGTTCTCCTGGAATTGGAGTTTCAGACAGTTCTCAGCCACCATGTGGGTGCTGGGGATCGAACCTGGGTCCTCTGCAAGAGTGGTCAGCGCTCTTAACTGCTAGGCCATCTCTCCAGCCCTGGATTGTGTTTAATATTCCCCAATTATAGCCGATTTTAATAGGGAGCTTGCAAAAAACAAAACCGACCAAGCAAATATACTATACCTCATCACGAAGTTCCCAGATAGCTATGATAACTTTACTTATTCCATTGTTGACATTCCAGTTGATCTTTCTTCCTTTTTATGGATTTATTCTATTTTTACTATGTGTATCTGCATATATGAGTCTAGGTGCCCACAGAGTCTAGAAGAGGTTGTTTGATCCTCTGGAGCTGGAGGTACAGGCAGTTGTGAACTACCTGATGTGGGTGTTGGAAACTAAAGTCCAGACCTCTGCAAAAAGTAGGTACTCTTAACTGCTGAACCATCTCTCCATCTTCAGTTGATTTTTCTTTTCTTTTCTTTTTTTCCTTTTTGGTCTTCTTGAGACAGGGTTTCCCTATAACCTAGCTGGCCTGACACTTGCTAAGTAGATCAGGCCGGCCTCAATCTCACCTGCTTCTGTCTCTTAAATGCTGGGACTAAAGGTGTGTGCCATCATACCTGGCCTATAGTTGATATTTCTTGATCAGCTAAAAATCAGAAGAGCTTAGATAACATAGGGAATATTAGAATAGACTGACTTTTGATATTATAAATATAAATTGACAAATATACACTAACATTTATTCAAGTAGCAGTTTTAGAAAGCAGCAAGTATTGACATTGGATTGAAATTTGTTTTTAGTTAAATCAGATTATTCAAGCTGGCAGGACACAAAGCTTTAAGTCATAGTCCAAAGGGTTAGGTATGCAATTGGTGGTGTTTCAGGAAGAGGCTAAAGTAGAATGTCTGGTGACTAGAGGCAGCTGCATTGGAACATAAAGTTTTGGTAGAGTATGATCCATTTTGTCAATAACTGGAGCACAAGTCTGACTCCAGAGAACTTCCCAGGGGCAATGAGACAGGTGGAGATTAGAGTGAAGCAAGGTTGAACAAAGTTTGAATTCTAAAGCTCACAGGACAGAGTGAGGGCATGTGAGGGAATGCTATTCATAGTAGAGGCGCATGCACTATGCTACCTTATAGCTTGCCTACAGGAGCCAGGGCCTCAGGCCACTGAATAGAATGAGGTGGAAGAAATTCTTCTAAAGGAAATCTGAGTGCTTTATGAAATTATAAAGACATGAAGATCAGACAATATCCCAGAAATGTTCATATACCCTTGTAAAAATAAAGAATGATAGGGCCTGACTGAAGCAAATTCAAATGAAGTTTTACCATGGTTTGTAATGGCTTGAGACCATATATCTATTTAGTTCTAAGTCTTAGATTTGTACAGTTAGGGAACAGCTTGGGACTTAAAATTTTCTACTTCTGACTACTATTCATTTTGGATTGGTAGAGATTCCAATGGGTCATGCTGGTATCCAATAACAAGCATTTATTTAGTGCTTACTGTATGCCAGATAATGTGGCAACCAAATTATAGGTATATCATTGCATTTCCTCATTCTGGTATCAGTATAAGACTTACTGCCCCATTTTATAGATGGATTAAGGGTCTAACTACTTAAATAGCTGTTCCGGGAGGGATTTTGAAAGGAATAAAATGCAGCCTAATCCAGCTGGGTATGGTGACGCATACCTTCAATCCCAGCAATTGGGAGGCAGAGGCAGGTGGATCTCTGTGTGTTCAAGGCCAGCTTGGTCTAGCTGGGCCTACAGTCTCAAAACAAGACTACAAAAAAGGTGGCATAATCCTAATTATAGTCACAGAAAGAAAACTAAATGGGAATAAGATTTCTAACTAAAGAATCCTCTTGCAGCAGTTTTAACTTTTGTTGACCTTATGGTTTTGTTTGGTCAGACATGAAAACAATATAATAGGAATAGGTGGGAAGATGAAGACATGCCAGGAATTTAGCAGTACAAATTGGTGAAGAGAGGATGAAGTTAAGACTAAGAATGTCCATGTACAACAGAGATTAAAGAAACAGAATTAGATGAAGAGGCTGACTTCCTTGTTTACTGTCCAAAGGGCACTTGAAGTTCAACGTGGCTACAGCAAGCTATGGCACCAGTCTCGTCCTATCTGATGGAATGATATAGTATGATGATGGAAGTTCAGCAGCTTGAAACAGGGCCTATCCAGTGAAGTAAGTTTTAGTTGGAACTGCAGCCAGTGAAAAGAAAATTCCAAACCAAACTTATACCTTCTCTTCAGTGGTTGGGAGTTTGGGAAAGCTACATTTTATTTAGGAAAGGAATGCAAAGAAGGCCAGTGAAGACAGAGAAGACATTAGGCAGATGGGTGAGTAGAAGAGCTCAAAGTCTTAATAGCTAGGGCCCAGCTCAGACGTATCTTCAGCCAGAGAGGACTGTGTGATTCCTACTGATGGGAACTGAGGAGACACCTAATCTTCCTCAGCTTTGGCACATGAGCTGGGACAGGCTCCTGAGGTTAATTTAATCCAGGGAGATAGGATGTGAGAATAGTACAAGACAAGGGGAGGGGAAACAGCAGGGATATATCACTAAGACCAGCTAGAGAGGTTGAGATTCATATATTACTCAGAAGTCAAGATATCTTTGAAACCATTAAGGAAAAACTTAACAATGTTGGCTTCCTCTTCCATTTATCACAAAGCAACATTCTCTGAATAGGCAATCTTGCTTTTAAAAAGCTGCCAAGATTCAGGTCTGCTAATGGAAAAAAAAACCCCAAAATTAAATTGCCCAGCAAGAAATTTGGCCATTCTTTTTGGCAAGACATTTTTTTTATACTTTTGGGTTGTTTATAGATTTTTTTTCATTGAAGTTCTTTTAAGAACATCTTCTTTTCCTCTACGATGTTTTTAATATAGTTGTGCGAAAGTTACTCTTTATTATTTACACTGTGTCTACCTTTTAAATTTTTTTATTTATAGATAAATTAGTTTCTACATGAAAAATATTCTTTTGAGGTGTGCTTGGGACTGGTTTTTTGGGGGTGGAGTTATGTTTGAGACAGGGTCTCCCTATAGCCCCAGCTGTCCTGGAACTCACTCTGTAGACCAGGCTGGCCTTGAACTCACAGAGATCCACCTGCCTCTGCCTCTGGAGTACTGGGATTAAAGACATGAGCTATCATGCCCGCCCCTTGGGACTGATTTTTGTCTTCTCCCAAATTTATGTGTTGAAACCTTAAATCCTAAAGTGATATTTGAAAGCGAAGCCTTTAGGAGGTAACTTAAGGTTCACTTAAGGTCAGAGTGTGGGCCTTCATGACGGGATTAAGATGAGGATGAGAGAGATCAGTCTTTTAGTCTCCACACGCAGAGGAGAGGCCATTAGAGGATACAAAGGAGAGGGCACTAATCCAAAAATCTAGACCAAGCTCTCTGTAGAACTCCACCTCTCTGACAGTCTGATGTTGGACTTCCGGTCTCCACAACTTTGAGAAAATAAATTTATATTGTTTAAACAAATCAGCTTATTATATTTTGTTGTGATAGCCTGCTTTAGTACATTTTCCATCGAATAATATAGCACCTTGAACTGATTAATTTATAAAGAAAATAATTTTTTTTCCACTTGGAGTTTTGGAGGCTGGAAATCAAAGGAGGCACATACAACAGAGTGTGAAGAGTGGACCTACTTTTAACAAGTTGCTTCAAAATAACTTCTCCAGTCCCATGAGAGGATTCGCTCATGTGCAAAAGGCCTTAATCTATCCTGAGGGCTCTGCTCCCATGACTTAAATACCTCCTCCTGGGCCCCGCTTGCAAGCACTGCTGCAGCAAGGAAATTTGGTTAGAACATCTGACCTTTGGGGGGATCCAGCCAAACTACCATGCAGCTCAAATTAAGTCTTAAAACCAGAATTCGATTAGATGTTTCTAAATGTCATTGCTATAAAATATCATAAAGCCTCATGTATGTTTTTGTGATTTTTTTCCAACCTACAAAATATTGAAAATTCTTACTAAGGATGGCATGAAACAGTGTATTGACTCTTCCTAGGGAAGAGTAAACCCTGGAGTGATGCAAAATAATGTCTGCTCACTCCAGATAGGGTACTAATGAGAGACCAAAAAGTTCCAATTTGGTGCATCAATGAATTTATTGGGCTTATAGTTCCAGAAAGATGAGTCTTGTCACCATGAAGAGGCATGGCAGGAGGCAGCAGCTGGAGAGGCAGATGGAATGCCCATATTGTTACATCTTCAAGCACTAGCAGGAAGCAGAGAGAACAAAGTGGAGCAAGGCTACGAACTCTCCAGGCCACCCCCCCAATGAAGTGCTTCCTCCATCTCCTCAAAGTTCCATGCCTCTCCCCAAACAGTGCCAGCAACTGACCAATGTTCAAATACTTGGAGTCTATGGGGGACATTCTCATGGAAACCACCACACTCCCATTACCATCAGGCAAGGATTTATCAGTGACCATTTGATTGTTGATATTACAGTATGCAGATTCCTCTGCTGGGTAAGCAGTTATGACTTCCCCCTCAGTAGTCTGCATGGCACCTTCTGGCACTATGAAAGTTAGCCAGTAGGAGGCAGCTTCCCGTTCAGTTCCAGCTTGATTTCTGAATATTCTACAACCAAAGTGTGTGGTGTGTTCAGCAATAGGGTCTGACCTTTAACCCCTAGTTTTGGTAGGTAACCAGAGCAATGGCTAGAGTCTGTATTGTTTGATCAACAACACATAGTGAAGTAGCCCACAAACTGGCTCAGTGTTGCTCTGACTCCAGCCCTTGGCTGTATGAAACACTTCGTACACTCGTACACTAGTAGGGGACACTTGTATGAAACACTTGTATGAAGCCGCAGCAACAAAGCACCTCTCGCTCGTTCTTCTCAAAGCGGTTTATTATTCAGGCAGGCAGGTCTTGTCAGAATGCCTCAGTCAAGCAAGCTTCTCTCTCAGACTAGAAAGGAGAGAGAGTGTGTGTGTCCCTCTATCTAGAAAGTCCCTCTATTTATTCACCTTCCCCGCCCAGGTTGCATGGCTGGTCTATTGGTATCATCTGGCCTGATCTTGTATACAGGGTGCACCTGCACAGCTCAAACGGTGAGCGTGGCTTTACTTTGAGGTAGGAGGGAATCAGGTGTTAATCATAAGACTCAGGTGTTAGTCATAAAACTTTGCTAAAGTCTCGGGTGCCTTCTTAGGACTGTCACCACACCTGCTCCCCACACTTGGCTATGTAGCAGATAGGAAACCATGAACTGTTTGTGTTGAGACATTAAACTATAAAAGAGCTTTGTTCCAGATGTCTTTGGTTTGGCTTTTCTTCTATTGATATAAGCTATTTTCATATTGGCATTTGTTTTCTTATATGTTAACAGAATGAGTCTGAAATCTTAATTCATTTCTGTTTAGATTTTGTGCTAGTTTTATGAGTTTCTAGCCAAATTTTAATAAAAATATTTAGGTAAGTGCCAAAAATTATAATCATTCTCACTCATATCTAGTTTAAAATATAGCTCAGTCATATATTTATAGTTGTAGTTTAGAGTGATTGATATTATCTAAACTTGGCCAGGCCTGGTAGAGCTGACCTGTAATTCCAACCACTCAGGGAGCAGGAGGACTACAAATTTAAGATTTGCCTTGGGGCTGGAGAGATAGCTCAGAGGTTAAGAGCAATGACCACTTTTGCAGAAGACCCAGGTTCAATTCCCAGCACCCGCATGGTGGCTAACAACCATCTGTAACTCCAGTTCCAGGGGGCTTCTTCTGAGCTCTGCACGCATTGCACAATGCAGGTATACTTATATAGAGACAATGCATTTATAAACATAAAATAAAAATAAAAGCAATAAAATATTAAAAAAAAAAACCCTGCCTTTAATATAGGGTGAGTCCGCTGCAAGCCTGGGGAACTTGGACTTTGTCTCAAAAAAATAAGAAGGGATATAGGGGAAAAAGTGGGGGGGATAGAGATATAGATTGGAAGTAGAGCACTTGCTTAGCAACAAAAAAATTTATTTGGGGTAGATGACATAAAATGGTTTGTTGAGAGTGAACGACAATATCATTCCCACTTGAGATAAGGTTAACTTTCTTTCTAAAATTGAGTCCCAGGATAGATCTGACTTTTGGATCAAAATTTTAGGATATGTTATTGGATAAGACACATTATTACTAAATCTGGGCATGTGTAATCTTACCTGTTCCCGCCTCCTCATCCCCCACTACTCAACCCATACCTGTGCTCCCTAGGCTACAACCCAGCTGGAGTCCCTAGATCGTTTGCCATCTTCCTGCCTTAGCCTCCCCTATAGCCAGGGTTACAGGCCTGTGCTTCTAGTCCTGGCTCCAGTGTCTTAGAGAGTGATGGTGTATTACTCATGAAGCAGTGCTTAATGAAGAGTATAATCTTCTGCTCTTTTCCTGTGGACAGAGTGGCCTAGCAAGTGGAGTCCGAAAACACTGATTGCAGTTTGCGCTTCACAATGTAATGACTTGAGTCATGTTTAGTCTGAGGACGCCAGGAGGTTCATTTGAAAGACTGCGATAATATCTATGACACAGTACAGTTTAGGATGAACTGAGCTCACAAACGTGAACCACAATTCATTTTTCTAAGCATTCAAACCCGTGATTCAGCGGTGGGATCAGAAATCAGTGGGAGAAAAATGTCAGCCCTGCTATATTACTCTTTCAGATCTGGCCCTAATCTTGGGCAGCTGGAGTGCGTCCTGGCACACCTGAAACCTGGGTACAGGTGCCCTGAGGCTCTGCCCACTGCATTCTTAGCAGCACTTCCGAACCCCGACAGCGCGGTTTCAAAGTGCTGAGACTTCGATAAGCCTGGCCTCCCATGGCTTCACTCTGAAAAACACGCCGCGAGGACCTACAACTGCTCTCCACTCTCTCACTCTCAGCTCCAGAGGACTAGAGGGCGTGGCTTACGCCGTACAGGCCCTGGAACCAATGAGCACCGGGCTTCCTTTCCGGCCTGGGATCCGACCAATTGGAGCCGGTCTGTGTCATCTTCGGCTCCACTCGGCTCTTTTCGCTGATGCGGATAGCTCGGGGGCATCCGCTAGAGCGAAGCATTCCTTTTTTTTTTTTTTTTTTTTCCCCCCCCCTTTCTTTTTTTCCATGTGTTCACTTCCGGGTCCGGCGCCGCTCCGGATGCTCGAGGCCGAAGGATGTTTGACCTCCGGATAAGCGAGGCGCCTCTGTGCATTCATTCTCGGTTGCCTCGGTGGCCACAGCGGCGGCCCGGACGGCGACTCGGCGCTCAGCTGCGGCGGTAGGCGGCGTCGGCAGCGGCGCGGAGAGCGAGTGGGCATCGAGTCGCGGCCCTCGCTGCCCGCCTTCCCCGGCCTCGTTCACTCGCCAGCTCCGGCGCACGGTTCGCTGTCCTCGGCCGCGGGCGGCTGGGATGTGCCGGCGTTGACGGACGGACTGGCGGAAGGGCTGAACGCTGCCCGCGGCTCGGAGGTAAGTACCGGGCGGCTGAGGCTCGCTGGCTCCGGGGTGCTGGGGTCGCGGCGGCGGGCGAGGCCGGGCGGCGCGGGCCGCGGGATGCGGGCGCCGGGCGGGCCGCGGGAGGGGCCGGGGCGCCGCGCTGCTGCCCAAGTTCCCGGGGTGGCGGCGGCCGAGGGTGGCCGCGGGGTCCGCACCTTCGGAGGGCCGGAGGGGCGGACGGAAGCTTCCCGTCGGGGGCTGGTTCCGGGAGGGGGCAGGGAGTCACCGGTTTGACGGAGTGTAAGAGCTAGCTGCAAACTTAGCCAAGCCCTGGGGAGAGCCGTGCAGGGACCGCCCCGGGCACCGTGGTGGAGGTGGCTTGTTTACCCACCTCGCCGGGAAGCGGCCCGGAGTCGCTCGGCGTGGTCCAGGTTTCCCTGGTGCAGGGCGGGGATGGAGATGAGTGTGCTCCTGGGGTCCTGGGGACTTGGGCCTGTGCCATCATCATTCCAGTTCTCCCACTTCATGCTTCAGGACGAAAAGTTAATGGGTGAGCGTGAAGTCTGTGTGGGAGAAAGCCACTGTTGGTACATGCTGGGAATTAGTTTTAACTCTGTTGTGATTAGTATCCAGGATCTTAAGTCAGTGTCCCCCTTAAACCTGTTCAACGTGTACTTAATATTAGGAAATTTAAAACCTTTAAATTAAGACAATAAGTGATTTTTTTTCCTTCGTTATACTGGACATTTGACTACTCAGAGATATTGAACTATAAAATAGAATATTGTTTGAACTAAAAAAATAAACAAAGTATGTATTTCTTTGAAGAGTGTTGGCTTTCCTTTAAACACAGCATGGAAGAAAAATAGTCATGATTTCTTATAAGAAAAATTTAAACTAGAAAGATTGAGATTGGTTTAAGAAAACATTTTCAGTGAAAAATAAATGTGCTACACTTCTAATTGCTTTCTTTGAGATGTGCCTACAGTATTTTATAATGATTTCCAAACTTTGCTTCAGCCGTTCCCCTGACCTAAGATATACTGTCTTCATATTTTGTATGTTAGCCTTTATAGTTGCTTGAAGATGAAAATTATATTTATAGGCATTGAAAGAGAAGTGTTACTACGCACATTGTGTGGCTTTGACATACATTCTTAATAGAATGTATAAATAGTTTGGTTTTAAGTGAGTTTGCCTTTCTGAACATGCATCAGGTAGGAGTACCTATTGGAATGGGGACAGAAAGGTTTATTTTATTTGTTTATTTATCTTGGCATTTTGAGACAGGATCTTGCTGCATAGCCTGGGTTGGCCTTGAATTCTTGATCCTCCTCCTTCAGCTGGCTACCTTGCTTTTAATGTTTATAGAGAGGGAGACCTTTTTTGAGGTTGGGGGGATCTTGGATCTTGAGAACTGATTATTGATGATTTATTGTGCTCTTCCACTTGTCCCCCTGTTTGCTAGCTTAAAAATTAATTATGTAATTATAGACATTTTCATTATTAGATTTGCAAATGTTAACAGTATATGAACAAAATCTTTCTAAACCCAAAAGTCATTTGTTACTTCTTTCAAAATAAAGTACTGGGACTAGAAATAATACTTTGATGAACCCATACTTGTACTGTAAGGGACTTTTACCTCTTGGTGATACTGGAAAAATGGGTAGAATATGAAGGTGAATGGAACTTAGAAGCTGCCTTCAAGTCCGAAGCAGGCTTGCTCACAAATAATTGTAACATAAGATTCCTGTGGGTTTTATTGGAGGTAGATGGAAGTGTGAGAGGTGTGGGTGTGTGTGTGTGTGTGTGTGTGTGTGTGTGTGTGTAAGATACTAATTTGAAGGGAGTTATGAATGATTGTGGAGCTGTGACACTCTATTTGGGCCTTAAGTATTTTCATTGGTGCAGGGGGGTGGTGGTACAGTACTTTTCTAGGTGAAGGGAACAGGCTGAAAGCAGGCTTGTGGCTGGGTGTTACAGCACCTGTTGAGCTGGATGTAAAGCTGCTATTACTCTCCTTTGGAAGAGGAAGCTGTGAGAGTAGGTGGAGAACAGGCCGTGGAGTCCAGAATGTGATGCATTTAAAAATGAGTCAGTTGTTTGATCTGTGGAAGTTCAAATGTGTGTCTTCTTTGGTCATGGTAGGTAGAAATAAGACTGGTATGTTTAAAGAAACAATTTATAACAAAATAATTGACTATCTTCATGTTACTGGGAGGAAAGCAGGAATGTATACAATACAAAACAGTTGGCTTTGTTGTTCTCCTTTACTTACATTGGAATATGGGTGTGTTTGGTAATCTGGTAATTGATTTTACATGAAGTAAATCAGAATTGTAAAAATGACTCAGGAAAAAAATGGGAAGCTCTCCAGTGATTTCTCAGCCCCCTCTCTGATTTATCCTGTATTTCCTTCCTGCTAGGATATTAGTAGATCATTACTATGGGATAGTTTTTGGTTCAAGTTTTTTTTTTTCTTCCAGAATAGAATCAGTGTTGTTTTAATTAATAAGGTCATCTCAAAACAGTGTATACAACTAAATAAAGGGAGTCTTGAAATATTAATACAACAAGATGTAGGCCATTGTACAAATCTGTTACTGTTACTACATTTGAAAGTAAGATTTGCTATGGATAAAGTTAGATGGAAGAATTCCATATGTGAAGAAAACTAAGTGTAACAGCAAGATAATAAAGTGAGAAATATCTGCAGTTTCAGATAAACATACATGAGATTTTTAGTAATCTTAATTATCGATTGACCCTAGAACACTTTGACTTCCAATTAATCATTATCAAAGAGTGCTTACAAAATACTAAGCTTATAACACCAGTTTCTGAGTTCTCAAAAAATCATGAATCATGTTACAGGGAAGGTCTGTTTTTGAATTTGTATTATCTTGAACCCTCCCCTAAATAAAAAAGAACTTGTTACAATTCACTTTGTATCTACTTTGTGTAAGACAATATTGATACTCTTAAGAACCCTGAATTGGGAGGTGTGACTCCTGTTTTTGAGAGCAGGAAAATCTTATAGTAAGTTTGAAGATATATCTTGAGACTAACAGAATGCACATTTGAATGCTTTTTTTTTCCTGACTTCATAGTCACCAGCACTCCTCCCCCAACCTCATCATCACTTTGTCTTTACTCTAGCAGTTGGCATTTAGCAGTATTATTTGATACTGCTAGTGTGTTTGGGTGTTGACTCTTTGAGAAGTGTCTTTGGAAGTGGCACTTTGGGGGTTTGTGTCTTTTTCTAGGTGCAAGGACTCTATAGGCACAAAGTATAGTTTCTATCCCATGCTTCTCTGGCCTTTGTGTTGATCCACAGGACAGAATTATATTTGGTATCTAACCAATTGTGTACTATTTGTTTTTTTAAAAACTTTCATTTATTATTTAATTTTAGCTGTATGAGTGTGTTGCTTCTTTGAAAGTGTGCATGTGTTATGCAGTGCCCAGGGAGGTCAGAAGAGGGCATTGGAACCCCTGGAACTGGAGTTGGATGATTGTTAGCCACCATGTAGGTGCTGGGAACTGAACCTGGGTCATCTGCAAGAGCAGCCAGTGCCCTTCATGGCTGAGCCATCTCTCCAGCCCATTGTGTATTATTTGTTAATGTGAGTCAAAGGCAACTTTGGGGAGGTCCTGTGAACTACTCAGAAAATACGGAATAAGACCTGGGGATGTAGCTCTGGGGTAAAGCGTCTAGAAAATTAGGAATGAGACAGATACACATGGAGATAATTTTTAGACATGGGAGGCTGTTGTTAGACATGTTTTTCCTAGCTACTCAAAGATGGAATTTTGAAATTGTATGTGTTAGAAGTTCTCTCATGTCATGGTACCTGAGGAAAGCATATTCTAATTATGTTCTTAGATGGTAATAAGTGGTTATATTTTCTTCCAGTCCCCGCCTATCACCTTTGAATTCTTAGCAATGAAGTGTTAATGTATTTTGGGTAGAAGTACTTTTTTGGCCATTTTCTTTACTAATGATGTAACCCAATTATAATTAAGTTTAATAAAAATTTGTGGCTGAGTCATGTCTACATTTTTTATAGCTTTTAGTGGTTTAACACAAAAATCTCATGACAGCTATTTTTCTTAAATATTTAATGCTTTTGTTCCTTCAGACTTGAAATTGTACTCGAATTTTTTATATTTATTTAGATGATTCTAAGTTACTGAGTAGTACTTTCTTTAGCTGGTAGCTTCCTTTGATATGTGTGTGTGTGTGTGTGTGTGTGTGTGTGTGTGTGAGAGAGAGAGAGAGAGAGAGAGAGAGAGAGAGAGAGAGAGAGAGAGACAGAAAGGGGGGAGGGGGTTGGGGGAGGTTGAATGAAGCTGATTCTGCCATTAAGGTCTTCATCAAGATTCAGCAAATCCATATAAAGTGCAGAGGTATGATGCTATATAAATCTCCAGTTCAGAAATTGCTGATATGTATCAATTGTTGGAGGGCTGATTGGTGAGTAGAATAACCAAAGACTCTTGGGAAAAGCCCATTATAGGGGAATTTTTCTTTTCTGACCTCTGCTTAAACCCACTCATAAGAGTGAATGGTACTCTTTCTTCTCCCTGTAGAATACTGACCTAAACCCATTTGGGACAGAGTGGCAGTAAACTGTGCTTCCCTTTGCTCCTGAGCTTTTATTCCTGCTAGTTATCTTTACCAAGAATGATTTGTGCTTATGCTCCACAAACTGTTAATGGCAGTTTCACTTAGTTGTGTAACCATAGAGTATAATAAAACATTATTCAGCAAATTCTGAAGGCAAAACGTGTTTGTATGAGAACCATTTAGCTGCTTTGAAAATAGTAATGCAGCAAAAACAATTTACAGTTTAAGTAAAGGGACAGATGATATGACTTAAATGATTGGGAAATCTTCGGAACAGTCTTAAAGACCCTACAATAAGGTGGGTTCTTAAGTGTTGTGAGATGTCTTTTCATATTTAAGAAATGGAAGCTGGAATCACAGGTGATGTTCTATGTGTGTGGCTTTTGCAAGAAAAGTAAGACAACCACCAGTGGACTCAAACTTGAAAAAAGGTCTGCATTTTGAGATCATCTTGTGAGTGTACTTACTGTGTTCTAGGTGCAATAAAATACTTAGGGTCTATAGATCTTTTTTTTTCTGTAGATTTAAAAAAAATGATTTCTTAAAGCTAACCTAAGTGTTTACTAATACATTAGAGAGGCATCTCCCTCTAAAAAAATCTCATCTCTCCTAATTACACTCCCTTTATGAGATTCAATAGCATTTATTGATTGATTGACTGATAGTTTTGGCTTCTTGAGATGATTTTTCTCTGTGGCGGAGGTTAGCCATGAAGGCCAGGCTGGCCTTGAACTTTAGATCTTTTTTTCTCCTTCTTAAGTGCTGGGATTACAGGCAAGAGTTGTACTGTCAGGTTTCATCTTCTTTTTAAGAAAGAAACTGCTATTCCCTGACCCTATCATAGACTCATTTCTTCAGAGTGAATTGCTTAAATAACTAGTCAAGTGATTAATATTATTCTCATAGAGTTCTCGGTATGGTCCTTGACCTGATTTCATATAGTGCTTTGCAGCTTTTGGACACCATTGGCATTGGAGTGGATCCTTTTTGTAAGCTCAGTCACTCTTCAAGCTGGGTAGGGACTGCTGGGGTGAATTGGTAGAGGAGGTTGTTCTTAGAAAGTAAAAATACCACACCCTTGATATGTATCAGGAACACTTGAACATGGTTTAAAGCATGCTGGTCTAATGGCTTAAGATTGCTATGTTGAACTGTCTAGCTTAGCTCAAGTTGGAAAGGAGAACTTGCAGGTGGAAAATTAAAGTTCACTTCCCTTTTTAATAAAGGAAATTCTGAACATAATCTAACTCTAAATATATTACATTCCAATACACCGTAGTATACTAGTAAACACAAGTTTAAACCCTGAAATGACAGTAGATACTGAAGTGCAACAATGAGATAAGGATGCCTAAAGCCGTTTCTGTGTCCTGGCTTCCATCTCTGTGACTTTCTCTATTGCCTGTGTTTCCCATTCATCTTTAGGCTGCTTGCTAGATCACATTATAGCCATGTATTAGTTCATTCCTTCCCTTTCTCCCTCACTCCCAAAGCAAGGACATCATTGAATTGGTATGTTAGTATCTTTCCCCTTCATATTTTCTTGTCCAGAATTAGGTCATGTGCACTCTTTAGGACGAGGGAAGTAGAGTTGCTATGTTAGGTGTCTATTCATCAGGATATATCTCCTGCCCTGCAGTTACGTGGTAGAGGGAGGATATTTTGAGAAGGAAGAATATGAGAGAAATAAATGTTAGAGAGGTAATGAATAGTGACCATTACATATATTTGTTTTGAGAATGAAATAAATAATGCATGTAAATACAGTTTGAACGTCAGAGTATCATGCAGATGCATTGGCTGAAAGATTAGAAAGTGTCCATGTTGCCATCTTAAATATGCTCAGGTATGAATATTTTTCAGAGCTAAAAACAGTGCTAGTTCTATAATGGGCTAATTGGAGTTAATAAAATAGGTACCTAAGTTGCTTTTTCCTTTGAACTTAAACTATTCTAATCTCAAATTAAAAATTTGTATATGTAAGTTGATTTAATTATTTACCAAATTATTGCTGCCCTCTGGTCCTTGCCAAAAGTATTGCCTATACCTTTGATCTCATTAGATTACTTTGTTCTTCACTCCAAGTGGAGAATAAAGGCATTGAGGAAATGAAAAATTGTTAGACTGTGAATTGTGGAGTCTCAAAGACATAGGAAGAAAGGATAGTTTTATGTACTTTGAGAACCGCAGAAACACTGGTAGTGGGGTGGGGAGATGAGGGGGAATCACATAATTTTATAATTGAATGAATCATAGGAAGGTTGAGTGAAATACTTGTGTCATATATGTGATTAGAACTCTTACATCCTAATTACTAGTGTCATGCACTTCTGACCAACAGGTGGGAGACCATAAAATAATCTTGTCTGCATTGCAGATTTGCTTAGGACCATGGGTTGTGCCCGAATATAAGCCAACCAACTATTTTTAGGACAGGTAATTGTGTTCTCAGACTGTGGACACATTCAGCCAGAGTTGTTGTTGTTTTTTTTAAGTAACAGATTTTTCATCTCCTTTCAAGTAGTCAGCAACTTAACAAAACACTGAAGTGCTCTTCTCTGGGTGCACATCCTTATTGAATAATTGCAAACCTGACCTACTTTAATGAAAATGCAGAAGAAAGTATATAAAACTATTTATATATTTTTATTTTCAAGAAAGTTATGCTTTTCTCTACCTTCAGTATATAAAGGAAAGGAATGGATATGTGCATATATACACAAATATATTTGCTGTTTATCTTCTGAAAGAATATGTTGATGGAAGTTATAGGTGAGGTTATTTGAAATGATTTTTACTTTTCTACTTTTATTATTTCTCTGTATTTGAATTTTCAATTATGTCCTTGCATTACTTCATTAGAAAAAAAAAACTATAGGTCATATGCTATATTGAGAGAGAGAGAGAGAGAGAGAGAGAGAGAGAGAGAGAGAGAGAGAGAGAGAAGACTGTATATTCTTGGTGATAGATTTTTTTTTTTTTGTCTTTTTTTTTTTTTGTCTTTTTGAGATAGGTTCCCCCTTTAGCCCCACCTGGCCTGGAGCTCGCTGGCCTTGAACTCACGGATCACCCCGCCTCTGTCTCCCTAGTGCTGGGATTAAAGGTATGCACCACCATGCATGGCCAACTTAGATATTTAACGCATAATTCTACTTCCATTGTGTAGTACCTGGAATTAAATGGTCCCTAAATGTCTTGGTACTTAACAGTTTGTTTTCTTCCTTCCTTCCTTCCTTCCTTCCTTCCTTCCTTCCTTCCTTCCTAACTTTTTTTTTTGTCTTTTTTTTTTTTTTTTTTTGGTCTTTTTGAGACAGGGTCTCCCTGTAGTCCCACCTGTCCTGGAACTCACTCTGTAGACTAGGCTGGCCTTGAACTCACAAAGATCCACCTGCCTCTGCCTCCTGAGTGCTAGGATTAAAGACGTGTGCCACCACGCCTGGCAGTTTTCTTTCTTTTTAATTAATTGATTAATTTTGTTTTGTTTTAGACAGGGTCTCCCTGTAGCCCTAGCTGGCCTGGAACTTAGTATGTAGACCAGGCTAGCCTTGAACTGACAGAGATCTGCTTGCTTATGCCTCTCAAGTGTGCCACCATGCCCGGCAATTTTCTTAAGACTTAATATATTGAAGTTATCTAAAAGTTTTAAGTTGATTTTGTGCATATTTAGTGTATGTATTCATATGTGTGTGTATGTGTGTGGTATGCTTGCCTGTGTGTGCACACATGGAGGCCAGAGTTGAACTTCAGGTGTCCTTTCTCAGTCTTTACCTTATTTTTGGATAGTGTTTCTCACTGAAGCTGGAGCTTGCCAGCTGGACTATATTGGCTGGCCAGGGAGCCCCTGGGATCTGCCTGTCTGTTCTCCCCAGTGCTGGACTCATAGGCACATGCCGAGAGTATTCCACGTGGGTGACGGGGATCCACATTCAGGTCTTTGCGCTCATGTAGCATTCATGTTACTCATGGAGTCCTCTCTCCAGACCCTGAAAATTTTAAGTTGAAATTGGCCATTTGATACTGTTTGGTGTAAATGTACTTTATAAAAGCAGTGATCTTCTCCCTATGTTGAGATGATTGCTGTGTATATTTTAGACGTGTTTTTACTAGTATACTAGGGTGTATTGGAATGTGATATATTTAGTTAAGGTTATGTTCAGAATTTCCTTTATTAAAAAGGGAAGTGAAAACATTTTTTTCCCTTACATCCAGCCTGTGTCATGTTTGTTTTCTATTTTGTGACATACTTATTCTAGCAATGAATGCTGCTCTTTCAGATGGTAGGCAGGCCACTGTGTCTGGTAATGGTGAAAATATTCATCTTGTCCTACTAGTCCTATGCTGTGCAAATATATGACCATGAATTCTTTTAATGAGACTGAAATTGGAGATGGCCTAACAGCAGTTTGCAGGTATAAATACTAGGCATCAGTTGTAGGGTAGGTGATATTTGTCCGTGCAACTTTTTCGTAAAGCATTATTGTAAATTTTATGTTTATTCCTGGGATCAGAAAGCAATATTACTCCCCCTATTCCCATAGTCTAAATCTTCAATATGTAGAATCTCGTGATAGCAATTTTCATTCAAGTAAATGATGGGTTGTTTACTGAGTTCTTTTTCTAGCATGTGGATATCAAGGTATATTGTAGCTTGTATGGCTTTATGTAATTGAGAATATGCTAATATAGTGTTAAATATAATCAGGTTTGGGGTTGGAGACATGGGTAAGCGGTTAAAAGCACTGGCTGCTCTTGCAGAAGACCCAGGTTTGATTCCCAGCATCCATATGGCAGCTAACAACCATTTATAACTCCAGTTCCAGGGGCTCTGATGCCCTCTTCTGTCCTCTGAGGACGCTGCACAACACAAGTGTACTTGCAGACATGCAGGCAATACACTCATACACATAAGAAAAAAAATTAGTTTTAAGAATCACTCTTTTGAATATTTCTGATTAGTTGACTAAATGGAATGAATATGTATTATATGTTTGTTTAGTATTATATGTTTGATAATTATCTTAATACTCATAGGGTTAGTTTTTGAAGACTGGACAGATAATTTATGAATATTCAGGATGAGGATATCAAGTAAGTAAAAACTAATTTTACTCAGTACGTTGATCTTAAAACTTACAGTAAAAATTAATCGATAAAATTTTTTTAATTTGTGGTAAAGGAGAGAAGAGTAGATAATTTATAAGATTTTTTTTTTTTTATTGACCTGGCTAGGGGGCCAGTAGTGTTAGCGCTGTGTTAGTAGACAAGTAAAGAGAAAGGGTCCTTGGAACACAGTTTGTACCAATGGCTCTTACTCAAAATTCATATTAAAATCTTCTTGGAGTGTTACACAACTAATTTATGTTTGCATATGGTGATAAGGCCAGAGCATTGATAAATTTTAGATTTATATGGCTTCAAGGTTGAAAACAACTCATTTTTCCCACGTGTTTAAACTGCCTTTTAGCATTAAAAAACAAGGACTTCAAACTGTCATTTTAATTGGGAGTGAGGCATGAAGATGACAGAAATACATAGAAAGGGCATGCCGACTTACGCACCTGTAATCCTGGCACTTAGGATGCTGACTGAGGTTGGTGAATTGCCATGAGTTTGAGGCCAACCTGGTCTACAGAATGAAGCCAAACAAGCAGGCCGTTAAAGATACACCTGGCTATTTACCGTCCACAAGACCAGGCTCCAGAAGTGACCTCACACAGCACTAGCTCCGGCTTCCCTGGTGAGGCCATATTTATTGCACATGAGTAATTTTTGACAAAATAGCATCAAAGAGCATTTCTAAATTTTTGGCAAGTTGTTGAGGGAAATTCATTAAGAGTAAATTGAGGCATCAATTAGGGTACCCTTGGAAATATTGAGACCTAAACAATAAAAACAAACATGTCTTTAAATTGACTGTAGGTGAAGGATACCATTCATCATTTGTTTTTCTGGGACTGTGTTACTTCACTCAGCATGATATCTTCTAGCTCCAGCCATTCACCTGCAAAGCTCATGATGTCATCTTTCTTTACTGCTGCATAGAACTCCATTGTGTAGATGTACCACATTTTCTGTATCCACTTGTCAGTTGAGGGGTACTTGGGTTGGTTCCAGCTCCTTCCTTTTGTGAAGAGAGCTGCAATAAACATGACTGTGCATGTATCTCTGTGGTAAAATGAGTCTTGTGGGTACATGCCCAGGAGTGATATGGCTGGGTCTGGTGGCAAGTTCATTCCAAGTCTTCCAAGGGATCTCCACACTGCTTTCCATAGTGGCTGTACGAGTTTACATTCCCACCAGCAGCGGATGAGTGTTCCCCTTTCCCCACAACCTTTCCAGCACTTGGTATCATTTGTTTTCTTGATCCTAGCCAGTCTTATTGGAGTGAGATGATATCTTAAAGTGGTTTTGATTTTCATTTCCTTAATTATTAGCGGCGTTGCTTCTTAAGATGTTTCTCAGCCATCTCTAATTCCTCACTTGTGAAGTCTCTGTTCAGCTCTTTGCTCCATCTATTGAGTGGGTCATTTGTTTTCTTTCCTCTTTGTTTTTTTGAGTAGTTTATATATTCTGGAAATCAATGCTTTGTCAGATGTATCTGCAGTGAAGGTTTCCTCCCACTCTGTGGGATTTCTCTTCACTTCCTTGATTGTTCCTTTTGATGTACAGAAGCTTTTGAGTTTAATGAGGTCCCATTTGTCAGTTGTTGACCTTAATTCTTGTACAGCTGCTGTCTGATTTAGGAAGTCTTTTCCTATGCCTATGTCTTGTAGTCCTGCTGCCAACTTTTTCTTCTATCACCTTCAGAGTTTGGGGTTTCATGTTGAGGTCTTTTAATACATACAGGGCGAGAGGCAGGGGTTTAATTTCATTCTTCTACAAGTGGTGATTCAGTTTTTCCAACACCACTTGCTGAAGATGCTGTCTTTTCTCCATTGTGTCTTCTTGGCCCCCTTGTCAAATATGAGATGGCTGAAATTGTATGTGCTCATTTGGATCTTCGGTTTTGTTCCATTGGTCAACAGGTCTGTTTTTGTGCCAGTACCAGGCTGTTTTATGACTGTAGCCTTGTAGTATAGTTTGAAGTCTGGTATAGAGATCCCCCCGTATTGTTGTTTTCACTCAGGGTTGTTTTGGCTATTCAGGATTTTTTGTTTTTCCCCAAATGAAATTAAGGACTTTTTTCCCCAAGCCTGTGAAGAAACTCTTGGGGACGATGAATGGTATCCCTCATTTGTGGATGCTAGCACCAGTTACCTAATTGTATGGCAAACTGAGCAACGTCAATGTGATCTGAAAACAACTGTGCGCTTATATTGTGAATCCCTTAAAATATAATAAACAAATTAAAAAAAAAGTGACTGTAAACTGTAGGTGAAGTACTGCTAATCACAGGCTACTCATTTTATGTTATGTTGATTATATTTACAAAATGATTGGGTTGCATTTTTCATCTTGGTTTTTTGAGACAGTGATATGTGTAGCCTAGGCTGACCTCCAACCCTTGATTGTCCTGCCTCAGCTGCTAAGTGCTGGAATTCTGGGAGTGTCTTCCAGATCAGGACTTCAGAGGCTGTGCAGCAAAACTGCACTTCTGCCTTACTCTTTGGCCTCAAGGACCTCTGCATTTTTCCTCTGAAATATATTTGTTGAAGTAATAGTATGTTTATATTTTCTGTATTGAATATAGTTAAATGTATTTACATACAGTATGATATAGGGTCCTTTGTCATATGACTAATTGAAGTCCATTTTTATCTCATTTGATGCTACTTTTTGGGTCAGGCATAGCCTAACCAGTATAGCGTTTTTCCTCCGACAGAATGAGAGCAAGCCATCTTATGAGGAGTTCAATTCAGTTACGCGCATGCGTGCACACACACACACACACACACACACACACCCACACACCCCAGTGTTGGTAAGTTTGGATTTTGGCATTTATTCTATAAATTGTAAGAATTAGAATTCTAGAAAATGCTCTGATAAAGAGAATTTGTGGTAGAGAATTGTAACACTGTATATGATTTGGAGAACAAGTTATTTGTGAACCTGTGAATGACTTTCAGCATTCTTTGTGTTTACCAAAATACCATGATACTATAAAATCAACACATGATAGAATAGTGACAACTGTTTTATAGGACTACAATTTGTTAACAATTTACTACACAAAATGTTTTAAAAAGCTTAAACTTTTATTTTTGGCTCAGATCCACCTCCCTCTGTCTCCCAAATGCTAGGATTAAAAGTGTGTGCCACCATGCCCAGCACAGAGTGATAAGTTTTATATAAAATATGTTGTGATGGGGGCTGGAGAGATGGCTCAGTGGTTAAGAGCACTGGCTACTCTAGCAGAGGACTTGGGTTTGATTCCCAGCACCCACATGGCAGCTAACAACCATCCATAACTCAAGTTCCAGGGGAATCCATTGTCCTCTTCTGACTTCCATGGGCATTGCATGACACAGGTGCATTTACACACATGTAGGCAATACAATCATACACATAAAATAAAAATAATAAATAAAATATTTTTTAAAAGGTTGAAAAAATAAAATGTCATGACCTGTTAGGTATTCTTTAAAAAGCTTTAGAATTCATTATTATAAGTGTACATGAGGTGTGCGTTTGTGTATGTACACATGTGCATGTGGCATGTCGTGTGTCAGGGTCAGAGGGCAAATTCTGGAGTCAGTTCTCTCCTTCTGCCTTTTTGTGTGGGTTTTGGGATGGGACCCAGGTTGCCACGTCTGTGTGGTAAGGTCCTTTGTGTGCCGAGCCGTCCTGTTGGCCCTTTAGGTGTTTTGGGTTGTGTTGTGTGTTGTCCATTAGTGCCCCTTTCCCTCCCAATGTTGTGGTCTTTTGCATGCTAGGTAAATGCTCTACTAGCTGAGCTACATCCTCAGCCTTTTTCTTAGGTTTTGTACGTTTCACTATAGATGTAGCAAATGCTTGATTTTTTTATTTTTTTATTTTTATATTTAGTGTGCTGTCTCTTGACTTCTGCACTATTCTAGTCTTTACTGGGTGTATTAGTACTTTTCTGATAGGAGGAAGAGTTTACTTGGCTTATGGTTCCAGAGGAACAAGAGTCCATCATGGCGGGGAGACTTGGCAGCAAGGAAGCCTGAGCAGAAAACAGAGTGCTGACATCTTCAGGCAGGAACAGGAGGCTGAGAGAGTAAAGGGAGTTGGGGCAAGGCTTTGAACTCTCAAAGCCCATCCCTAGTAATGTGCTTCTTCCACCAAGGCCACACCTCCTTAAGGCTCCATGATCCTCCCCAAACAGCACCACCAACTGACCAAGTGTTCCAGCCTCTGGGACTTCAGACTGTCACACCAGGGGCATAGGTAGACTTAGTCACTTGTCAGAAGTCTGGAGACTATGAATTTTTAAATGTGTAACTGCAAGAACTTTGGGGAAGGAGTTGTGGACTTGCAGGATTTGTATCTACTTCCTTTCTTTCTTTTTTTTTTTTTTTTTTTTTTTTTTAGACAGGGGCTCCCTGTTAGCCCCAGCCTGTCCTGGATCTCCTCTGTAGACCAGGTGCCTTGAACTCTACAAAGATCGCGTGCCTCTGCCTCCCACAGTGGCCTAGGGTAAAGGCGTGTAGCCACCATGCCACATCCAGCTGTATCACTTTCTTTTTTTTTTTTTTTTCTTGGTTTTTCTGAGACAGGGTCTCCCTGTAGCTCTGGCTGTCCTGGAACTCACTCTGTAGACTAGGCTGGACTTGAACTCACAGAGATCCACCTGCCTCTGCCTCCCAAGTGCTAGAATTAAAGGCGGGTGCCACCATGCCTGGCATATCTACTTCTTAATAGAAACTTCTTGGCATCTTCTCTGGATGGTTTCTGTAAAATACTAGTCATAATTTTTTGCTTTCTTGTAAATTTATGTCTATCAGAGGAATTTTATTTTAACCTGTATTAGTTTTTTATAACACTTATTGAAAGCCCTCCTCCCCTTTCTGCACCCCAACTTTGTTTTTCTCTCTTTCAGTAAGTAATTAACCCTAGGTCTGTGGCCCCACCGTGGATCTAGAAGCCTAGTGTAGTTAGGATGCTTCAGATGGAAACCTTCAAGTAATTTTGGCCTGGCTGAGTATTCTTTAGTCTCTGGGAGTATGCACTTTTACCTCTGCACAGGATAGCTGCATGTCAGAATACCTGCAGGCAGCCCTCTTTTTGTATATTTTGGCTTCCTTTTTTTTTTTCTTTAAATGACAGTCAAGGGTGTGGTCGTAATGTCTTTGTTTTAGTTTCCTTTAACTTCCTTGTTTTTAAGACTTCATTGTTAAAACCTTTATACCTACTCTGCCCCCTTTACTTCTAATTCTTATCCTCTCTTTTGGCTTGCTATTTTCCTTTCTTTCCTTTTCTTTGTGCTCTCCAATCCATCCCCTCTTAAAAATTAATGTTCCTCAAGACACTTACAGTTATGGGATTCTGTATCAGAAGAGTTTTCTGCTTGTTGTAATGGTAGCTAAAACCAATCTGCATGTAATGTGCCAGCAGTTCCCCCAAGGACCTTGTTATATGGGAATGATTATGATCCTGTTTGTGAGGGATGGTGTTAACAGTGTCTGTTCTGCTTGCTTGCTTGCTTTCTCTCCTGAAGTGTATGGATTGTTGAGCTTTCTGTCACATGCTTTGTCACCTGGGTTTTTAGTTCACCAAGATACTAGGCACTTGAAGGTATACATACTAATTTGTCTAGGTTGAACCTTATAGACAGCCATTTTCCTTTATATAAAAGATGCATATGCCCTACAACTTACATGGTGGTGACATGCATTTGTCCAGTACATATTGTGCCTTATATTGTTGCTTATTTGAATTATGTCATGTCAAATACTGTATTTGTGTATTTATCACTTATATTTTCTATGTTAGGCCCATAATAGACCTCTACTGGCCATGCATTTGTTGAAATGGATTAATTATTTCATCTCTTTTATTAGGAAGAATTAAGAGTTTTTTATTACATTTCTTTTGTGAGTGTGTGTTTGAGTAGGTGGTGGGGCATGCCTGCTAAGGTGCAGTGTGGAAGGCAGGACAACTTGTAGAAGTCAGTTTTCTCCTTCCACCAGGTAGATCCCAGAGATTGTTAAGCATGTGGGCAAGTGCCTTTACCTACTCAGCTGTTTCATCAGTCCACTAGTAAGAATTTTAACAAGGAAGAAGCTGATTAAATTTCTCCTGAGGCATCAAAGCTTATCCCAGGCCAGTTTGGTCTGCATTGTCATAGTTGTATGGGACAACTCACAAGGATCCTGATTGAAGTGAGCTGATAATCCAAATACTTGACTTAGTTACCTTGCCTTGAAAGTAGAAATGCTTTACGTAATTTTTTAAGTGGTAGAAGTTGAAATTAAGTGCATTTATGTATATGCCAAAAAGTTTAGTTAAATGACATATCCAAGGGTTTTTTGAATTTTAGTTATTACAGTTTCATTTTTAAGGTCTAATAAATAAATTCTATATGGGGTGTGTGTGTGTTTGTGTGTGTGAGAGAGAGAGAGAGCGTGAGTGTGAGTAGATACATGTCATGGCATGCCTGTGGAGGTCAGGACAACTTTCAGGAGTCAGTTCTCTTCTTCCACCATGTGTTCCAGGAATCAAGATCATATTGTCGGTTTGTGCAGCAAGTGCTTTTACCCACTGAGCCATCTTGCCAGCTCCTTATTAGATAAGTTTTTTTTTTCCATAGTTTACTTTCAAATTAGTTATACCCACTAAAATTCACTCCTCACCCAATCAAGATACAAAACAGCTCCATCATCGCAACCTCAGGTTCTCTTCTGCCACTTTTTGTAGTCGGGTCTTCCTCTTGTTCCAACCCCTTAGTGGCTGTGCTGTTTACTTTTCCATAATTTTGCCTCTTCGAGAATATAATTTAAACTGGATCATTTAGTATAGGTGTATAGACTTTTGTATCAGGCTTCTTTTACTTTGCAGAACCCATTGAGATCCATATCGGTTTTAAAAGGTTTGAGTATGGTGTCTGTCCTTGTGTGTTTTTGTATGCAGGTTGTGTGTGTATGGGTGTGGAGGCTAGAGGTTGGTTTCAGGTGTCTTCCCCAATTGCTTTCCACGTTATTTTTTGAGAGGGGCTCTCTGAACTTGTAGCTCCTAATTTGGCTGGGCCAGATGGCCAGTAAGTACCAGGGACTTTCCTATCTCTGCCTTCCCAGTGCTGAGATTACAAGTGCATGCCTCTGTTCTCAGCTTTTCCCAGAGGTGCTGGGGATCAAATGTCCTTGTGCACAGCAAATACTTCCTTGGCTGGGTCCTTCCAGCCTCAGAATGCATTCCTTTTAACATAGGGTCTCACTGTGTTGCTCAGGCAGGTCTCCAATTTAAGATCCTTCTACCTCAGTTTCTGAATTAGTCAAGGTTTGCTAGAGTAACAGGAATGTGTGTGTGTGTGTGTGTGTGTGTGTGTGTGTGTGTGTGTATCAGCTTACTTAGAAATTGTTTTTATTTTTAATTTTATGTATATGAGTGTATTGCCTGGATGTAGGTAGGGGCAGCCATGTCATGCAGTGCCCACCAAGGTCAGAAGTTTATAAGATACCCTAGAACTAGGTTACAAATGGTTGCTAGCCACCATGTGGGTGCTGGGAACCAAACTCTGGCCCTTTGCAAGAGAAGCTGGTGCTCTTAACCACTGAGCCTTATCTCCAGCTTCCGACTTAGGAATTGTAACAACAGCTGAATCACATCTGGGAGGCTGAGAACTTGGTAGTTGCTGGGTCCTTGGGGCTGAATAGTCTCACAGTGACTGTGTCACACCGGAGAGGATGAGATGTGGGTAGTTGCTCAGTCCATAGGGCTGGGTGCCTCAGCAGTCCCAATCTGGTGCCAAAACTCCAGAGGGTTCCTGAAGGGTTGCTGACTTCATTCAGTCAGTGGTGGAAGCCTGGAAACACTGGCTCTGATGTCAGCAAAGGAATCTGCAGGAGCAGCAGCAGCAGCAGCAGGAGCAGCAGCAGCAGCAGCAGCAGCAGCAGCAGCAGCAGCAGCAGCAGCAGGATGCATCCACTCCAAAGGGAAAGCGAAAGCCAAAGAGGTAAAATGAATAATCTTCCCTGTGCCGCGCCCCTGTTATCTGGGCTGCTTCCAGAAGGTGCCACCACATTTGGGGTGGGTCTTCCATATCCCTAAAACAATCAGGACAGCTCTTCAGTTGAGGCTTCTTACTCAGTCGTTCGAACCTGTGGCAGGTCATCAGTAAAACCAGCCATCAGAGCCTCCTAAGCAGCTGAGGTGCCACAGATGGAATCCGTGTTTGTGGGTGTGACTGTGTGTGTGCATGTGGAGGCACTGATTGCCTTTGGGCCTCTTCCCTTGATCACTCTCCACTCTGTTATTTATATTTTTTGAGAATTACATATATGCATACAGTATTTTGATCATATTTATTTGTCCATCCTCTTCAGCTCCTCCCAGATTTCCCAACATTTCCTTCCTGACTTTATGTCCTATTTTCTTCTTTCTTTTTAATAACTTGGAATCCAAGTAGTGTTACCCATTTAGGCAAGGGTGTGGGGCTGTCCACTCCAGCAAGGTTAGCCTACCAGAGACCACACTCTTAAAGAAAACTGCTACTTTCAGTAGCAGCCATTAACTGTCACTAGCTCCTCAGCTAGGGCTTGGGGGCTATGAGCCCCCACCCCTCCATGATGGAATGTTGTAGGTCTCAATGAGTGCAATTGCCCTGTCATGTCCAGAAGACACAGTTCCACTGTGATCCTCCCTGACACCTGGCTCTTAAAATCTTTGACCTCTTTCTTTTGAGATGTTCCCTGAGCCTTGGAGGGAATGGAGGGTAATATAGATATCCCATGCATGGCTGAAGTACTCCATAGACAGATGTGAGTCTCTGTATTAATTACTATCCACTGCACAGTGGTGCTTCTCTGATGAATTCTGCCCTCTCTTCTGCAGTGATCCTTGAACCTAGGGGGGTGGTGATATTGAAGTCCCGTTTGTGGCTGAACACTCCACTGACATGTACTCCTTGCACTTTGATTGCTTGTGAGTTTCTGTGTTAACCACTGTCCACTGTCCAAAGAAACTCTGATGAGTTCTGAGATCTATACAGATGTATGGGTAGAGGGATATGAATTCACAGGGCAGTTTGATGCTGTGTCCATTTATCAGTATAATTGTAGTAGGCTCACCCCTGGGGTCTGTGAACTCCCCAACTGTGGGGTTTTGGCCAGATTTACAGTACCAGATAAACAGTTTCCATCTATAGAATAGGCCTTAAATCCAGTCAGAAAGCAGTTGGTTATCCCTGTAACATTCATGCCACATTGATCATTATTGTAATTCACAGGGTTCACAGTTAAGTCAGACTGGTGATGACCCCTCCCCCATCTTAAAAAGATAATATGGAAATTGAGGATGACATCCAGTACTCACCTCTGGTCATCCCCTACACGTGCATACATGTGTACAAACAGGCTCACACATACACTACATGGATGCAATAAAGAAAAGTCGATTGAATCCGTAGTTCTGGAGATTCAAGGGGGTGCTGGTGACACTATCTCAAAAAGCCAAAACCAAACCAAAGCAAACAAACCCAAATGAAATTAGTCTTAATGATCTGATTATAATGTTAGATACTAATCATGTAAAAAATTTGAGACCCATTAAATTGGTTTAACAAATGACTAATGAGGCTTAATCCATAGTTTAATAAAACACTAACTTGTTGGTAATCTCTTTTTTCCCTTAAAATTTTTTTCTTTTTTTTTTTTTTTTTTTTTTTTTTTTTTTTTTTTTTT
>VZQC01001072.1:148188-173280 GCA_009823505.1 Rhizomys pruinosus | reverse complement strand
ATGTGTATGAATGTATTGTCTGCATGCAGGTCTGCGCACCCGTGTCGTGCGATGCCGCGGAGGTCAGAAGACGGTCTCGGATTCCCCTGGAACTGGAGTTCTCCTGGAACCGGAGTCACAGACGGTTCTCAGCCGCCATGTGGGTGCTGGGGATCGAACCCGGGTCCTCTGCAAGAGCGGTCGTCGCTCTTAACCGCTAGGCCATCCCTCCAGCCCCTCTGTTTACGCTCTTTAGAGTCACTTTGGAACTGAGCAGGGCCCTGGGCTTGTCTTTTCCCCATTATCATTCTGTAGCTCCAGCTAAGGAGAATTTTCTTTGATAATTACTATATTATTTTTGTTTTTGTTTTGTTTGTCTTTTGCTGGGAGGTTGCCGATGCTGAAACCCAGGCTGGCCTGGAAGTCCCTGTATAGCACGGGCTGGCTTTGAACCTATAGTGATCCTTCTGCCTCAGCTTCCTGAGTACTGAGGTTTCAGGTGTTGCCCCACCATATCTCATACTGTTTTGATGTTCTCTTTTTCCTTGCTTTCTCTGTCTTACCTGCTTAGTATTCATTATTAGCTCGAGGTTGGAGATGTTAGATTTTCTTTTTTTGTCTTTTATTCCTTTTTAAAGAATATCTGTATTTTTCACTTTGCATGTTAGGATTGCTTCTTCTTTCTTTTTGCTGTAGCATTACTATTTCTTCTCAAAAGCCTCTGAGTAATTGTTTCTAATTGTTGTTGTTTATCTAAAGTTCTCTTTTGTTGTTTGAATAATTTACTTCCCAGGAGGGTTTTTGTGTTATTCCTTTATAATGTTAGGCTTGCTTAGACCTAAGTCTAGTGATGCTTGATTGTCAGTTTGTAGTTGTGAATGAAAGATTAGGTTTAATATTTCTTGAGTAAATTATTTGGGTTTCTGTTACTACTGTTTATTTAGTTTTTTCCTCATAAAGCTTTTAAAGTCCTGTATGCAAATGAAGCTTATTAACTACAAGTGTTTGGAGATAGAATTCATCAGTGTATGATATATGTAACTGTTACTAGGTTCCAGGCATGGTGTTAGGTTCAGGGACCATAAAGTTACATATAAGACCCATTATCATAAAATACAATTGACAGTTATAATATGGTATATAGTATAAGAATGCATTTAGACTAGGCTGGAGAGATGGCACATTAAGATTATTTGCTGCAGAGGCAGAAGGACCTGAGTTTCAGCACCCACTTAAAATCTAGATGTGTCCATTTGCATGCTTATAACCCCAATGCTGTGGGGAACAGAAACTGGGGGATCACAGAGGCTTGCTGGCTACCAGCCTAGCTCTAGGTTCAGTGAGAGACCCTGTCTCAAGGGAATAAGGTGGAGTGTGATAGAGCAGAGAGAGACAGAGAGAGACAGAGACAGAGAGAGACAGAGAGAGACACAGAGAGAGAGAGAATATGATTCTCAAAGCCCACTTTTCCCTTTCTGTTTTTACATGGTGTGTTTGCTTTGGATTGTGTTGGATATAAAAAATAAACTCAGGGTGGTGGTGTGGTGATATGTGTGTCACAATAAACATTGTCATAACTGCCACTGCAGTGTATGGTGCTCAGCAGCAGTGTTACCTGATAGATAGGAGCTTCAGGTATGGTTTGTGTTTAATGGTAAGTAATGACATTAAGTAGGACTTCATATGCTTATTAGCTATTTATCTACATTCTTTGTGGAAATTATTTTCAGATCTTTTATATATTTATATTTATTTTTATTGAACTTTTGTGCATTTCACACAACCTTTCTCAATCAAATTTAGACCTGTTTTCCCATCCATTCCCCCACCCCCACCAGAGCTCATACATTCTTCCATACATGTTAAGATCTTGCATCTTTTTCTTAGCCTTTTTAAACTTATTTGATGTAGAAGTTTACTGTTTTGGTCAGGTCTTTGAACCAGTCTTTTGTCGTTATTGTTCCTTTTAATTTTATATTACTCCAAAATACGTGTATCAAATCTTTTATATATTTAAATTTGAAGTTGTTTATTAATTACTTTCAGTTCATAAATATATGAAATTTCTCTGTTTTTGTGGTGTTTCTATTTTGTTTTATTTTCTCTTTTGAGACAGGGTCACCCTGTAGCCCCAGCTGGCCTGGAGCTCACTCTGTAGACCAGGCTGGCCTCTATCTCACAGAGATCTGCCTGCCTTTGGCTCTACAGTGCTGGGATTAAAAGTGTGCACTGCCATGCCTAGGTTTATTTAATTTTTTTTTTTTTTTTGTGTGTGTGTTTTTGAGGGAGAGTCTCCCTTTAGTTCCAGCTGGCCTGGAGCTCACTATGTAGACCAGGCTGGCCTTAAACTCACAGGAATCCGCCTGCTTCTGTCTCCTGAGTGCTGGGATTAAAGGTGCCCACCACCATGCCTGGCTTCATTTTAATTTTTATAAAGTTCTATTTATTTTCTTTTTCTTTCATGTACTGCAAACTCATAAAGATTTTTCTTATTCTTCTAATATTTGTGCTTAGACTTATGATTCATTGCAAGTCATTCTTTCTTGGAATGATGCAGGGTTCAAATTCACTTTTCCCTCATGTAGGTGTATGGTTACTCTGGCACTTGTTACTGTTGAACTGACTCGGTGTCTTAATGAAAAACCACTTGACTGTCTGTGCATGGCTCTATTTTTGGACTCCTCATTTATCTGCTTGTTTCTGTGGTAGCTCCACATTGTTTTGATTATTCTTTCTCCCTAGTAAGGCTTGAAATAGGTAGTGTGTCTTCTTTAATTTTCTTTTTGTGGTTTGAGATTGTTTATTCTAGATTCTGCATTTCAACTTTGTCTAGGAACAGTCTGCCCATTTAGAAAACAAAAACAGGGCGTGGTGGCACACGCCTTTAATCCTAGCATTTGGGAGGCAGAGGCAGGCGGATCTTTGTGAGTTCAAGGCTAGCCTGGTCTACAATAGTGAGTTCCAGGACAGCTGGGGCTACAGGGAGACCCTGTCTCAAAAAGACCAAAAAAAAAAAAAAAAAGAAAGAAAACAAAAACAGAAACAACCCATTGACATATTAATTAAACCCATTGACCATGTTTCTTGGAGTTGTGTTGATTCTATAGATCAATTTAATAATACCGAGTTTTCCAAGTCATTTGTCAGTGTATTTCTTGCCATTTGTTCCTTTAAAGTTCTTCTCAGCAGTGTTTTGTGTTTTTAGTGTACCTTATGTTTCGTTAAAATGTTTTTTTTACATTTTCATTGCTGTTCTAAACCCCCTCCTCAATTTTATGCTTTATGTGCTCTAGTGTATAGAATTCAGTTGATGTGTATTCACCTGGGTCATTGAATTTTGTGTTTTGTAATGACAGGTTTTCTAAAGATTTGAGAACGTTTTCTTCAAACATAGTCATGATCATTATGAATAGCATGATGCAATGAAAGTTTCCCTTTTTCCTCTTGGATTTATTTCCCTGCCTTTTGTATCTTTCAATTCACTTTATAAATTGTTCATATTGTGTAGAACATGATGCTTTGGGAAAGGTATGTATCATGGAGAAGCTAAATTTAGCTAATTAACATACACATTACCTCACATACTTTAAACCTTTTCTCAGAATTGTTAAAGTTTCGTTTTAGAGATTTTAAGAAGAAATATAAAAAAATAATGTAATTTCATTTGCAGCATCTCCCCATATTTTTCCTTTTTCATCCTAAAATGACTTTTTTTTTTCCTCTTTGCAAAATTCTAGGGATTGGACATAGGGCCTCCTGCTTGCAAGACAAGATTTCTCCCTAGCTAAATCCCAGCCCCTCAACTTGTTTGAAAGAGTAACTAGTGGATATGTTAATCTTGGTTGAATTTTTTTTTTCCTCTCTTTTCATTTCTTTTTTTTTTTTCCTACATGACCAAATGAACTTTATTGGCCAAGTTCAATAACATGCTCAGGAGGAAATTACAGGGAAAAATTCAGGTCCATCACTTTCTTGGAGGGAAAGTATTAACAGCTTCACCTTTTGCTCACAATATTAGGTCCCAGATAGCAATGAGCTACTCAATTCTTGGAGGAGCATTAAGTCTTTTGGTCCCTTGGGTCACTGGTAAATTGTCTCCTCCATTATCCAGAAGACAGCCTTGGAGCTTTCCAGGAAGAAATGCTTTAAAAATAGAAAGATTCTAAGAAATGCTACTATAGAAATGGTTATCCTCAAATTCTGTTTCAATGATAGCTACCATGTTTGTATGTATGTAATACATGTGTAGGTAAGTAAGGAGTGTATATCTGCATTTACATTTGTATAAAAGAATATTTGGTGTTTTGTCGACCTGTTGTTTTAACACTAGTTAGTATACAGATTTTCTGCCATAATAGAAGTATGACATAATAGTCAGGATGCTCAACCTCAGCTCTGCTGGCATTTGATTCTAATGTTCTTGTTCATGGAAGCTGCCTGCCTATTACACGGTCTCTAGCCAACAGATATTAGTAACGACTACATCTTCCAGTTTTGAGAATAGAGGATATTTCGTGATATTGCCAAATTCCTCTTGGAGGCAAAAATGTACCTTGTGAAAAACCACTACACTAGGTAAGAATTTTTGTCTCCCCTCTGGAGGATCCATGCTGATATGTTGGTTGTTGGCTTTGGAATTAGGAGGATCTTCTTTCTTCGTGTTGACGCATCGTCTTACTCAAGAAGCTTGATTCTAGGAGGTTCTCAGATATTGGTGCCATGGTGAGCTGCCTGGAGCAGTGCCGGGCTGCTCCAGGTGATCCTAGCAGGTCCGGAACATGAGCCCCCAACACATGACCTCACTATGGCACCCAAGCCAGACCCAAACCCAGCTCTCTTTTCATTTCTTTGAAAATATCCTTCCATGTTCTTCTGGGCTGTTGTTTCTGTCAGGAAATTAGTTGCCTGTATGTTGTGTTCTCTATCTGCTTTTAGGACTTTTGTTTAAACTGGCTTTTAGCAGTTCATTTTACAAAAAGATTTGTTTATTTATTGTGAATGTGTGATTTCCCAACGATGATACTATATTCATGCAGACAGAAGACATCAGATCCCCTGGGGTGGAGCCACAGGTAGTTCTTAGCTGCCTGGTGTGGGTGCTGGGAACTGAACCTCACTTCCACAAGAGCAGCAGGTAGTGTTAACCACCGAGCAATCTCATTTGACTTTTCTTTTTGTTTTTTGAGAAGCGGTCAATCATGTAGCTCTGGGGGTCATCACGTAGCTCTGGGGGTCGTCACGTAGCTCTGGGGGTCGTCACGTAGCTCTGGGGGTCGTCACGTAGCTCTGGGGGTCGTCACGTAGCTCTGGGGGTCGTCACGTAGCTCTGGTGGTCGTCACGTAGCTCTGGGGGTCGTCACGTAGCTCTGGAGGTCGTCACGTAGCTCTGGCGGTCGTCACGTAGCTCTGGCGGTCGTCACGTAGCTCTGGGGGTCGGTCGTCATGTAGCTCTGGCGGTTGTCACGTAGCTCTGGGGGTCGTCACGTAGCTCTGGGGCTCGTCACGTAGCTCTGGGGGTCGTCACGTAGCTCTGGGGGTCGTCACGTAGCTCTGGGGGTCATCATGTAGCTCTGGCGTCCTGGACTCATTATGTACTCATTATGTACACCAGGCTGACCTTGAACCCACAGAGAGCCACCTCTTCTGCCTCCTTGTGTGGTGGGTTCAAAGGTGTGAGCCCCCACTGCTCCCAGCTTTGAATTCCGTTTTCTTTATATTTCACTTACCACTTAGGGCTTGGTATCTTCAGATAGTAGGCTGATTTTTTTTTCCCCACAAAGCTTAGGAAATGTTCAGTCCTTATTTTTTCAAATATATATGCATATTTATATATAAAACTCATCCTTTTGAATTTTTTCTTTTTAGAACATGTTTAGTTTTTGAAAACATTTTTAATGTGTTATTGTGCATGTGTGTATGTGGGCATTTCATGTGTGTATGTGAGCATGCATGTGTGTATGTGGGCATGCGTGTGTGTGTGTGTGTGTGTGTGTGTGTGTGTGTATGTGGGTATGCATGTGCTACAGTGCATGTGTGGAGGTCAGAGGGCAACTTTTTGGAGTTGATTCTCTTCACCTTACATGGGCACCTGGGTTAGAACTTAGGTCATTAGGTTTGCAGAACACGCTCTACCTGCTGAGCTACCTTGCTATCTTAAACATGGTTAGTTTTACATGGAGCTATTCTTTTTTTTTTTTGTCTTTTCGAGACAGGGTCTCCCTGTAGCCCCAGCTGTCCTGGAACTCGCTCTGTAGACCAGGCTGGCCTTGAACTCAGAGATCCGCCTGCCTCTGCCTCCCAAGTGCTAGGATTAAAGGCGTGTGCCACCAGGCCCAGCTACATGGAGCTATTCTTAATCCCATCTAGGTGTGGTTTTAGTTTTCAGGTGGCTAGTCTAGAGTAGTTCTTACTGTTGGGTACATTCTCTTAAGACTTGGTGTGTGTGTTTCTGCTGTGCAGCCTGGAAGTTGTCCCAAGGGTGATAACTGGGATGGGGTAGGAATGGCTTTCTCAGGTATTATAGTCTAGATTGACAGTTACTGGATACCAGAAAATATGTTCTTTATATGTTCTGTTCAGTTTCTTAGTTGTTTATAACAGGAGGGACTGTTTAGAACCTGTTACTTTATTATCACTGCTAGCAAAAGTCTCATTTAGTTTTACATATAGTAAACAGGGGCTCACGGCTTCTCATACAAGTAAAGGGATATCACAAATAAGATGAGAAACCACAAAGTGAGTATTTGGACTAATTGTATATTTGGGGTAGTTGCTGAAAATAATTGTAGTGGTTACATTATATAATCAGTAAGCCTTGATATCCCTCCCTCTCCCTCCTTTCCTCTCCCTCCTTTCCTCTTTTCCTCCTTCCCTCCCTTCTTCCCTTCTCTGTCCTCTTTTTTTCATTTTTAATATTTTTATTATTTTTTGCATTTCATATAATACATCTTAATCAAATTTGACCCCTCCCATAGCACCCCCCCACACCAGATTTCAGGTATTCTGTCATATATGTTAAGTCCTATCTGGTCAAGCATTTCTATCCAGGTGTCCCTTGGTGAAAGTTCATCCACTGTAGTTTACAGTCAGCCTATCTAGAGTCACTCCCTTAAAGAAGATGTACCCTCCTCCATCCCACAGTAATCATTTGCCAATAGTTCCTTGCTAGGTTTGGGGCTTGCTGCTCAATTCTCCAAGTTCTGTTTTGGGCTTGTGTGATTGAGTCAGTATGAGTCTTGTGCATGCTGTCAGCATTGCTACAAGTTCATATGAGCAAGTTTACAGTGGCCTGAAAGCCTCTATTCCTTATGTTCATGCACCAACCCTGGGTCTTACAATCTCCCCCCCCCCCACAACGGTCCCTGAGCTGTGGGTGGGTGAGGTTTAATATGAGTCTTATATAGGGACACACACTCTGCAGTCTCTTATTCTCTAAAACTTAGCCAGTTGTGACCTTCTGTGTGCATCACACTCTGTTGTATAAGGAAGCTTTGCTGGTGAGAGCTGGGGGATGTGTTAGTATTTTCTCCAGGCCCTCTTCTGTTTCTACGAGCCTTAGGTGTAGCAGTTCCACTGTAGATGTGTCACTTAGGACTGGGCATCGCTCAGACATACATTCTTTATGTGTGACCAGTCGTGGAACTCTGTAATTGCCTGTATCTGTTGCAGAAGGAAGCTTCTTTGTTAGTGTGTACAGTACATTTGTCTGTAAATATAAGGATATGTATTTAGCATCTGGTAAGAAATTTTATTTGTTTAGAGATATGACATAGATAGGATTTTCTCTAGGATCTATGACTTCTCCAGCCATGTGTATTTCGCTATATTTACAATGCCACCCATGAATTCCCTCCCATTGAGGAGGCTTACATAGCCGTTGATTACCCCTAGGTAACAATGCCAGTACTGTACCAATAGAGGTACTTTGCTATGCTGGTCACTGTGGTTATTAGGCTTTAGAGCTGGGCTGGAGAGTTGATTGATTTTTCTCCCCTTAGCAGCTTGCGTAGTATCCTATGAGAGCCAGTCTTGAGGGACAAGGCTTCCAGGTCAGTTCCAGGTCCGTTGCTCTAAGTTCTTTGTCCAAAGTATTCCCTGTTTTCAGCTATAGGGTTTTAACTGCAAGTTCTGGGAATCAAGGACTGTGGCTAAAGTTCAGATATTTAATGTGTATTTTTCATGTTTTTTTTGTTTGTTAATACATTTTGCTCTGGCTTTTTATGCCACACAAGCTTTATTTATCCCTCCTCTCTCTCCGTGTCTTAACCTCCGTCCTCCCACTAGTGTAAGTGCCCCCATTTTCCCCTTGATAATACCCAACTCCTATTATCCCCCTCTCTTGAGTTCCTTCTTTTCCTTTACCCCTAAGTTTTTGTATGTTCTTCCCTTTTCCCGTCCCAGTTGAATAGCCCCCCCTTCCTATTTCCACCTGGTAACGTCTGTTCCCTACTGTCTCCCTCTGTTGGGTTCTTTTTCTCTCTTTACCTCTGGCCCCCCCCCCCTTTTTTGTTGTTGTTGTTTCCTTGTGTTTTGTAGTCTAGTCAGGGAGTGGTAGGCATGTGCCACACAGCCTAGCTTGAAATTGTTTTTAATTGCAAGAAATAGGAGCCCACTTGGATTTTTAAAACAGAAGTGGGGTGGTTGAGCAGCAAGGCTGCAGACTTGCCACAGAGTTCACATCTGATTGATAGCTGAAATTCCTAGAGGAGATGGATGAGTGTTCTTCCAAAAGGTCTCCAACATTTTCTTCTGCTTTAGTGTCTGCATCTGTTTATTAGAATAAAATTCAATACCTGTAGCTAGGTATGGTGGTACATGCCTGCAGTTTTAGCACTGGAAGGCAAAGGCAGGAAGATTGCAAGTTTGAGAGCAGTGTGGGATCCATAACAAAACCCTGTCTCTAAAAGAAGATTTAATGCCTAACTTCACCTTATAAGCTGATGCCTGTCAACATTTTGAAGTCTTGTGAAATTGTGAAATTGTTTTTTTTTAATGTTTATTTATTATTTATTTATTTATTTATTTATTTTGTATGTGTATGAATGTACTGTCTGCATGTAGTTTGTGCACCCGTGTCGTGCAATGCTGCGGAGGTCAGAAGAGGGTGTCGGATTCCCCTGGAACTGGAGTTCTCCTGGAATTGGAGTCTCAGCCACCATGTGGGTGCTGGGGATCGAACCCAGGTCCTCTGCAAGAGTGGTCGGCGCTCTTAACCGCTAGGCCATCTCTCCAGCCCGAAATTGTTTTTTAGACCTGGTTCAAGTATCATATAAGAACAGTTTTCCTTGAGAGGAACAATATGTTTTCATATATCAGTTCTGTGATCTTTTTCTACTTAAAAACAATAGTATTTGAGGGGCTGGAGAGATGGCCTAGCTGTTAAGAGCACCGACTGCTCTTGCCGAGGACCAAGGTTCGATCCCCAGCACCCACATGACATCTGAAAACCGTCCGTAACTCCAATTCCAGGAGAACTCCAGTTCCAGGGGAATCCGACGCCCTCTTCTGACCTCTGCGGCATTGCACGACAGGGGTGCACAAACCTACATGCAGACAGTACATTCATACACATTAAATAAAAAAAGAATAGTATTTGAATAAACAAAGGTCAAATAAGAATATATTTTGAAAAGTCTGAAAATTATTAAGTATACAACAAACATGGGAAATAACTTTTTTAAAATTTCCAAAATGTATTTTTTTGGCTTTTAAATAGAATATATTGATTTTTCTCAAGTTTTTTTTTTTTTTGTTTTTTGAGTGTTTCTCCTTTCTTTTTTTTCTTGAGACAGAGTCTCCCTGTAGCCCCACATGGCCTGAAACTAACTATATAGACCAGGCTGGCCTTGAACTCACAGAGATCTGCCTGCCTTTGCCTCTCAAGTGCTGGTATTAAAGGTGTGTATCACAATGCTCAGTGAGTATTTTTCTTTTTTAAAACACTTTTTTAATTTTATGTATGTTAGTGTGTAAGTGCACCCGTATTGTATAGTGCCATGGAGGTGAGAAGAGGGGATTGAATTCCCTGAAACTGGAGTTACGGATGGTTGTTAGCTACTGTGTGGGTGCTGAGAACTGAGCCCTGGTCCTCTGCAAGAGCAGTCAGTGCTGAGCCACCTCTCCAACCGCAGTATTTCTTTTTCTAATGAAACTTTTAACTTGGAATATCTAGGTTAACTCAGTGTATATTTTTTACTAATACATGTTTATTTTAGGAAACACTCAATACTTTATGCTTCTTTGTCATTTTAAAATAATGGAAAACCCTGATTTTTAAATTTTGATTTTTTTTTTTTTTTTTTTTTTTTTGTTTTTTACTGTGTTTTGGTTGACAGGTTAGTGTGACTGGTCGTTGACCTGGCCTGGCTGGCTGACTGCCTTGACTGGCTGGCTGGCTGACTGGCTTGACTGGCTGACTGGTTGGTTGGTTGTTGGTTGGTGGTTGGTTGGTTGGTTGGTTTGGTTGGTTGGTTGGTGTTTTTGAAACACAGTCCCACTATGTAGGCCAACCCAGGCTGGCCTTGATCTCAAAGTGAACTGCCTTCCTGTGTTTCCTGAGTGCTGGGACTAAGGTGTAAGGGCTATCACCCAGCAACTTATCTTTTGAGACAGCATCTCTCAGTAATCCACATAGGATTAGTCCACCCACCTAAGGCCCTTTCCAGCAACAGGGTTACTAAGGCATAAAACTACACCCAGCTTTTTCACATTGACACTGAGAATCCAAAATCAGGTCCCCATTTGTATGCAGCAAGCAACTTCTCACAAACAAAACCATCTATTTAGCCCTCATTAAAAAAAAAAAAAAAAAAAAATCAAATTTTCTGATTGGATGCTAATCCTAGTACTTGGGAGGCAGAGGCAGGTGGATCTCTGTGAGTTCAAGGCCAGCCTGGGTCTACAAAGTGAGCTCCAGGCCAGCTGGGACTAAAGGGAGACCCTGTCTTCAAAAAGACNGTCTTTTTGAAGACAGGGTCTCCCTTTAGTCCCAGCTGGCCTGGAGCTCACTTTGTAGACCACGGCTGGCCTTGAACTACAGAGATCACCTGCCTCTGCCTCCCAAGACTAGGATTAACGCTGGCACCACTCAATAAATTTGATTTTTTTTTTTTTTTTTTTTAATGAGGGCTAATAGATGGTTTTGTTTGTGAGAAGTGCTTGCTGCATACAAATGGGGAGCCTGATTTTGGATTCTCAGTGTCAATGTGAAAAAAGCTGGGTGTTAGTTTTATGCCTTAGTAACCCTGTTGCTGGAAAGGGCCTTAGGTGGGTGGACTAATCCTATGTGGATTACTGAGAGATGCTGTCTCAAAAAGATAAGTTGCTGGGGTGATAGCCCTTACACCTTAGTCCCAGCACTCAGGAAACACAGGAAGGCGTAGTTCACTTTGAGATCAAGGCCAGCCTGGGTTGGCCTACATAGTGGGACCTGTGTTTCAAAAACCACCAACCCAACCAACCAACACCAACCAACCAACCAACCACCAACCAACCCAACCAACCAGTCAGCCAGTCAAGCCAGTCAGCCAGCCAGCCAGTCAAGGCAGTCAGCCAGCCAGCCCAGGTCAACCGACCAGTCAACTAACCTGTCAACCAAACAACAGTAAAAAACTTTTTTTTTTTTTTTTTAATGAGGGCTAAATAGATGGTTTTGTTTGTGAGAAGTGCTTGCTGCATACAAATGGGGACCTGATTTTGGATTCTCAGTGTCAATGTGAAAAAGCTGGGTGTAGTTTTATGCCTTAGTAACCCTGTTGCTGGAAAGGGCCTTAGGTGGGTGGACTAATCCTATGTGGATTACTGAGAGATGCTGTCTCAAAAGATAAGGTTAGCTGGGTGATAGCCCTTACCCTTAGTCCCAGCACTCAGAAACACAGGAAGGCAGTTCACTTTGAGATCAAGGCCAGCCTGGGTTGGCCTACATAGTGGGACTGTGTTTCAAAAACCAACCAACCAACCAACCAACCAACCAACCAACCAACCAACCAACCAACCAACCAACCAGTCAGCCAGTCAAGCCAGTCAGCCAGCCAGCCAGTCAAGGCAGTCAGCCAGCCAGCCAGTCAACCGACCAGTCAACTAACCTGTCAACCAAAACAACAGTAAACCACAAGAGAAAGATACACTGGAGAGTGATTGAGGAAGACATTGGTTATCTACCTTTGGCCTCCATACGCACATGTACACATGTGCATAGAAACATGTACACCATACACACTCACATACACACATACACATACACATAATTTTTTTTGTTTGCTTAAAGGATAAGTTTTGGGGGCTGGAGAAATGGCTCTGTGGTTAAGAGCTTTGGTTGTTCTTACAGAGAACCTGGGTTTGATTCCCAGCTCCCACATACTTGTGAACAACCATCTGTAACAGGGATCTAACACCTTCTTTTGTCCTCTGCAAGTGTCAGGCACTCACCTGGTGCATATACATACTTGCAGGCAAAATAGTCACACACATAATATAAAAACAAGTAAAATCTTTTAAAGAAAAGATAAATTTTGTTTTTGTGAATTTTTTTTCTTTTTGATATTGAAGTATAGAAATAAATGTTAATGGCTGATTAAGAGTCTGCTGTGGTTTGATTTTAGTGGGCATCAGCAAATAACAGTAGTTTCTTACCTAAGCTTTTGTTATTTAATTTCCTAAATACATATTTTTTTATCTTTGTTGATAATTCCTTTCTTAATGTTCTAGCTCTCTATCAGTACCGCTTACATCATTGAGAAGATCATTTTGAAGAGATTCGCTGAGAAGACAGCTGAGAACACTTTCACTTTCAATGGGATGAACACGTGCCAGCTGACCCACCCACCACCTGCTGAAGCCTGAATGTTAACATTGTTTATCTGTACTGTTACCTAGTGATGTTCCTACTCTCACAATTTCCCATTTCAGCGTGCTTGTCTTGATTAAAGAATTCAAAGTGGAGTACCGCAAACTTGATATGGATAATAAAAAGAAAGACAAGGATAAGTCCGATGACAGGATGGCACGGCCTAGTGGTCGATCAGGGCACAATACTCGAGGAACTGGGTCTTCTTCATCTGGAGTTTTAATGGTTGGACCAAACTTTAGAGTTGGGAAAAAAATTGGCTGTGGCAATTTCGGAGAATTACGATTAGGTAAGCATGTTTTGTTTACTCCATTATATGAAGAGCATTTTTTTTTTTTTTTTTTTTTTTTCTTTTTGTCTTTCGAGACAGGGTCTCCCTGTAGCCCCAGCTGTCCTGGAATTCACTCTGTAGCCAGGCTGGCCTTGAACTCACAAGGATCCGCCTGCCTCGGCCTCCCAAGTGCTAGGATTAAAGGCGTGTGCCACCACGTCCAGCATATGAAGAGCATTTTAAAAATGAAATGTACCTGTAAAAATGATTTCATTTGTTTTTAATGGTAGTTGTAAAGAGTAAAAATGTTGGAAATGTCTTATTTGCATTTTTATTTGTAAGGAATTCCCTAGGATTAGAATGTCTGCTTGTTTAAGATTAACCATTCTCATTTCCCAGGAATATGGGGAAGCAAGTAGATTTAAAAGGCCAAGCAGAGGGGCTGGAGAGATGGCCTAGCGGTTAAGAGCGCCAACCGCTCTTGCAGAGGACCCGGGTTCGATCCCCAGCACCCACATGGCGGCCGCAGAACCGTCTGAAACTCCATTCCAGGAGAACTCCAGTTCCAGGGGAATCCGACACCCTCTTCTGACCTCCGCGGCACTGCACGTCACGGGTGCACAAACTTGCAGCAGACAACACATTCATACACAATACGGAAATAAATAAAATAAAAAAAAAAAAAAAAAAAAAAGGCCAAGCAGAAATAGCTTCCTTTCTCATGTGTAGTATGTTTGGGGGTTATTTAGGTTCCGTTTTTATATTTCAGAATATACAGTAACTGACCACTTTAGAACATGTGGCTTTAAGTCAGGTTGACATACTATGGCTATAATCAAATTTGTTACCCTCCACCTTTCTGGTTTTTTACTCCAGTATTCTGGGGTAGGGCTCAGGTCTATTTCTTTAACCAGGATCTCATAGAATTGACTCAGTTGTAATAGTCTGGGGGAAACATTGATACAACTAAAGCTCCTAACACTACGCTTAAGGAACTCAAAGCTCAGTAGGGGAAAGGTGCCTGCCAGATGTCACAGAGCAATTTTTATTTATTTATTTTTGGTCTTTTTGAGACAGGGTTTACCTGGGGCTGGAACTGACTGTGTAGACCACGCTGGCGTTGAAGTCACAGAGATCTGTGTACCTCTGCCTCCTGATTGCTTGGATTAAAGCCTGGGCCACCATACCCGGAGTCACAGACCAATTTAGTGACAGATTAAGAAAAAGAATTTCAGTCTTAGCACACTAGAGATAGCTGCCTCCATTGAAGAGAAAAGTGTATAGAATGGTGACATAGGAGTCAGTGTAGAAGGACATCAAGGGCTGTCCTCTGCAGCACCAAGAGTGTGAACCTAGAAATAAAAAGAAAAAAATGCATTTCACAAATTTCACTTGGTCCAACCCAAGTAAAACTTATTCTTCCAACTGATAGTCTATCACTGAAGGAAATAGGGCAGGGTTGCAGGGTAGGAACCTGGAGGTAGGAACTAAACCAGAACATGGAGGAACACTGCTTACTGGCTTGCTTCTCTGGCCTGTGCTCACCCTGCTTTGTTATGCAATCTTGGACCCCCTGCCCAGGGGTGGCACTACCCATAGTGGGCTAAGTCCTTCTATATTACCCACAGGTCAGTCTGATGGAGGGAATTCCTTAGTTCAGGTTCCTTCTTTCCAAGTTTGACAGTGAAGCTGGACTGTTTCTTAGTATCTGATAAAATACACTAATTCATAGTTTTTTTTTAACCTCATTAGTTTTCTGTTACTAATGTATTTTAAATATTTGGATGACGTGAGCTAATAAAAGCCAGCAGCGGGGCTGGAGAGATGGCCTAGCGGTTAAGAGCGCTGACTGCTCTTGCAGAGGACCCGGGTTCGATCCCCAGCACCCACATGGCGGCTGAGAACCATCTTTAACTCCAGTTCCAGGGGAATCTGACACCCTTTTCTGACCTCCGCGGCACTGCATGACACGGGTGCACAAACGTATATGCAGCACAGCCATCATGGAAAAGAGGCCATTTTAAAAATGAAATGTACCTGTAAAAATGATTTCATTTGTTTATAGTTGTAAAGAGTAAAAAATGTGGAAATGTCTTATTTGCATTTTTATTTGTAAGGAATTCCCTAGGATTAGAATGTCTGCTTGTTTAAGATTAACCATTCTCATTTCCCAGGAATATGGGGAAGCAAGTAGATTTAAAAGGCCAAGCAGAGGGGCTGGAGAGATGGCCTAGCGGTTAAGAGCGCCACCGCTCTTGCAGAGACCCGGGTTCGATCCCAGACCCACAATGGCGGCCGGAGAACCGTCTGAAACTCCATTCCAGGAGAACTCCAAAATCCGACACCCTCTTCTGACCTCCGCGGCACTGCACGTCACGGGTGCACAAACCTACATGCAGACAACAATTCATACACATAACGGAAAAATAAAAAAAAAAAAAAAAAAAAAAAAGGCCAAGCAGAAATAGCTTCCTTCTCTGATGTGTAGTATGTTTTGGGGGTTATTTAGGTTCCGTTTTTATATTTCAGAATATACAGTAACTGACCACTTTAGAACATGTGGCTTTAAGTCAGGTTGACATACTATGGCTATAATCAAATTTGTTACCCTCCACCTTTCTGGTTTTTTACTCCAGTATTCTGGGGTAGGGCTCAGGTCTATTTCTTTAACCAGGATCTCATAGGATTGACTCAGTTGTAATAGTCTGGGGAAACATTGATACAACTAAAGCTCCTAACACTACGCTTAAGGAACTCAAAGCTCAGTAGGGGAAAGGTGGCTCCAGTGTCACAGAGCAATTTTTATATTATTCTTTTGGTCTTTGAGACAGGGTTCTCCTGGGCTGGAACTGACCTGTGTAGACCACGGCTGCGTTGAAGTCCAGGATCTGTTACCTTGTCCTGATTGCTTGATTAAAGCCTGGGCCACATACCCGGAGTCACAGACCAATTTAGTGACAGATTAAGAAAAAGAATTTCAGTCTTAGCACACTAGAGATAGCTGCCTCCATTGAAGAGAAAAGTGTATAGAATGGTGACATAGGAGTCAGTGTAGAAGGACATCAAGGGCTGTCCTCTGCAGCACCAAGAGTGTGAACCTAGAAATAAAAGAAAAAAATGCATTTCACAAATTTCACTTGGTCCAACCCAAGTAAAACTTATTCTTCCAACTGATAGTCTATCACTGAAGGAAATAAGGGCAGGGTTGCAGGGTAGGAACCTGGAGGTAGGAACTAAAACCAGAACATGGAGGAACATCGCTTACTGGCTTGCTTCTCTGGCCTGTGCTCACCCTGCTTTGTTATCAATCAACCCTGCCCAGGGTGGCAACACCCATAGTGGGCTAAGTCCTTCTATATTACCCACAGGTAGTCTATGGAGGGAATTCCTAGTTCAGGTTCCTCTTTTCCAAGTTGACAGTGAAGCTGGACTGTTTCTTAGTATCTGATAAAATACACTAATTCATAGTTTTTTTTTAACCTCATTAGTTTTCTGTTACTAATGTATTTTAAATATTTGGATGACGTGAGCTAATAAAAGCCAGCAGCGGGGCTGGGATGGCCTGGAAGCGATAGCGATGGCTAGCCTAGTGGTTAAGAGCACTGAACTGCNCTCTTGCAGAGGACCCGGGTTCGATCCCCAGCACCCACATGGCGGCTGAGAACCATCTTTAACTCCAGTTCCAGGGGAATCTGACACCCTTTTCTGACCTCCGCGGCACTGCATGACACGGGTGCACAAACGTATATGCAGACAGTACATTCATACACATAAAAAAAAAGCCAGCGGCATTCTTTGTGCGTGGCTATAGAATGACGTAGTTGGCAGATTCATTTGTATTTAATAAGGACTCAAAAATTTGAAACGGTAAAATATTGAGAGATAGTGAATTAGTTTGAAATTTCTTTTTTTTTTTTGGTCTTTTTTGAGACAGCTGGAACTCACTCTGTAGACCAGGCTGGGCTTGAACTCACAAAGATCCGCCTGCCTCTGCCTCCCAAGTGCTAGGATTAAAGATGTGTGCCACCACACCCAGTTTAGTTTGAAATTTCTAAGCTGTTTCTGACTGTTAAGAGTTAGAGAAAGTAGACTATCCATTCAGTTCTTAACACTGAAAAACACACTGGAAAAACATAGGTGGTCATTTAATTAAGGTCCTCACAGTTTTCAATTTTAGGATGGGTTTATTTCTACTTTCAAGTTACTGTTAAGATTAATTATAGGGGCTGGAGAGATGGCTCAGTAGTTAACACTGGCTGCTCTTGCAGAGGACCCAGGTTCAGTTTCCATCCCCACATTACAGCTAATAACTGGCTATAACCACAGTCCTAGGGAATCCAGTGCCCCTTTTCTTATCCCCGTGGCCATTGTATGACATGGGTACACTTAACACTCACACAGGGATTGCATTCATACAGATAAAATAAAAGTAATAAAGATAAAATAAGGTTAAATTTAAAGTATATTAAAAATCCAGGAGTTGGAGAGATGGCCTGGGGCTGGAGAGATGGCCTGGCGGTTAAGAGCGCAGACTGCTCTTGCAGAGGACCTGGGTTCGATCCTCAGCACCCACATGGCGGCTGAGAACCGTCTTTAACTCCAGTTCCAGGGGAATTCGCTCTCTTCTGACCTCCGCGGCATTGCACAACACAGGTGTACAAACCTGCATGCAGACAGTACATTCATACACATAGAAAATAAATAAAAAAAATGCAGTAGTATATCTGTATATAGTTTGTTTTCATTATATTTTTTCACACAATTTATTTATTTATGTATTTATTTATTTTTTATTTTTTTATTTCTGTATGTGTATGAATGTACTGCCTGCATGCAAGTCTGTGCACCCGTGTCGTGCAATGCCGCGGAGGTCAGAAGAGGGTCTCAGATTTCCCTGGAACTGGAGTTCTCCTGGAATTGGAGCTTCAGACGGTTCTCAGCCGCCATGTGGGTGCTGGGGATCGAACCCGGGTCCTCTGCAAGAGCAGTCGGCGCTCTTAACCGCTAGGCCATCTCTCCAGCCCCCACACAATTTATTTTGAAATAGCCATTCATACACATATATGCTGCCCACACTGTGTATGTTTGTGTGTATTCACACAAAGCAATTTTAGTGAGACAACTTATAACAATATGAGAAACTATATGAACCTTATACTGAAACTATACAAAAATAAAAATAAAGGGCCTTCCTAGTAGCTCTGTTTCATCTAATCATTGCATAGAGTCTGTGTGTGTGTGTGTGTGTGTTATTCACACATGTTTAACTTATTTATCTGTAACTTTAAAAGTCAAGTTAATGTATTAAAATGATGTTCTATGTAAGTTTTTCTGGGGAGACTTGAACAAAACATCTACTCACCTTTGATAAGGCAACTACAGTGGATCAAAGAAAGGAATGCTCCTATACAGGAGTTTTGGTTTGTGGTTACATCCAGTAGCTGGATGGCTTGGAGCCTGCTAGATCACTAAAAAGCTCATCCTACCATGGGATGAAAAAGCTGCATCTCTGGTGCTCTCTGTGTCATGTGTAGGCAGCTCGTGAGGTTCAGAGCATACAGGAACTCATGGAGCCTACGGAGTCTATGGAGCTGTGGAACCTATGGGGCATATGGAACAGGCCTTCCCAGCACCTGGACTGGGGAGTGTCTTCTCCAGGTAGCTATTTACTGCTTCTGTGACCTCAGGAAGAGCCTGTAAATTTCTTATCTCCAGCACTTTTAAGATTGTTTACTTCTCTGAAGGACAGAATGTTTCAATTTAAAGGAAATTGCTACACAACAAATAAATATAATTATCTTTTTATCTATAGCACTGTTATGAATATTTATAAGCATTTTACATATCTATACATAAATGTATAGAGCTGCATTAATCATTTTAGTTTTTCTTATTCATAAACTGCTATGGTATTTTTCAAGGCCTTTCAATGGTTTCTTTGTTTAGAAAGGTTATAACTTATCTTTTTCTGTACTTTGATATATTCTGATGCTTAAAGTTGGTTTGGATTCTTAAAGTATTTTCATTAAAGTCACATTAATAGAAATATCTGGAACACTTGATTTCCTATACTAAAATTTTTTTGTGGTATTTGAGTAAAAAAGATTATAAGGCTTACCTGTTGTATAGGTAAATGATTTTCAACAAAGTTGTCCAGTTCTAGGATGGACAGTTTTGTCTTTGTTTTTGTAGAGGCTGACTCTCACACTATAGGACATTAAAATTTCAGACCTTTTTGGCATCTTGCTGTTACAACACCATTATACAACAACTCAAAATATGGCCCCATTTCCAGATGCCCCAAGGAGAGATAATACTGTCCGCTGCTGTAAACTGTTCGTACACGTCATTAGTTTAAAAAAAAGTAACTGAGATTCAAAACACAAGCAAACTGGTAAACATTACATTTAGATTTTATTTAAATGTGTTAATGTTTCTCTTTTTATTTATTTTTTAATGTGTGTGTGTGTGTGTGTGTGTGTGTGTGTGTGTGTGTTTTGCCTGCATATGTATAAAGTGCATCATGTGTACTCAGTGCCCATGGAAGCCAGAAGAGAGCATCAGATCCCCTGGAACTGGAGTTATAGACTGTTGTTAGCAGCCCTGTGGGTGCTGGGAACCTAACCCAGGTCTTTTGCAAAATCAGCCAGTGCTCTTAGCAAGTGAACCATCTCTTCAGTCTCTATTTTTATTTGAAATGATTTGATTCATTTGCAGTTTTATTTTGTCTTGAAGCTATCTTAGTAGTAAAGCTTCAATTTCTGCCTACTGGCAGATGTATTTCAAATTAAACCATCAATAAATCCCCAGAATATTTTTTATCTTTATTTTTTTCTGTTCACATATTTTTTACTGAATTTTTAATTTTCATGCAATATAATTTGATGATATTTAGATCCCCTCCCCTATCTATACCTCCCCTTACTGCCTAATTCAATATATATTGAAAAAAAGTATAAACACACACACACACACACACACACGCACACACGCACACACACACACGCACACACACGCACACGCACACATGCTCACACACTCAGGCCTATAGAATCATTTTGTGTCTCCAAATGTCCTCCAGTAGGGTCCATCCACTGGTGCCTGGGTAACGTACCAAGAGTCCCATATTTTAAAGAGACTGACTCTGCCTCTGCCAGCAACCATCTATTGCCACAATTTCCTTAGGTGGAGTTGGAGCTTCTTGACCATTTCCTCATGCCTATAGCTGAGTTTTTCCCCAGAAATATTTTTGATTCATTAATTGCTTTCACTTCTTTCTGCATGGTGTAGTCTCTAGATATCATTAAAAGATATTTTAAATTTATTTAGCAATTTTATATGTGTGTGTATAATGTATTTATGTATTTTGGTTGTAACCCCTGACTCTTATCCCCTTTTACTTCCCTCTGGACTTTTCTTCTCAACAATTGCCTTTTCATACTTTCATTTCTTTTTATTTTTAGGAAATGATCCACTGACTTGAATTAGGGTTGCTTGAATGCACATGGGTGTAGGATTATTTATTAGAGCATGGACAGTAGCCCTTGCTCATTGAAGAAAAATGGCTTCTTTTATCCTAGCAACTGCCAGTGGTTCCTTACCTGGGGTGGAGCCTTATGAGTCCCTTTTCCACCCATGTTGCACTGTTGATGGGCTCGGTCTTCTGCAGGTCTCTGCAGCCTCCCTTAGCTTCTATGAGTTCATGAGTGTACTAGTCTCATGTCAGAAGACAGCATTTCTCAGCGTTCTTCCTCCTCCCTAGGCCCTTATATGTCTGCCCTCTCCCAGGGTGGTTTCTGGGCCTCAGGGATCAAGGTGTGGAGGGTTGAAATGTAAATGTCCTCTATATGACTGAGCACTCAACAAGTTAGGAGCCTGCATTTGAACCAGTGCCCATTGCAAAAAAGAAGCTCTGACTAAGGTTGATACCAGCACTGATGGCTGAGTTGCAAGATGAAGATGAAGCCTTCAGATTCCTCTGGCTGCAACAGTCTCTGTTTGCTGCTGTGTCTGGAAGTGACGAGTGAGAGCCAAGGCTTTCAGCTTTTGCTGAGGTCTTGTCTCTTGCAGGAAAAGAGCTTACTGTGTATTATCTTGACTTTTCTTTCACCAGGCTTCAGTGATGAGGCTTCTAATCTGCTGTCTTATACAGAAGATGTCTTTGGACATTTTTGTTTTTTTTTTTTTTGAGCCTAGGCTTCCCTATAATACAAGTTGCCTAGAATTCACCATGAAGACCATGCTGACCTCAATCTCATAGAGATCGTTCTGCCTCTGCTTCTCAAGTGCTGGGATTAACCCATTTTAAAAAGTCTTTTTGGCTGGGAAGAGTCTGCCTCCTATTTGGCCAGTTCTTAGAGAACAATTCTTTAGAGATTGAGACTCAGGTAGGAGCATGCCTTTGATATACAAATTATCCAATTTCCAGCCTTGCCTTCCTTATCTTACCTATCCACTCAAGGAGCAGTTTTCCCTTGTTAATCATCCTTGGGCCTAGTACCTTTCTACTAGAGACCAGCTCTGTACCCAAAGGTCATTGGAACCATGGAAACGTGCCAACCCTAACATGTTCACCTTGCCCTGACTTGCCCTTTCCCTGACAACTTTAGTAAAGGTTTGGCCTAAATTTTCCTTTTGCTCCTATCTTCTGCCACCTAACCCAGACATGGGTTCTGTGATCTTCCATGGCCTTCATTGTGAGCCCTTCAGACTTGTATGACATCACATAAAAGAACATAAAACAAGAACAGTATATATTACTTTACAAAATAAGATACTTTGGCCTTTGACATAATTAGGTTTTCCATGGACATCTGTTATTTTTGGTTTTCTCTTATTCCTATATTGGTCATAACTCCTTATTTTGATATTTGTGGTTGAAAATCACTGTTGGAAGTTGATTTGGGTTAATTCATTTTTTTTTTAAATTTTTATGTATTTCCGTATGTGTATGAATGTGTTGTCTGCATGCAAGTTTGTGCACCCGTGACATGCAATGCCGCGGAGGTCAGAAGAGGGTCTCGGATTCCCCTGGAACTGGAGTTCTCCTGGAATTGGAGTTTCAGACAGTTCTCGGCCGCCATGTGGGTGCTGGGGATCGAACCGGGGTCCTCTGCAAGAGCGGTCGGCGCTCTTAACCGCTAGGCCATCTCTCCAGCCCCCCTAATTCATCATTTTTATGTTTATCGATTTTTCTACTGCTTCTAATGGAAACAAGCATTTGAAAATGTAAAAATAAAGAATAGACTATGGGGCTGGCAGGTTGGTTTAGTGGGTAAAGGTATTTGTTATTGTGCTGGATAGCTTTAGTGTCAACTTGACACACCTGGGTTGAGGGAGCCTCAATTGGGGAATTGGCTCCATTGGATTGGCCTGTGGCCACATCTGTGGAGTATTGTCTTGATTGTCTAGCAGTGTGGGAGGGCCCAGCCCACAATGAGTGGTGCCACCCTGGGCAGGTGGTTGTGTACAGTATAAGAAGGCAGGCTGAGCACGGGCCAGGGGAGCAAGCCAGTAAACAGCATTCCTCCATGGCCTGTGCTTCAGCTCCTGCCTCCAGGTTCCTGCCCTGAGTTCCTGCCGTGGGCTCCCTAAGTGATGAATTGTGACCCAGGAGATGTGAGCTGAATAAACCCTTTCCTCCCCAAGTTGGTGTCGGTCAGAGTGTTTTGTCACAGCAATGGAAGACAAACTAGAACAGAAATTGGGAAGTCTCAGTTGAGTTCAGTCTCAGAACCCACATGATGAACGGTGTGAAGCGATTCCTGCGTTTGTCCTCTCAGTTCTATATGCACAGCACATCACATACCCATCACCCATAAATAAATAAATAAATGTAAATCGATCATGATGGTATTACAAAACCAAAAGAATCCCCAATGTAGTACTTAAAAAAAAATCATTTAGTTTTTTTTTTTTTTTTCCCCTTCTCCAAAAGACACAGAACAGAGGGAAAATAGTCAGGCTGTTAGGTGCTTCTGCCCTTGATCGTGGCTTAGGTTTCTGTGTGCAGAGTGAGCTCTCGATTTGTTACTGGTTTCCAGCCAGTCAACCTGAAGGAAAAAAAACCAGGGATGTATGCTTGCATTCCTGGATGTGGGAAATTACCTACTTCATGTCCACTGGTCTGCAGAGTTTAGTCACTGGTCATACACCTGAAAGAGAAGTTGGGATATATACTCTGTTGTTAGGCAACCATTTTTCAAACTTGGAAGTTCTGTTAAAGTGCAGAGTTGATATTGGTGGATAATGGTATTAATATCTGAAGAACATGGTTTTCTGTAATAGCACCAACATCACCGCATTGGTAGACTCTTCAGGTTCAATATGGCAGAAAGCTGTCCTGTAAATGTTAGAAATTGGATTAAGATATCAATGAACTAGCACCAGTTTACTTGGTTTTTTTTTGTGTGTGTATAGCACATTGGTTAAAAGCTGACTGTAGGACTAGTCATGCTCAGTGTCAAAATGTGCTTATATGTTTTTTTGTTTTTGTTTTTTTTCTTTTTGAGACAGGGTCTCCCTGTAGCCACAGCTAGCCTTGAACTTGTTATGGAGACCAGGCCTTCCAAGTGCTAGGATTAAAGGCACGTGCCACCACACCTGGCCTGGATTGTTTTTTAATCTTTGTTCATTAATAGTAGATGTTGAGCTATACAAAAAACCAATACTTCCAGAAATGTTTGGTATATTTCAGTTCTGTGTAGGCTATTTAACCTTTTGAATTTTTTGCTATATAATTAAGAATAAAAATTTATATAAAATAGCTATAAAGTGTGCATGAACACATCCAAATGCTAAAGTAATTAGTAAGAATATAAATTATTCTCTAATACTTTGAAAAACATGTATGCTTAATGAGTGTAAAAATAGAGTTTAATTTCTATCGCTTTTGGTATTTCTATTGAGTTCAGTCTTTATTTCAAATGTATTATTGAGTTTATGAGATCTATGCTACTCAGTGTTAGTATGAATGTTATTTTCTCTTTGATTTTTACTCATTTTATACAATAAGCCATTTTTAGAATATTTGTATGAATAACGCTGCTCTATAAAAATCGCAACACATTTGAGGCTGAAATATTGATTGCAACTTTTCTTGCCATTCATCAGGTGCTGCTTGAGAGGAGGTAAAGGGCTGTTGTGCAGAAAAGTGTCATGCCTGGAAAGTGATCATGAAGGCTTGATTTCAGTAGTCATTGTGACCAAGCCAGGTTTTTTTTTTTTTTGTCTTTTGTAGCCCCAGCTGGCCTGGAACTCACTCTGTAGACCAGGCTGGCCTTGAACTCACAAAGATCCGCCTGCCTCTGCCTCCCAAGTGCTAGGATTAAAGGCGTGCACCACCACGCCTGGCTTGCCAGTTATTTTCTCAGTTTACAAACAAATAAACTAGTCATTCTATCTTCATTGCAAAAATAATTTATGCTACTTGAAAATACTAGAAATTAAGAAATAACATGTACTTTCATTCTTTGTGTGTATTTTGTTTGGGGACAGGGTTTCCCTGTTTCCCCAGCTGGCCTGGAACTTGCTGTGTAGACCTCAATGTCACAGAGATCTAGCTCCCTCCCGAGTGCTGGGATTAAAGGTGTTAATCACCACACCTGGCTCAAACTTCTGAAGATGCATGCCAATTAAATTTCAGATTGTCTTTCTATGTTTATTAACTTAAATTCTTTGTAGTATTCTCTTTGGGTATAGATTCTAATTGGAATCTTCTTGATTATAGCCTATGCAAAGATAATTGTAATTTACTTGAATTATTTATATGTTAATGATGTGAAGCCTCTGATCTGCTTTGCCATTTACTTGCCTTTGCATATGATACATTTATTAAACATTTAAAAGTTTAGGCCGGGCGTGGTGATGCACACCTTTAATCCTAGCACTTGGGAGGCAAGTAGACCTTTGTGAGTTCAAGGCCAGCCTGGTCTACAGAGTGAGTTCCAGTACAGCTGGGGCTACAGGGAGACCCTGTCTCGAAAAGACCAAAAAAAAA
>VZQC01001072.1:39234-147973 GCA_009823505.1 Rhizomys pruinosus | reverse complement strand
TATATCATTCATATATATATATATATACATATACCAGATTGAACACTAAATAAATAAGATTGTATTTTTATAGCAGTGAATGATTAGAAATGAAATGGTTGGTGGGAAAGGAGTGTTTGTAGTCCTATTTTTTATATAGGCATTTTGGCTTTAAATTTTTATTTAGTATTTACTTGACTATTTTTTAAGATATTCATGATATTTTATTTATTTATTTATTTATTTATTTATTTATTTATTTATTTATTTATGTCTTTTCCGAGACAGGGTCTCCTGTAGCCCCAGCTGTCCTGGAACTCACTCTGTAGGAACTCATCCCAGGCTGGCCTTGAACTCATAAAGATCCGCCTGCCTCTGCCTCCCAAGTGCTAGGATTAAAGGCATGCGCCACCACGCCCGGCCTGTTCATGATATTTTAACAAAGTCAGTGTTTTCATTGTTGGGGTAGCATGTTGATCAGTAACAGTTTCTACTCTGAATTTAAGTGAAATACTAAATACATTACTGAGTTGACTGTAAATTTAACTCTGTATACTTTTTTTTTTCTGTTTTTCTTAATAATTGGAAGAACTTTTGATGCATTCCAATGTATTATATACTTTTTAATTTATATGGTTATAAAACTAAATAAAAAATAATAGTAGAATCTGACTTTTTTTTTTCTTTTTTAAGGGAAAAATTTGTATACAAACGAGTATGTGGCAATTAAACTGGTAAGTTCCTATTGATTATTTCCTCTTATTTCCTTTTTTAAAATTATAATTGATATTTTAATTTTTTATCTTGATGTCATTTTTTAATTTTATTTTTATTTATTTCTGTATGTGTATGAATGTACTGTCTGCATGCAGGTCTGTGCACCCATGTCGTGCAATGCCGCGGAGGTCAGAAGAGAGTCTCAGATTCCCCTGGAACTGGAGTTCTCCTGGAATTGGAGTTTCAGATGGTTCTCGGCCGCCATGTGGGTGCTGGGGATTGAACCCGGGTCCTCTGTAAGAGCGGTCGGCGCTCTTAACCGCTAGGCCATCTCTCCAGCCCCCTTGATGTCATTTTTAACTTGAGTGTTTATTCAGAAGGAGAGATGACACGCTTGCCTGGGCTTTTGTTACTAAAACCCTAGCATCATGATGACCCCAGAGCTTTCGATAATGTGGAGGGTGTGTCAAAGTGTTTTTCTTTGCTGTAAAACTCTGTCCTTTCTTTTGGCAACATTATAGAACTCAAATTTTGTAGTTTGACAGTATTTTGAATGTAGAGAGATGCCTTTAAAGTGGATGAAAATCAGAAAGCAAAACTTTTCTTCCTGGTTCAAGCATTTGTACAGAACAAATGTGTCTTTAGCATTCACAAATATGGTAAAACTGGCTGTTGCTTGCCTTCTAGGGATTCAGAAATGCTTGATACACATAGGTTAGCAAAGGAAAGCAAGCATGTGAGGATATTCTGAAATCTCATGACAAGTTTAAAGTGGACAGATCTCTTCTGGAAGCATTTGAACCTCGGAATTATATTTTCAGGTGTATTCTTTATCTGGCTTGTCATATCTGAGTTTTGTTTGGCTTGGTGTTCTCACACAGCTTGCCCTTGTCAACCTTGTTTCTGCCAGTGTAACCTGTGTTATTCGGATGCTGTGAAATCAGTATGGACAGGAGAGACTAGAGGAAGGGGCAGTGGGAGAAACTTAAAAAAATTTTTTTTTAATTTTATTTATTTTTTTATGTGTATGAATGTACTGTCTGCATGTAGGTTGGTGCACCCGTGTCGTGCAATGCCACAGAGGTCAGAAGAGGGTGACAGATTCCCCTGGAACTGGAGTTAAAGATGGTTCTCAGCCACCATGTGGGTGCTGGGGATTGAATCCGGGTCCTCTGCAAGAGCAGTTGGTGCACTTAACCGCTAGGCCATCTCTCCAGCCCGGGAGAAACTTTTAAAAAAGCTTTTGAGCTACGGTGGACAGTCCTTACTACTTGAATTATTTGTGAGTATAGACCAGGTTTCACTGCAGCAAATGCCGTTTGCTTTCACTTGGAAATGAAGATTTTGGGCAGAAGGGTTGGGGCACCATCAGGAGACACTGGTTGCCAGATGTGTGGCTTGCCTAGGTGAGTTGTACTTGGTTTCAAAGTCTAGTCCTTGCCTTTGTGATTTAGAATCTAGTTAGGTAATCTCAAGATTTTAACTGTTGCTTAGAGTTGGGTTTGTGTACTCAGTCCTGAGAGCGAGTTCATGAAGTCAGGCTCACAGAGATAGATGCAGATGTTGAACAAAGAATTGTTTTCTAATTTTTGTTTTGCTTTTGTTATTGTTTGGCTCTTTGAGAACAGGGTCTTACCATAGCCCCAGGTGGCCTGGAACTCTGTGTAGTTCAGGCTAGCCTCAGTCTCTATGAAATCCACTTACTTCTGCCTCCTGTGTGCTGGGTTTTTTAATGAGGCATTTTTATTATTAAGGTCCAAAATATCTAAATTAGTATAAATATTTTTATTTATTCCATGAGAATTTAAACCTGAATACAATGTTTGTTGATCAAATCCAACCCTCACTTCCTGTTACCATTCCTCTGGACTTAACCTAGACAAGTCTCCCTCCCACCTCATCTTTTTGTTAAAGATTTTATTTATTATTTTTTATTTTATGTGTATGAGTGTGTTGCCTGTATGTATGTAAGTGCCCCTGTGTCACAGTGTCTGCAGAGAACAGAAGAGGATGTCAAATTCCTCTGGAACTGGAGTTACAGTTGGCTGTTAGTCACCATATGGGTGCTGGGAATTGATCCCTGGTCCCCTGTAAGAGTAGCCAGTGCTCTTAACTGCTGAGCCATCTCTCCAGCTCCCCCTTCCCCTTTTTTAAAAATAAGAAACCAAGTTTAGTTAGTGTTGCCTGTATGCTCATGGGGTATTGGGCCTTCACAGGAGCGTGGGCAACCTGCCAGCAGCCATACCCCACAAGAAATTGACTTTCCCTCCCTAGCAGCCATTAACTGCTAGAAGCTCTTCTGTTAGCTTTTTGAGTCCCTTCCTTACCCAAGCTGGAATGTTGATGGACTAATTCTTGTGCAGGCAACCTTAGCTACTGTGAATTCATGATGCAGTAACCATGTGATGTCCAGCAGTCCTCCTTTTCTCTGGCTCTTCCATTCTTTCTGTCCCCTCTTCAGGGGATGATCCCTGAGCCTTTCCAGGATGGAGGAATGTGGGGAAGTGGGATTGATACAGATGTCCAATTTAGGACTGAGCATGCAACAGACCATTAGCCTTAGCTCTTTGACTAGTTACTGAATAAGTCTTTGTATTCAGTAATATTTTTAATAACCTGCATACAAAGCCAAATTAAAGTAAGATAAGGGAGCCCAGGATGTAGGAACTAGACAGTACCTGAATACACATTGCTGATTTTCTTTGGAATTCTTCCTTTTTTTCAAGTTCTAGCCCCATTCATTGGAGTTGGGAGTAGTGAGCTAGTTCAGAGGCATGGGGGTGTTCTTTGCTGTTGATGAAATAGCCACAGTGAGCAGCTCTGCCTGGTGGGCATGCTCTTTGTGATAGGCAGGAGCCCTGTCTAGTTCAGTCATCAAGTGCTGAGCCTTAAGTCCTGTTATTTTCAGATTTGGGACTTGTTTACTAAGGTAAATATTTATTATGTCTCCTTTCAGCTTTCTTATGTCTCTATATATATTACTTTATTTCAGCTTATTTTGTGTATTTGTCCTTTTTATTTTTTCTGGTCTTTTGAAGTAGGTTTTCATGTAGATCAGGATGAATTTTACTCCTGTTTGTCCTGCTGCCACCTTCTAAGTGCACCTTGGCCGATTTGTCTTTTTGAAGTGTAGCAATCAGCATCATGTATACATGTTGTTTTTCACAATTAAGGGTGACGTGGAGGATTTTCACTTCTGTCTTCTGTATTTGAGGTTGAAGTGTGGCATGTAGTAATATTCTCCCTGAATTCATCCACGTAATATATTAAGGGTCAGAAAAATTTTTACATTTTGGTGCGTTTCCACATACGTATATTGCTTCACAGCAATAGTTTGTTTCCGTTGCTAATTTGACCTCGGCCACCCTCATATCTTCTTTTCCATTTACATAAGAACCAGTTGCTCATGTCTCTTACTATATGGTGATATAATAACATTTTATTATTATAAGTAAAGTACTAGAATAAAATTTAAGTTACTAAATGTATAATGTTTTGTTATTAGTAAAGTATTGGGATCTATGTGGAATTATTAAACTAAATCTAGTTCCCTTTGTTTTACCTGGAATATATCAGTGATTGAGTAAAATATTTAATTTCAGTTGTGATGGTGTAAGTGGATATAATTTTACATCTTTAGGTTATGTATTTTTATTTTTTAATATTTTATTTTATGCTTATAAGTATATTGTCTCTATATAAGTTCACTCAAGTTGTGCAGTGCCTTTGAAGGTCAGAAGAAGGTGTCAGATCCTGTGGAACTGGAGTTACAGTTGGTTGTTAGCTACCATTTGGGTGCTAGGATTCAAACCTGGATCTTCTGTAAAAGCATTCAGTCCTCTTAACCATTGAGCCCCCTCTTCAGGCCCAGTTATGTACTTTTTTTAGATAATTAACCAAAATAAATGTGGATAACGTAGTAGTACCATGTGGAAGGTACTGTTAATTACATATATATATGTATAATTGTATATGTTATATATACACATACTTTTGGTATTTTTTTTCTTTGAGACAGGGTCTCTCTTTTAGCCCCAACTGGCCTGGAATTCATTATGTAGACCAGGCTGGCCTTGAACTCACAGAGAGCCTCTGCCTTCAGAGTGCTGGGATTAAAAATGTGTGCCACCACGCCCAGCATATATACACATTTATAAAGACAAGGAGAGAAAGCTAAAAACACTTTAGCCCTATTTTACAGACAAATAACTGAAATACACAGAAAGGTTAACTTGCCAGAAATCCCACAGTGAAGTGAGAGATCTAGGATTTAAACCCAGTGTAATTTGGTTTCAGCTTTTGCATGCTTTACCTTACTGTCTTGCCTCTCAATAATTAATCTTATTGCTTACTATTAAGATAATCCTTATGATTTAAAGTTTCTATTGCATTTTAATAATCTTATCTGTAGTCTAAGGTTCATTATGCTGTGTTTTGGAGAGAGGAGAGAGGAAAGAGAGAATGTGTGTGTATAAAGTTACTCAACTTGGGCTTCTGACTCTTCTTGAATCTATAGTTTTACCCTCATCAGTTCTTGACCTATGCTCATTTTCCTCTCTCCGAGGACACCTGTCAGATGCCTGACACTTCATTGATCGTCCAGGTCTCTAATTAATGTGTAGTTTCTATATTTTCCCCTCACGATACAATATGCTTAGTTTTTGTAGTAACCACCTACTTCCAATATTCTCTCTTTTGTTCTTCTGTTGTGTTACGGCAAACTGTGCTCTTAGTTTAGTTATTGTGAATGTCTATCTATCCATCCATCTAATCTATCTAATCTATCTATCTATCTATCTATCTATCTATCTATCTATCTATCTATCTATCTATCTAATCTATCGTCTTTTATGAGACAGAATCTCCCTGTAGCCCCAGCTGGCCTGGAACTTGACCAGAGATCCAGCTGCCTCTGCCTCCTAAGTGCTGAGATTAAAGGCATGTGGCATCATGCTGGGCTAGTTACTGTTTTTTTTAAAGTTTTGTTGGTTCTTCTATTGGCTGGTATCAATTTACTTCATATTGAGCACAAAAAGTGGATTTTTATGTGGATCTAGCAAAACAGATGTATAGGCGAATGTATAATAAAAGTCGATACTAAAATGGATAACATTTGGAGTTGGAGCTCTGTGACTGTCTCTTGTTTCACTTGTTTGACCAGGAACCCATGAAATCCAGAGCTCCACAGCTGCATTTGGAATACAGATTCTACAAACAGTTAGGATCTGGAGGTAAGTCATACTCATTCCTAACTTTACAAAATTTGTGAATTTTAGATTGTCAGACAGTTCTAATTTTAAGGAATAATATTTTAAATTTGATTAGAAAGTCATTAAAAAAAGTTTTTATTTGGGCTGGAGTGATGGCTCAGAGGTTGAGTATGCTTCCTGTTCCTCCAGAGGAGCTGAATTCCCAGCACCTGTGTGGGGTGATTCAGAACTACCTGTAATGCCTCAGTTTCAGGGTATTGGTGTACATGTGCATACACTTCTGTGGAAGCTAGAGGACAGCTTGAAGGTGTTGGCTCTCTTTCTCCACCATACAGGTTCTGGGGTAAGCTCAGGTGGTTAGGCTTGGTGACACGGGCCTTTACCACCAAGCTGTCTCACTGGCCATGAAGAATCTTTTTCTTCCCTTTTTTTTTTTTTATTTTTTTATTTTTTTTAAATATTTTTATGGGCTGGAGAAACGGTACAGCCATTAAAGGATAGGTTAACAACCAAAGATTAAAAAAAAATTAAATCAATTAAGAGTTATTTTTTAAGAGTATGCTTACTGGAGAGTTACTAGTCGTTTTAAAAGAATATGATAAATTTGGAGCTTTTCTGTTGGTGGCAATGTAAGGAGAAAAGATTGTGACAAAATTGATTTAATCAAGAGATGCATGTAACATTCATATTGTCAGCATTTTTTAGCAATATTATTGTTATTGTAGTGGGTTGAAAAGTGATTCCATAAATATCTCCGAATCATAATCTCTGGGACCTGTAAAGTTTCCATATGGCAGACATTTGAGATGGCAAGATTATTCTGGATACTGTCTCAGTAAACTCTAAATGCAATTGCATGTATCTTTATTTTGTTTTGTTTTTTGTTCTTTTTGAGACAGGGTCTCCCTGTAGCCCCAGCTGTCCTGGAACTCACTATGTAGACCAGGCTGGCCTTAAACTCACAGAGATTCACATTCCTCTGCCTCCCAAGTGCTGGGATTAAAGTGCACCACCACACCCAGCGCATGTATCTTTATAAGGCAGAGCTATTTAATGTACATAGAAAAGGGGAAGACAGTAAATCCATGGAGTAGCAATTTGAGTGATACCAAGGATTGCTTGCAGCTCTAAGGTGCTAAAGGAGGCTTGTAGAATTCTCTTTGAGAGCCTGTAAAGGGAGTGTGGCCCTATCATGATTCAGCCTAGTGAAGCTGATGTCAAACTTCTGGCTTGCAAGTTGTGGTAGAATCAGTTTCTGCTGTGTTAAGCCTTTAGATCTGTAAGTAACTTCCTACAGCCTTAAGATACTAGCACTCAGGAGGCAGAGGCAGGCGGATCTTTGTGAGTTCAAGGCCAGCCTGGTCTAGAATTCCAGGCCAGCTGGGGCTACAGGGAGACCCTGTCTCGAAAAGACCAGAAAGAAAAAAGATACTAATACACATATGTTTTTATACAAAGTCTAAATCTCAATGCCAATAGAGATTTTTGTGCCATTTATAGAGAAGCATTCTATGTGTTACCTTGTGTCCACTTTAAAGCTTCTCAGTGCCTCTCTTGTATGCTCCTAAGTGCAATGATTTTACATGTAGTATAGGTAGGGCATTTGTGTCCCCAGATTTAATGAACTAGAATTTCTTGATGTATCTTTATATAAGTGTATTTACATTCTAGTTGGTAGAGCTGTCCATTTCTTCAAATGATAATAAAATTCTGCATTTTTCCACCAGGATCTTATACAAATAAATAGTCATTGAAGTGTTAGTAAGTTTGAAAATTTGTATTAATGCATTTATCATTACAGTTTTTTTTTTTTTTGGTCTTTTTGAGACAGGGTCTCCCTGTAGCCCCAGCTGTCCTGGAATTCGCTCTGTAGACCAGGCTGGCTTTGAACTCTTAAAGATCCCCCTGCCTCTGCCTCCCAAGTGCTAGGATTAAAGGTGTGCACCACCACACCCTGCTTCCTTTATAGGTTTTTATAATGCATATTTAAGTCTGATAAATCAGGCCTGTGTTAATCAGATTTATGTCTCTATAACTATAAATACCTGAGATGACTATAGGGTGGGAAGGTTTATTTTCTTGCCTGATTTCAGGGACTTAAGGGCAATGTTGTTTGGAACCATTTCTTTAGGCTTGTGACAAGGCAGAATGTGGCAGGGGAAGGCTCACCTCACAGTGCCTGTGAAACAGAAGGAGAGACAGGAAAGGGTAGAGTCCCAGTATCCCCTTCAGGTATAACCCAGTGTCCCAAACTACTTTCACTAGACACCATGTATGAAAAGTTTTGCCATTTTCTAATAGTCCCTTAGGCTAGGAACCAGGTCTTTAACAGTAGGCCTTGGGGAGACACTCCAAATCCAAACTGATCAAAGCCTCATGAAGTTACCAGAGTTATCACTGACAACTGGGATTTAAGATCTATGGGAGTAAAGCTAGTTGTATGTGAATCCAAATATGTAAGAAGCCAAGGAGGAAAGACAAAACAGCTATAGGAACAAGTGAGAAAGCAAAACTCTGAAGGAATTTATGGCCTCATAAACTGGAACTTCAAGGAACTGACCTAAAATTGAGGACACTGCTATAATCCAGGGTTCCAGATATGCCAACAAGGCCCTTGTATTAGTCACTTTTCTGTTGCTGTGAAAAAGCACCAAGACCAAGGAACTTACAAAAGGAAGAGTTTATTTGAGTTTACGATTGACGGTTCCAGGGAATTAGAGTCCATTGTGGCGGGAGGCATGGTGGCTGGAGCTGGAGCAGCAAGCCGAGGGTCACATCTTGCAAAGAGCACAGGAAGCAGAGAGCAACTGTAGACCACGAGGGTTGTTAAAACTCACTAAGCCTGCCCCCAGTGACACACTTCCTCCAGCACGGCCACACACCCCAAGACCTCCAAAAACAGCGCCACCAACTGGAGACAAACGTCTGAATACCTAGAGCCTATGGGGGACACTCATTCAAACCACCACAGCCCTGGATCTTTATAGTCTTCTTTCTTTGAAAGTATGTCACCCTATGGTTTGGCCCTTCTTAAAGGATGGCTAAGATTAAATTTAAGTGAAATAATAACATCTTTTTTTCCCCCCCCTAAAAATTGCCTATTAATTCTAGGACTGAATTTTGCTGTCTTATTTTGGGTCTCATTTTTTTTTTTAATTTAATCATTATGAATTTGAGTTTTCAAAGTTAGGTGATAGCACATCCCATGTGCTACTTCAGACCCCAGGAACTGAAAATGGCTGCATTGGTTACCTACTGGAAACTGAGGTGTTATTAGAAGTGAGGTTGGGTGCTGTGAAGATAAAGACAACAGCTTTCTGCGCTACTGTAGTGTGACTATCATCTGAAAACAATAGCTCTTTGTGCTACTGTAGTGTGACTATCATCTGAAAACAATAGCTCTATGTGCTACTGTAGTGTGACTATCATTTGAAAAATCAGAATTGAATAGGTTTTATTTGGTAAGAATATGTTTGGAATTTAAAAAATTACTGTATTGATGACAAATGTATACTTGTATTTTCATTTGTGCCTGTTTTAGCTTTAAAAATTATGTGACATGTAAAGAAACATAAATCTATACATCTTTCAGCAGTCAGAAAACATAGGACTGTAGTATAGAACAGTTGTAGATACTACCAGTTTCAGGGAAATCCTTGTCGTAAGAGTTCTTCTGTAGCATGTGTATTGTTTACCTACACTGAGATATGAGTGGTGTATCCAAAGGTGTGTATTATAGTGGTTCCAAAGCTTTGAGGATGAAACTTTATTTTATATTACTTTAAAAAAGCATTTTGGGGCTGGAGAGATGGCCTAGTGGTTAAGAGCACCGACTGCTCTTGCAGAGGACCTGGGTTCGATCCCCAGCACCCACATGGCACCCACATGGTGGCTGAAAGCCATCTTTGACTCCAATTCCAGGGGAATCTGACGCCCTCTTCTGACCTCCGTGGCATTGCATGACATGGGTGCACAGACCTACATGCAGACACATACATTCATACACATACAAAAAAAAATTTTTTTTAAAAAAGGATTTTATCATTTTTTTTTTATCTTATGTGTACAAGTGTATTGCTTGCATGTATGTGAGTTTACCTGTGTTGTGCAGTGCCCACAGAGGTCAGAACAAGGTGCCAGATCCCCTGGAAGTGGAGTTAGGGCAGTTAGCTGCCAAGGGGTGCCGGGATTTGAACCTGGGTCTTCTGTAAGAGCAGCCAGTGCTGAGCCATCTCTCCAACCCCTTATTTTACGTTTAAAAGACAGGGTCTCGTGTAGTCCAGTCTGGGCTCAAACTCATTCTCCTGACATTATCTCTTTAGTGTCAGGATTATCCTGTGTGCTACTACTCCTGGCTCAGGTGTGACGTTCTTGAACATTTAATGAGTTATGTGAAATTGGTCACCTTTTCATCTTTTTCATCATGAATTTTGAAAACATTTTAGAATACCCATTGTGAGTCTGGTAAAAGTTTTATTTAGAGCCTGGTATAGTAGTACATGTCTATAAATCCTAGCACTTGGGAAGTAAAGGGAAGAGCAGAAATTCAAGGTCATCATTGCCCATATAGCAAGCTTCAGGCCAACAAGGTCTTTACCTGCCTCAACAAACAAAGGTGGGGCGGGCGGGGGGCTTATTTAGTTAGGTATCTGCGAAAAATAATGCATTTTCTCTGCGTCTGCCTGCTTGAATTTTGGTTGTCTTTTAAGTTTGTATGTATTTTTCTTTTCCTACTTAGTCTTCAGGATTACCTAATTTTATTGTCTGCACAGCCACTCAAACTGAAATGTCTCTCCTTTGACTTTGGCCTATGGGATAATTGAAAAGTTATGTCTCTTAAGATATTTCTTTAAACATTTTGTGTAACATCTTGTTTGAATTACTGAAGTTTCATGAAAATGTGGGAAACATTTTGAAATTTATAGGAGAATGTTCTCTGAACTGTGATTTTTGAGTAGTGTATTAAGTATTTCCTTGACATCAGTTTGTTGGATGAAATATGGCAAGTAATTCATTCCTTGGAATTTCTTTATCAATATCTTTATTGTAGTAGAATAATTTTTTCAATCATAGGTTCTTATTCAAGGTAATAAATTATCTTGGTGATTCTATGATTATAGAAATACTAAAAATCCTAGTTGAAGCTATTCATATGTGAAATCATTGTTCCTTGAGTGAGTTGACTTTCTGAAGTTATTTTAACTATGTAGATCTAAACAATAATTTGGTGATAACAATAGTGGCTGTTACTGAAATTATTTTTTTTGTAGTATTAAAAGTTTAGATTGTTACTGAAATTATAACCTTATAGTATTGTCTGTAAAGAAGTGTTAGAAAATCCTCCCTTCCTTCTTCCTTCTGACCCTTCTTCCTTCTACAGATGTGCCTTATTAGGTGTTTGTGTATTAGCTACTCACTTAGATACCTTTACTTACACCATATTTTAAAAACTATTTAGTTCTATTAATTAAATGAATATGGAGCAGTCCATATATACAGAAAGTTTAATCATACAGTCTACTTTTTAAGAATTTTGGCTATAGTATAAGCCTTATAAACATCAGTAATACCTAAAATTCATCGTATTCACAGACTTAGCTGATCATATTTCTCAAAAGTATGTTTTAAGAAACTTAAGAAATTTTCCTTATATGGTAATACATGCTTGCGATCCCAACTCAGGAATCTGAAGTAGGAGGATCACAAGTTTGAAGCCAGCTTGGGGCATACTTGAAAACCACTAAGAAAAACCCAATAACAGTACCAATGCTATCAACAAAGTCATCACTGACCAAAAGATAAATTTAAGAAAATGCGTTCTCTTGTCTGTCTGTCTCTCTCTCTCTCTCTCTCTCTCTCTCTCTCTCTCTCATATACAGTGCTGCAGTATTTTAACGAGCTGACTGGTACTAGTAGTCTGTCAGGCCAGCAGTTCTTAGAGTTAGGGGTCTGGAGATCTTTTCATACTCTTAAACTTTTGAGGACCTTAGATCTTTTGTTATAGATTATGTCAACAGATTTATCCCATATTAGAAATTGAAACATATAAGAATGTTCCTATATTAAGTCATTTAAAATTAACAGCACTCCAAATGTTTTAAAAATCAAGTGAACTTTACTTTCCAGTATTAACAAAGTGTCACTATGTATATTTTGCACATCTTTAATTTCTAGTTTAATAGAAAAACAGCTAGGTTCTCTATTTTCAATCATTGTGATAGCATATGTCCTGCAGTTTCTGGAAAAATCACTCTTCATTTGTTAGGGAATGAGAGTATGAAAGATAAATAATATCTTCATGTTTTTATTAAATAATCTTAATAGTACTTGTTCCCTGAAATGGTCTTACTGACCACTACTGGCCCCTATTGTTTTCAGACCTGGTGTCCTAGACTAAATGTGTTCACACTTCTAGCTGGGTCTGATTTCAAGGCCAGCCTGGTCTACATACTGAGTCCCAAGCCAGCTGGGGCTACAAGGAGATCCTGTCTCAAAAAGACCAAAAAAACAAAACAAAGCAAAATGAAACAAAACAAAACACAGCTGGGGATGGGGAAATGGGGAGATAGCCTAGCAGTTATAAACACTTTCTGATCTTTCAGAAGATGCAGGCTTGGTTCCCACTTCTGTAGGATATGATGCCCTTTTCTGGCCATCACAGGCACCCACACACATGTTTTATGTACACTCAGACACATACTCATAAATAAAATAAATCTTTTTCTTTTTTTCTTTTTTTGATCTCTCTGTAGTCCCAGCTGGCCTGGAACTCGCTATGTAGACCAGGCTGGCCTTGAGCTCACAGAGATCTGCCTGCCTCTGCCTCCCAAGTGCTAGGATTAAAATCAGAAACAGCCTATGATAATTCTGTCCTTAGCATTTTGAATCAGTCTTTGGCTTTCTTTTTTTTCCCCCATTGATTTTTTTTTTGTGTATGAATTTTGTGCATTTTGATCATATTTAGAGCCCTTCCTCTCTCTGCACCACTCTTATACCTCCTCTGCTGGATATTGTGTACTCAATCCTATATTTTAAAATCTGTTGAGTCAGGTTTGTATCCCCAAGTGTCCTTGGGTATGCATCTATCCACTGGAATCTAGTTAACCCATATAGTGTCACTTTTTTTTAAACTTTATTTTTATGTGTATGAGTGTACTGTCTGCATATAGGTTGGTGCACCTGGGTTGTACTATGCTGCAGAGGTCAGAAGAGGGCGTCTGATTCCCCTGGAACTGGAGTTAAAGATGGTTCTTAGCCGCCATGTGGGTGCTAGGAATCGAACTTGGGTCCTCTGCAAGAGCAGTCGGTACTCTTAACTGCTGAGCCATCTCTCCAGCTCCAGCGTCAGTCTTTTAAAGGAGACCAGCTTTCCCTCTCCCAGTAGTTATCACTTGCCAGTAGTAGTTCCTCTGCTAAGGTTGGGACTTCTTATCCACTTACCCACTTCTATGCTGGGTTTTTGTCTGGCTTGAGGTTGCATGGGTCTTGTGCATACTGTCACCATTGCTGTAAAGTTTATATGAGTAACTTCCCAGCTGTCTGGAAAACTGTTTCCTTGTGGTCATGAACTACCTTTGCCTCTTAGACAAAGGTCCCTCCCTTCCACAATGTTCCCAGAGGCTTCAATGGCAGAAGTTTGATATAGGTATCCTATTTTTTTTTTTTTTTTTTTTTTTTTTTTTTTGTTTTTTGAGACAGGGTCTCCCTGTAGCCCCAGCTGTCCTGGAACTCACTCTGTAGACCAGGCTGGCCTTGAACTCACAAAGATCCACCTGCCTCTGCCTCCCAAGTGCTAGGATTAAAGGCGTATGCCACCACGTCCGGCAGGTATCCTATTTTTTAAATTGATTTTTGTGTGTGTTTGTGCACACGTGTATGCCAGTGAACATGGAGGCCAGAGGGGGTGTCAGATTCTGAAGATCCAGAATTATAGACATTTTTGAGCTGTCTGATGTAGCTACTGGTATGTGACCTCTGGTTCTCTAAAAAAGCAGTAAACTCTCTTAATTATTGAGCCATCTCTTCAAGCCCAGGTCTTTGGCTTTCTTAACTGGAGCTTCAGAATTTAGTTTCTGAATGGTATGTCAATACTTTGTTCTGATTCTGTTTTGTTTTCAGTAAACAATTCTAGACCTGAAAATGGATCATAATTTTTCTTTTAATGATCTACTTAATTAATGTCCACCTATAGAAATTAATACAGTATTTCAAGACCTGCCATAAAGTACCAAATGATCTTTAAGAATGTTTGCTCTTCTGTGTGCTGTTGTGTTGTGATTGGTTCAGTTCATGTTGTTAGGTCTCTTGAGTGGAATTCTGAAATATAAATTCAGCTTTTAGTAAAGTAAATTTGTGGAGAAGTAAGGGTGAAATAGAGTCTCAAGTATGTGAGGTTTTATTCTTACTCATTGAACTTGGGGAAAACTAGACCTCCCTAGAGTTAGAAACATTAATAAGCACCCCTGAAAATTAGAGATGTCAGAAACTATTAGAACTGACTTTAATAGAATCACAGTGGATGATGTTTTAGTTGGGTTTGGTGACACACGTCTTTATTCCCAGCAGAGGTAGGTGGATCTCTGTGAGACGGAGGCAGCCTGGTGTACCTAGTGAGTGCAAATGGGGTTACAGGGAGACCCTGTCTCAAAGCAAAACAAGTAAAAATAAACTTGAAATGATCAGGAGTGTGCATGTTACAGGGTTATAGTTGAAAATTCACCAGGTGTAAGTAACAAGTGCTTGCAGAAGCTGGTTCTTGCTTTGAATTGAATGCACTTAAATGCTTCAGGTGCTCAAAGTGATGAAAAGACTGAAACACAACCCAACTCCTCTGTTGCTCTTCCTCTCGCACTTCTTCTCTCTTTTCCTTACTCTCTCATTCATACACACAAAAATCTCTTACTGAGCTGGGCAAGGTGGTGTATACCTTTAATCCCAGCACTCGGGAGGCAGAGGCAAGCGGATCTCTGTGAGTTTAAGGCCAGCTTGGTCTCCGTAGTGAGTTCCAGGCTAGCTGGAACTACAGGGAAACCCTGTCTCAAAATGACCAAAAAAAAAAAAAAAAAAAACCAAAACAAAACAAAAACCTCTTGTTGTCTTGCCTACTATGCTGATGTTATAATAGGTTGCCTTTGTCTTTGCTTGTGATAATGCCTACTCTGAAGGTTGTCGCGTCCTTGGACACATCCATCCCTGGTTCCCCTTACTTGTTCTCACAGACCCTAGAAAGGCTGCTTCCAAATGGGTGACAGCAGGGCAGGCACCAAATTCCTCATTCTAGCAGGAAAGTAGTAGAAATGCCTCAGTGACTTGAAAGGACTAAGACACTGTACAAGGCTTTTATACTTAGTCACAAACATACACGCCTTTTTATTAAAAATGCAAAATATATTACCTATAGTCCCAGGCAATGACTGCAGTAAACTGTTACGTGTTGTCAGCTGAAACCAGTAACTGATGGTAAGAACGATTTTTGTAAATATCAACCAGTCTTTTTCTCAGGTGATCTCTCTGAATTTATTGGTAAGGAGCTCTACTACCTTCAGGTTCCTGTCGCAGTTCACTAGTAAGGGCAAAGCACTACTTTAGGAATTAGAACATGCCATCTCCATCCCACATCCCTTTCATTGTGCTTATTCCAGGGGTTTTCTTCTTTAGGCATTCCTGTCATTCTGGCTTCTGCTGTAATTAGAGACTACTCCAGCAGCATCCATTAGAACAATTCTTGGACCTTGATTCCCTTTTCTACCATGTTTACAAAATATCTAAGTATATAAGGGGGAATGGGAAATCTAGATTTGATTGGGAAATGTTGTGTGAAATGCACAGAGCTTCAATAAAGAAATTCTCTTTAAAAAAAAATACCTAAGTATAGCTACTTAACCAACTTCTGTGGAACTTTGTAGAATTTTTTCATCTGTTAAAGATCCTTTAACACCTGCATTCTTAGCCATGGTCATTGCTGGAATCTTGAGTGTTCTTTTAATAAGTCTTTGACCTTCATTAGCAGGCTTTAATGCTAGGCAGCAAAGCAGAGTTTAACTCCTTCTTAAAGCCATTCTTGGAGCACAGAGGCATTTGTAACTCTGTCTTTTTGTTTTTTCTGACATTACTTGTCCCACCAAACTTTAGCACACCTACTTCATCTGAAAGCTTTGCCACTTCATCCTGTTTTGTATTTACTTGTGTTATCTAATTGCCTAGGGATTTCTTGAATACATTTTTCAATTTGAGCTTTGTAACCTTTTCTTTTCAAAAGCATGACATTGTCTAAGTGACAGTGACCTTTTCAATTTTTCCTGTCATAAAGTTGAACATATGATATGTTTATATGAGTGCATATGCATAGAAAAAGGCTATAATAACAAGAAACACAGTGCCAGATAAGAGAAATCTCCCTTCAAGTTGTTGGTCAGGGTAGTTCAAGAGCCTCCCAAAATAACACAAGCTATTGCCACAGCCCTTGATTGCTTCCAAAACGTGAAGGTAAGACACTGTTGCTGAACACAGGGCTTCTTTTCTTCAGACAGTACTTTTTTCTTTTTTTAAAAAAATTTTATTTCTGTATGTGTATGAATGTATTGTCTGCATGCAAGTTTGTGCACCCGTGACATGCAATGCCGCAGAGGTCAGAAGAGGGTGTCGGATTCCCCTGGAACTGGAGTTCTCCTTCAATTGGAGTTTCAGACAGTTCTCGGCCGCCATGTGGGTGCTGGGGATCGAACCCGGGTCCTCTGCAAGAGCGGTTGGTGCTCTTAACCGCTAGGCTATCTCTCCAGCCCATAGACAGTACTTTTTTTAATGGAGCTAGAACTGACCTGGAATCTCTTTCCTGAAGACTAGCTCTCCTAGTATCAGGGGATACTCTGCAAGCTGCTAAGGGAGACTAAAGTGTAATGACCACAACAGTGACCACAGCAAACTATCTTTATTGGTACAGTAGTGGCACTTTTATCTTGAGGGTTATCAAGTCTATTGGACTTTAAACATACTCAGTGGGAGGGGACTCAATGAGGCACTGTAAACATAGCCAAATAATTGTGGCTGGAGAGATCATAGATCCTAGAGGAAAACCTATGTCTGTCATATCCCTAGGCAAACATAATTTCTTATTGTATGCTAAATACTCATCCATATATTTACCGACAAGTATACCTCTCATCGCTCATCAAAGAACTTTTATTTTTGCAACAGAAGGGAGACTGTTACACAGTTCTGCATCTGGTCAAATTCAGAGAGTATCTGTGAGATGCCCAGCCCTAAGTGACATATCTATAATGCAGTCTCTATACTCAAGGTTCAGAGAACACAGCAGAATAGGAGGCAGATAGAATGTTAGTGTATGTCTCAACTCTTGCCAGTGAAGCTTCCTCATGTAACAGATGGTTATCAGCCCAGAAAGCAAAACTGGCCAAAATGTAGAGGATCAGAGACTGCAGAGTGTGAGTTCCTGGATAGCACTCCTCTATTAAACCCCTGCCACCAGGGTGCAGTGTAGAAGAGGGGGTGGAAAGTCTGTAGGAGCAAAGGGGTGGTGGGTGACCACAAGGCAAGTTTTCCAGGCAGCTGAGCACTCAATCATATGAACTTACAGCAGTGGTAACAACATGCATAAGATCCGTGCAGACAAACTGAGCATAGAGGTGGGGAGATGGGTACCAACGGTTGGCACCTGATCACTGATGGGTGAGGGAGAGATGTTTGATCTTTAAGGGAATGATGCTAGATAGTTTAATCAGGCTCCAGTAGATGAATTCACACCAAAGGATATCTGGGGACACAAATGTGACTCAGTAGACCTTAACATATATGACAGAATGCATGAAGTCCAACAGGCAGAGTGGGGATGGCGATAAGGGGGTGCAGATAGGAGAGGACTTCTGATATAATTAAGATATATTATGTGAAATACACAAATTAAAAAATGGGAAAAAAACATTTAGGGTCAAAAACTCTTTTCTCCAAATAATGCATCACAAGTAGGAATAGCCTTATCTTTAAACTGATTTGATTGTCATCACAATTTAGAGCTTCAGTTACTACAATTTGAAGATCAACTTTTAGCCTATTTAAAGCCAGTTTCCCCTTTAACATTTTCAGCTATTAAGACCAAGAGCTTACTATGGGCACTGACATTTTAAAGAGCAGGTGCTCCCGACTGAACATCAGATTTTTTTTTTTCACTCGTTATAACAAAGGTATCCCAGAATTACATTTTTGGCCTTTTGATATGTTACTAAACATTGGGAAATATATCCTTGATCAAACATGACATCTTTTTTTTTTTTTTTTTTGTCTTTTCGAGACAGGGTCTCCCTGTAGCCCCAGCTGTCCTGGAACTCACTCTGTAGACCAGGATGGCTTTGAACTCAGAAAATCCGCCTGCCTCTGCCTCCTAAGTGCTAGGATTAAAGGCGTGCGCCACCACGCCCGGCTCAAACATGACATCTTTAGCAATTCAAATTCATCATTCAGTGTGCTCCTGTCCTTCACTCTGAGTGTACCTTTTCTTCCAAACTTAGTCATTATGTTGCCAATTTCTTTTTCTCCCTTGCAGAAATTGTAGCAACCTAAGCAGTTCTTTCAAGGATTGTGTCAGGTTTAGACTGCTTCTTAAATCCATCAATTTCAGTTCAACCTGTCCTGATTTCCTTGGGATTGGCACCTTTCCTGATTTCCCTAGAAGTCTTCCTTGGCCAGTACGGTATCTTCATCTTCAGCCTGTTCACATAGGTTATTGGCAATAACTTGAGCAAGTTTAGCTCCAGATATGTTTGTATTTATCTTCAAATCAATTAACTTGTAATTGTTACTTTGGGATTTCCCCATCTGTTCAGTAGTCATTGTTTTTCTTTGGCTCCATTGTAAAGGCTACAGCATAGTCTGAAAGGTCACTTTGAAGCATTAAGGTGTAGGCATCCATTCCAAATCTCACATCTTTGACATAAGCTTGAGTGATATGAGCTAGAGGTTTGGACCACAGTCTTACCTGGATTACTGTTGATGGTCAAAGCCTTTCTGTGGGGCATCATCAGCAAGAGAGTGCAAACAGGCTGTTGGCAGCTCGTAAGGGGAATGCCCAGTTAAAGCAAACAAATTTGTTCAGTCATGTCTTGGGGAATAAAATTATAGTTTGGTCTAAGGTTTTTTTTTTTTCTTCTTTCCCCATTCCAATTGCTGATTGTGTTCCTAAAAGAACCTTTTGAGACAGGGTCTCCCTGTAGCCTGAGCTGGCCTGGAACTCACCATGTAGACCCACTGGCCTCCATGTAGTCTGAGCTGGCCTGGAACTCACCATGTAGACCTGCTGGCCTCTATCTCCCAGAGATGCCTCTGCCCCTCTGCCTTCCTGACCCTTCCTGACCCTTCCTGATCCTTTCCCTTATTCCCCTTATTCCTCTCATTTTCCTCTCCCCTCCTCCCCCCTTCTTCCTCTCCTTTTCCCCTCCCCTTCCCCTTTCCTTCCCCCTCCCCTTCCCCTCCCCTGGCCAGCATGTGCCACCATACCTGGCTCCTAAAGGAGACTTTAAAAATGTGTAATTTTCCTTCTCTGATCACAAAAATAATATATATTATTCATAAAAAAATTGGGATAGTCTGAAAAGTAGAAATATTTGAGCTTTCTTGAGTTATTTTTAGTTTTTTTTATATTTCCCTGAATATTTAATAAGTCATTAAAACATTTTAAGCCAGTTATAATGGCACAGTCCTATAATCCCAGTGCTTGAGACAGGGTGACAGGAGGGCTGCTGATTCAAGGCAAGCTTGACTACAAAACCAAGGCCTTGTCTTAGACAAGTAAAATTAAATAAAGCACACTTGTAAGCAATGGCAAAAATTTAATCAGCAGTATAGTAAAATTAAGTAGTTTATCCTTCAAAATTATCTCTCAAAGTACTTAAAGGTTGTACTATATTCCATAAAGTAGAGGTAACATAATTTGTTGGACTAACTCAGGTTTTGTAGATACTCAGATAAGTTTCCAATTCTTTATTTTTCAATTTTTATGAACAATATTGCTTGCAAGGTAAATGTTTACTTTTTCCTACTTTGAAAAGTATAGGGTGATTTTTATTCAAAACCTACTTCATGTTATCAACATTTTAACCCACAATTTGTCAACTTTGACCAGTTAATTAGCTTTTAAATTATGTATACTCTTTTGATAGTGTAGTAGTTACTTTTTTCATTATAGAGGAAACAAGCCAGAAATAGATATAACCCTAAAGCTTGGCACACCCCCCCCCTCCCAAATATCACATATCCCCTGCTGGGCTGCACACCCTAGAGTTTCTGTAGCCCCCAAAGCAGCCTCACTGGCTGGGGACCAAGTGTACAGATACATCACTTGGTGTATGTGGGGCGGGGGCATTTCACATTCAGACCAAGCACTATACCAGAATGTGAGAAGTGATGGTTTCTTCTTGTAAAGTTTGGAAGCCTTATCACTTTTTGTTTTAATTGAGTGTTTATGTTGAAGTCCATTGTATTTTTAACAGATCATGTACCTAGGGATGATACTGTAACTATAATCTTTGATCTCTTGGAAGATATTAGCTTATTGATATGGATATACTTCAAATATTGACATGTTTCATTATTCAGATTGTATCATCAAAATATCACTACAGTTTCATCAGAATAGTCTTTAAGCATCATATAGTTATGAGGTCATCTTTGCAGATACAAATTTTATTAAATTTTGGAATTAAAAAAATTTAAAAAAATATTTATTTTTTATGTGTATGAATGTACTGTCTGCATGTAGGTTTGTGCACCCGTGTTGTGCAGTGCCATGGAGGTCAGAAGAGGGTGTCGGATTCCCCTGGAACTGGACTGCAAGAGCAGATCTAAACCACTGAGCCATCTCTCCAGCCGCCTCCTTATTTTTTGACACAGGTGTCATGTGGTCCATTCTGGTCTTAGATTCACTGTGTAATGGAGAGTGACCAATTCCTTATCCTCCTGCCTCCACTTCCTGAGTACTAGAGTTTCAGGTGGCATGTGAGTCATGAGTCGCGATGCCCAGTTCAGAATAGACCCCCCCCCCCCGGCTGCGGATCAAAACCAGGCCTTCGTGAATACTAAGCAAGAGTTCTACCACTGAGCTGTATCCCAGCCTAGTTTTGTTTTTTAAAAATTTGCATCAGTGTCTTACAGTGTTGCTCTGATGACACTTGTGATCATCTTTCCTCAGCTTCTTAAGAGTGGTAGAAATACAGGTCTGGGCCACCATGTCTGTAAAGCTTCTTTCCTTGAAGTAGAATTCAATGTTTTGGTCAGCTGAGAAGTTGGTTTTATAGACAGAGAAAGACTGTAAAAAGCAGAAACAAGCTGGGCGTGGTGGCGCACACCTTTAATTCTAGCACTCAGGAGGCAGAGGCAGGCGGATCTCTGTGAGTTCAAGGCCAGCCTGGTCTACAGAGCAAGTTCCAGGACAGCTGGGGCTACAGGGAGACCCTGTCTCCTAAAGACCAAAAAAAAAAGCAGAAACAAAGAACAAGATCAGACATTTCAAACTTACTCTCCCTGTAAGACTCTGTGGACAGAGAAATAGAACACTTGACACATAACTTATTTCTCCTGGTTTCCTGAAAGGTCAGATAAACATCTAGTCTTATATATAAACTACTCAAAAAACAAAGAGAAAGAAAACAAATGACCCACTCAATAGATGGAGCAAAGAGCTGAACAGAGACTTCACAAGTGAGGAATTAAGAGATGGCTGAGAAACATCTTAAGAAGTGTTCAACATCACTAATCATTAAGGAAGTGCAAATCAAAACCACTTTAAGATACCATCTTACTCCAATAAGACTGGCTAGGATCAAGAAAACAAATGATACCAAGTGCTGGAGAGGTTGTGGGGAAAGGGGAATACTCATCCACTGTTGGTGGGAATGTAAACTCGTACAGCCACTATGGAAAGTAGCGTGGAGAACCTTTGGAAGACTTGGAATGAACTTGCCACCTGACCCAGCCATACCACTCCTGGGCATGTACCCACAAGACTCACCCCACCACAGAGATACATGCACAGCCATGTTTATTTCAGCTCTCTTCACAATAGCAAGGAGCTGGAACCAACCCAAATGCCCCTCAACTGATGAGTGGATAGAGAAAATGTGGTACATCTACACAATGGAGTTCTATGCAGCAGTAAAGAAAGATGACATCATGAGCTTTGCAGGAAAATGGCTGGAGCTAGAGGACATCATGCTGAGTGAAGTAACACAGTCCCAGAAAAACAAACGACGAATGGTATCCCTCATCTGTGGATGCTAGTGCCAATTACCCAGTTGTAAGTATTTCTTGTGTAGGGCCCCCTGAGCTTTTGTACAAAGCAGTTGGGCATAATGCATTTTGGAAACAACAACAACAACAAAGGTACTACATCAAAAAAAACTGCACTGAATAGGTGATAACTTGCTCAAAAACAGTAAACTTCAACATGGAGAATATTTAGAAAAGAACTGAGAAAGAGAATGAAAAGCTATGTTTGGGCAAAATGCATGAGCTCTTTGGTGCGGGTGGCGGGAGGTAGGGGGGGACACGGGCTAGATTGAAAAAAAATAAAAAAAAAACTTTGAAAAAATATATTCGTAGTCTTTTTAGTTTAGTGACATGGAACTTTAGCATAGGTGGAACCTTCATTTTTTTTTTTTAATTATTTTTTTATTTTTTAAGGGATCTACAATATAATGACACAGTTGGTTGCAGATAACATTGATGTTACTTAGTATGTTCAATACAATTAGGTAATTGTGCATTTTGCAAGTATCTATGTCCAAATTTTGATACAACCCAGGTTCCCATAGTCCAGTTGGAGAAGCTTTGATACAACAGGCATGTTGATCAATCAGGAGTCCAGACTTATTCCTGTAGTCTCATGATTCACCCCAATCTCCACTAGCCCTATAGTAATCTATCACGCCTCCTCTTCCGCAGTTTGTTCCCTGGGCTTTGGGAAAGGGGCACAAGTGGGTGAGGTAGAAAACACGTCTAATTTCTTTTGGAGTTGTCATTTTTGGACTCAGTCTGTTCAAGGTTGTTTCCCTTCATGGATTGACAGCTTTCCCAGGGATAACCCTTTTTAGTTCATACTAACAAAGCACCAAGCTATTGGATGTACAGGCATTTAAGCAGTACCACTTATTGTCAAGCTAAGCTGTGAACATAGACACAGATGCTTGGATACTGTGTTAATCCGCAAACTGTGGTTTCTCTATAAAAGGGTGAAAGTTATTATTGTTGGCTGTTATAACATCGCCTAACCACTAGAGGACATAAGACTTGTGGCATCCACTGTGAGTTATTCCTCCAAAGGAGAGAGCTAATAGCCAAGATAGATTTTGGTATATATCTAGAATATATATTATAATACTATATATATATTAATATATATATAGACACTTGACTGCCACTGTTGCACAGTATTCAGGCTGTTGAGGTGTAGCTGATATTGACGGAGGAAGTCTTGGTTGTCTCAGGGAGACTAATATTTTGCTGTATTATCTGTAGTGGCCTTTGGTAATGCTGTCTAGCATTTCAGAAGGCCAGTTGTACGCTAGCAAGTGATGTCTCATACACTTCATAGCACACCAGGTCTTCAACAACAGGGACTTGAATTAGAGGCCCATTATAAATTGTCAAACCCAATATTATTCAGAGAATTCTCAGTGTCCGTGACTCAGCAGTCTGAGTTCCTCTTTCTCTTATATGTTCAATTGGGTCAACCTCTCTGCTGGCATTCCCCAGTTCTCCTGCACACCATAAGATTGTATGTTTCAGGCATTTAGATTGGTGTGATTTTACCTGTGGGAACATAAATTTCTCCTCCCATTGTTAGTTCAAGATCAAAAATATTGAAATTTATCAATAGGATTTGGAATAGCAGAGTTTTTTTTTGTATTCCCAGAAGGATCTAGTAGCCCACCTCCCACCTCCTCTTTTTTTTTTTTTTTTTTTTTTTTTTTCGTTTTTTAATGTGCTTGACTCTACGCCTAAGTCTGTATTACACATTACCCATAAACAGGAGCAAGGCATAAGCTTTCATTAAATTTACCCAAACTGTTTCTCATTGACTGTATGCTACTTATTTGAGAAGGAAATTTAAGCTTAGTTCTTTAAATGTGTCCTCAAGTAAAAGAAAGTGTTATAATGTGATGTTGTTATAATTCAGAAAAATATAGTTGGCCATTTGTATACCTTACACCCAATACCAAATTGTAAATAAAACCAATTAACATTTTATATTCCATAATTAGTTCAGTTGTATTACCATTTCCACCAAAACCTACACCTAAATTAACTAATCTAAACAATTCACTAAGCAATTAAAATATCCTATACTTGGTGGATAAAGCTTGGGCAGAGTTGAGTACATTGCTTATAAATTTATCCCATAAACACTTTGTCCTTTAATGCTAATACTAACTGGACTAGACTTCTACTTATTTGGGAAGTAATTTAAGCTTAATTTCCTATTAATTGTCCTACAAGTAAGAAAGTGTTAAACTGTGATGTTGTATATTTCAGAAAAATATAGGCAACCCAATAAAACACTATAAATAAAAAACATAAGCATTTTATATTTCCCAGTTAGTTCAATTGTCAGTATCTAGCTCCTCTTTTTTTTTTTTAGCACAAGAATCTTCATAATAAAACCAATTTGCAAGCAGTTGTGCCGCAGCCCACAGAGCCCAAATCTCCCACAATCCAGCTGGAGGCCTTAGTGTTCAATCAAGTTGAATCAAATAGATTGTCAGACTATATTGGTCGTAGTTTTTACCGTTGTTCACCCCAATCACAGCCTCATTTTACCACTCCCCCTCTCCACAGATTGTTCTTAGGCTTAGAGATGGGCACAGGTGGACAAGAAGCACAGTCTACTTTGTCTGGAGATGTCGTTTTTGGACTCTAATCAGTTCTTCGTGCTGTTTCCTTTGTGGGCTGACCAATTGCCCAGGACAGGCTTTCAATCCTACTATGAAGCATAAGCGATAGATTATATATGTATTTAAACATTGCTAGTTACTATGGTAGGTTTACTTTGGTATAGACACAGATTTTGGATGGGTGTGTTAAATCCCTGATTCATTTTTTTTTTCTCTCTGAAGAGATGACAAGGCCTAACTGTGGCATAAAAATCTCCTAATCACAGAAGGTATAAGCTTTGTGGCACCATCCACGAGTTATTCCTCCAAGGAGAGAGCTAATAATAAAATAACAGTTTGGGATTACAGACATATGGCTGCCACTGCTGCACAGTATCTCCAGGCAATTGGGTGTAGCTGATTTTTTAAAATTTTATCTTTCCTTTTTTTCATGTGTGTTATTTTTCATATATCATTTTTCAATTCAGTTCAGGCGTTTTTTTTTTTTCCCTTTCTTTTCCCTCCCCCACTCCACCTCTACCCAATCCCAGACCATGCTTCTGCCATAACTGTCCTGCATCTTTCAGTCTTTTTTTTTTTTTTTTAAATGCTTCGAATATCCATCTTTCCTCCATTAATTTTAGGTGACTCCATTTTGATTTTTAGCCTTGTGTATAGAAGAGTTCAAAATGGTTACCGTTGTCTTACTCCTAGTCATTAGTGAAAACAATTCAGTCTTCCACTGTTAAGTATTGTGCTAGCCTCTAGATTATCATGGATGTCCTTTATCAGATTTAGACAACTTGTATTCCAAATTTTCCTGAACGTTGTATTAGGTGTTTTCTTTGCATTATTAAAATGATCTTTGGGTTTATTTTCATGTATGCTCTTATAGTGAATTGCATTCTTGGATTTTTGATTATTAACCCAACTTTGTATTTCTTGATAAACTGCCAGTTATAGTATCCTAAGTGCTTTTATATATGTAAAGCTCAGTTATCCCCATGAGGATGTTGTCAACATGCTCAGTATGTATTTAGTGAATAAAAGAGTAATAATTCTTAAGTCATTTTCCATCTTTGGTAACATTTGAGAACATTTGAAAAATTAGCAACCAAAATGAGTCAGGTAGTAATCAGAATCTATTCAGAGGACATTTCTCTACAACTTAATTATTAGCATGTGGGTGGTGACTGAGAAGGAAGTAGAAAAGCCCTTTGCAGTCCTGTCATTAAGTAACTTTAAAAAACGGTATATTTTTATATCCTATATATAGATCCAGCAAGCTTGATGATCTAATTTCCTTACACTTTGCAGATCAAAACCAGCAAACTGAAGAGTGGAAATGATTTATTAGAGATTTTAGTTGAAAACTTAGAAGTAAGCAACCTTCAGTGTTATGGAGTAAAAATAAAAAATTATTGTGGGAAGAACTTTAAAAGCTCTGTAGCTAAGAGCTGTTAAAAAGTCCCAGCCGGGCGTGGTGGCGCACGCCTTTAGTCCTAGCACTTGGAGGTAGAGGCAGGCGGATCTTTGTGAGTTCAAGGCCAGCCTGATCTACAGAGTGAGTTCCAGGTCAGCTAGGCTACTACAGGGATACCCTGTCTCAAAAAAAAAAAAAAAAGTCCCAGCACTTCCAGTTCTTAATTGTAGCTCTCATATGCATTATTTTTCTTAGTAGAACAAAACAGAATTTGAGCAGGAATAAAAAACTTTAGAATCTTCCATTTGGTATGAATGAACAATTTTGAACATTTTTGAAAAATTTTATGGCACATGATGAATGGCTCTTGTAGGAGTAGCTTACAGTAGTAGACAGTGTATGCAGTATTGACATACATGTGAGGATGACTACTATTTCTGGAGACTTAAGCAGCTTGAATGTGTTTCCTTAGCTGTAGCCTTTCACCCCTCCGTGTACTGCTCTATCTCATCTTGACACGTGAAAAATGCTGCTCTTATCCAAACTATTGCTACAGAGGCCCACTTGAGAGGCTGGATGACAACCCAGCCACACAGCTGCACTGGGAGATGGTAGGTGTGTGTGTGCCAATTTCTAGTTTAGTATCTTCTCTTCTCCCACTGTAATAATTTACACTTAGCGTGGTAGAGTTAATGAGAATGAAATGGGTTCCAGTATTTTTTATTAAAAAGAAAAGTCTTTTTTTAAAAAATTGTATTTGGAAAGATTTTTCCTTTGTAAGAACACCCCTCTCTCACAGAAATCGCTTGGAAGTAAAACAGATATTTGTGGGTAGAAGAGTTTCATTTCCTCATGATTACTAAATTTATAAATGCAGTATTAATGTAAATTGATCATTTAATTGTTTATTAGACATTTATTCTAATACATAGATAATGTCAGACTTTGAGTTTTATTTTGTATAGTGTATAATGAATTATTATGTTTATTATTATTAGGAATATTAGTGTCTTAAACAGAGGCTTTTATTATTTTACAGTTTCTGTGGGTCAGAAAACCCAGCATGGCCTAATGGTTTGACTGTGCACAGTTTCACTGTGCTAAAATCAAGGCATGAGCCTGGGCTGTGGTGACTGTGATCTAACTGGAAGCTTAATATCCTCTTCTGGTTTCTGCCAGACTATACGTAGTTCCACAAGCGTACATGAGAGCTACAATTTCTAGAGACTTTCCTCCTGGCATGCGGACTTCTTTGTAACAGGGTTTGCATCTTCAAGGCTAACAAAACTTCCCAGTGCTTCCACTATTTCTGATGTTTAGAGGTTCTTTTTAAAGAGGACTTGATTAGGTTAAACTATAAATATATTCACTCTGCCTTTGATTGACTTACTATCTACTGATAGGGACTGTATATATCTGTATGTATAACACATAGATACGAGCACATGTTTGTACATGTATGTTTATGCATATCTATATATGTGCATAATGTATACACACACACGCGCGCGCGCGCACACACACACACACACACACACACACACCGTAGTGTGAAATCCTGTGAATTTTCCCACATTTAAGGGAAGATATTGGACTTGATCTTAGTAGCATGTCTATCATGGTGTTACAAAAGAGAGCATGACTCCTTTGTTCAATAAAAGTAGGACCTTTCTAATGCAGTTACATCATGATTTGGTGCTAGGATCCACAAATAAGGGAAACCGTGTCATTTGTTTTTCTGAGTCTACTTCACCTAGCATAACAGTTTCTAGTTCTATCCATTTACCTGCAAATTTCATAACTGCAGGAGCCAGAAATTATGGAAAGGAACCAGGGAGGTAAAGGGAAAGAAAGAGCCCGAGAGAACAGTAGGAAGCAGGTGTTACTAAGGGGGGAATGTGAAAGGAGAGTATTTAAATGAGAGGGGGAAAGGGAGAGTTGTACAGGAACTATGGGTATAAAGGGGAAGGAGGAGCTCAAGAGATTGGGGGACCATAGGAGACAGATACTATCAAAAGAGAAATGGGGATAATGGGGGCACTTTGACTAGGGAGGGCCTACAGGAAAGGTTACACAGGGAGAGGAGAGAGAAATAATGCCTACCTAGTGTAAAAAAAAAAACAGAGGGAATCATATTAGTCCAAAGGTTTTGGATTGACAAATTAAACAGTATCTCTACATGAACATAACAAGAAAGAGTGCCAGACAGGAGAAACCTACCTTTGACTTGTTGGCCAGCATAGTCCAGGAGACTCCCCAAATTACACAGGCAATTTCCGCAACCCTTGATTGCCTTCCAGAACTTGAAAGTAAGACCCTATGGTGGAAAACAGGACATTCCTCAGACACGGCATTTGGAGCAGTCGAGCTGGAACTGACCTGGAAGCCACCTCCCCTGAAGGCTTGTTCTCAGAGTTTTGGAGAGCACTGTACAAGTTGCTGTGGGAGAACATCACCAGCTTTAAGGCTTAATAACCACATCAGTGACCGGCACAGTAAACTATATTAAGACAGTAGCAGCATTTTTATCTTGGGGGTAATCAGTGGCTACCTAAAGCCCACTCAGTGGGAGGAAACTCATGCGTGATACTGTAATCATACCCAAATACACATGGATGGAGAGGTCATAGATCTTAGTGGAAACCCCAAGACACATCCCTAGACAAATGCAATTTTTTTTTTAAGATTTTATTTTTATTTTTATTTATTTATTTTTAATTTATTTCTGTATGTGTATGAATATACTGTCTGCATGCAAGTCTGTGCACCCGTGTCGTGCAGTGCCGCGGAGGTCAGAAGATGGTGTCGGATTCCCCTGGAACTGGAGTTCTCCTGGAATTGGAGTTTCAGACGGTTCTCGGCTGCCGTGTGGGTGCTGGGGATTGAACCTGGGTCCTCTGTAAGAGCGGTCGGCGCTCTTAACCACTAGGCCATCTCTCCAGCCCGACAAATGCAATTTCTTACCATTTGCAAAATGTGGACTCATAGACAATTATCCCAGTCACTATTCATAAAGAGGATTCTTTTGTTACAGAGATTATTACAGAGTTCCACAGTTGGTCATTCACAGATTATCTGTAAATTGCACAAGCCTAAGTGACACATCTGTAGTGCAACCTCTGCACCTAAGGCTCATGGAACACAGTGGAACAAGGGGTAGAGAGAACAGTAATCCAGCTCTCAGGTCTTAAGCTCCCTCATGCAGCAGAGTCATGAACACAAAAGGACACAATTGGCCAAAGTGTAGAGAATGAGTCTGCAGAATGAGTACTGTCCTTGGACAGTACTCCTGTGTTAAACTCTCCATCCACTGCTCAGTGACCATTGCAGAAGGGGGTGGAAAGAGTGTCAGAGCCAGGGAGGAGGTGCCTGACATATGGAAATAGAGTCATGCAGGGTCCTGGGATCTTGCTCATATGAACCTACACCTATGGTGTCAGCATGCACTAGATCCATGCACACCCAAGTAGACAAAAACCCAGCATACAACTGTATAAAGAGTCATTCAGGGTCCTGGGATCTTGCTCATATGAACCTACACCTATGGTGTCAGCATGCACTAGATCCATGCACACCCAAGCAGACAAAAACCCAGCATACAACTGTAGAAATGGGCAGCAGGACCCAATCTTAGGTGAAGAAAAACTGGAGCTGATTAATGCTGGGCGAGGAAGAGCTGATCTTAAAGGGAGGGACTCTAGACAGACTGACTTGACCTCAGTGGATGAACTTGCACTGCAGAATGTCTGGGGACATTAACTTGACTTGATAGGCCTTAACACAAGTGACAGAATGCATAAATTCCATTGGGGGCTATGGAAGGGTTCCAGTGGGGAAGAGGGTATAAAGCTGATTAAGATGTTTTGTTTGAAGTACATAAAAATTCAATAAAAAGTTGACAAAATTTAAAAAGTAGGATATTTCCTGTGTTCAAAAGCTAAAAATCACAGTATGTGAGGTGGTAGAGGGAAAATACTCTTATCTTATTCAGTAGTGCAGCCACAATGGAGGTGTAACCAGAGTACAATGTGAACATCAAGGCAAAAGTATAGGGAAAAAGGGGGTTTAATACAAGCTTCCTTGGGTATGTAGAGAAACTAAAGTCACTGCTTAGGTCTTAAAACTAGAAAATTCAAAGCACTGTTTATTGGTTTTCCAGGAAAAGGCTTAGTATTAAAGAAGATGTGTGGAGTTGTGAATTCTTTTGCTGTATGAATGCCAGAGGCTTGAAAGAAGCCTAAAGAGTTGGCGGAGGGCCAACTTGGTATGATTGTGCTCGAATGCTTGGGCTTGGTAGAAGCTTGCAGTTTGGCTAAGGCTCTGCCTTTGATTGTTTATACTTGGAATGTAACACAGGAATTGTTAGACATATTATTGATGAAACCCAATGTCACTATGTTCCCTGTTTACTTTTATGGTTAGGCCTGCTGAACCTTGAATTCTGTTTCTCTCCTAAAGCCTTCCTCACATCTAACACATATACATTGTGTAGCTTTCTGTAATTGTCCTTGGAAAACCTCTGCAACCTGTGAGAGATATAAAAGCTTAAGATTCAGAAATAAAACTTTGTCACCCTTCCTTCAAGTTGGTTGTCTGTGGAGTCCTACTGCAGAGTGGTGGTCCAGGTCTCGGAACCTAGAGTTCCTCACAAGATGAAATTATTAAATGAATTTTTCTTTCTCCCTAGACGGTATACCTCAAGTTTACTATTTTGGCCCTTGTGGTAAATACAACGCCATGGTGCTGGAGCTGCTGGGACCTAGTTTGGAAGATTTATTTGACCTGTGTGACAGAACATTTTCTCTTAAGACAGTTCTCATGATAGCTATACAACTGGTAAGTAAGCTGAGTGTTTGAAATTGTTTGAACAACTGTAGTTCATTGGTCACAAATTCCCTCCTTTTTCTAATCTGCCCATCCCTCTGTCTATCCATTTTGATTTTTTTGAGAGAGGGTTTCATGTAACCCAGGTTGGTTTCTAACTCCCTGTGTAGAGTTGACTGGACTTGAGCTCCTGGCCCTCTTGCCTCTGCGTCTTCTGATGGTAGGTGTGTACGGTCATGCCTGGTTTCATAAATTTAAATTTAAAAATTCTCTTGAAGCTTGTGACGTTGTCTCACAGATCATCTGACATACATAATATAAATGTTTCTGTTTATCTTGTCTTTTTAGGATGTATATGATTTAAAATTACTGAGTCAAATGCATTTTAAGTTTATTGAAATTAATAATCTTTAGTGCTTTATGGACAGATGCTTAATTTGAGAATTAAGTTTTTCTGTCCCTCTTTTATTTCAAGATAGAAAGTTTAAACTCTCAAACAGAATTCTTAGTCTTGGAAGTTGACTTTAATGACCTAATAAAAGAAGAAACAAACTAATGAAAGTTTTACTATTTAAATTTCAAGGCACCCATGGGGAAATACTGTAGATGATTTTTAGTTTTGACACAAATGCCAGTATGAGTGTGCTGCAGAAGTCACAACATTGTCGTTATTCATTGGTTCGTTAATTCTACTTCATCAAATTCATATTGGGAATGTTTAGATTACTTAAAATTTTATGTACAAGGGTAAATAAAATGGGAGGGGAGAGAGAGACCCTATATAGCTAGGTGAATTGGATAAATGATTTAGTCATAAAGTAATATGCAGTTGTTAAAAAGTATGTGTTAAAAGAATGTGTCATGACCTGCACAATGCTCATACTATATCATCTAATTAAAGCCCAGGTCCTGGGAATGTGGGCCATAGATTATTAATGAACAAACTTGAATGGCCTACGTGACTCTATGTTAACTTTGCATTGTTAACAATGATTACCACTAAATGAAGCAAATTATCTTATTTTTTTTTATTTTAATCATTCTGTTTTTGTTACTGTGTATAGTGAACATTATTTGAGAATTTTTAAAATAGTTAATGTAATAAATACACTGTAATAAATACAGTATAATAAATACACTGTTATTAGAATTGGAACCCAAAGTTTTCCCATTTCAACATCTAAGAATTTATTACTTAGGAGAAAATAGAGTAAGTTATGAACAAAAGCCTGAATGATGCTAATTTTTTAAGAGGTTAAACTAAGTTCATAAGTTGCTTTACTTATAAAAATTGCCTGATCGTTGAACTGAGGAAGAATAATATAACTTTATGTGTTATGTTTTTACTTTTGAATTTGATGTTTTCTTTATCAATAAGGCTTTTTTATTTTATAAGCTAGAATCCTCAGAAAGTGGTATTTGAGTCTTACTTACTGATATAAAATGAATTCCTAAAATCCAGCCACTTTATTAGTGACCATAAGAGTGAAGGCAAACATTTTTAAAGCATGAATATGTCTGTGAGGAACTAAACTGATATCTTGCTAGCTTTTTAGAGGGTTGAAATACTTTCTAATTCTTTTCTTTTTTATGTTGTTTTTATTATGAAAGTTCTATCTTTATCATGATTTGTTTGTGAGTAAAAACCTAAAATAAAATTTTTCTTCTTTTTTTTTCCATTGATTAAGATTTCTCGTATGGAATATGTCCATTCAAAGAACTTGATATACAGAGATGTGAAACCCGAGAACTTCTTAATAGGACGACCAGGAAACAAAACCCAGCAAGTTATTCATATTATAGATTTTGGTTTGGCAAAGGAATATATTGATCCAGAGACAAAAAAACATATACCATATAGAGAACATAAAAGCCTTACAGGAACAGCTAGATACATGAGTATAAACACCCATTTAGGAAAAGGTATGTGAAAGTGCTGTAAGTATGGGAACTTGAATTCTGCAGCTGTGCTCATAATGCATTTATGCTTGTTACTTTGGTTCAGTTTTTGCAAATTATAATAATTTTATTTACCATATACCCACAGTTTAGAAGCAAACTGTTGTATAGGCTAAATGAATATAAGGTGCCCTTAAACTTTTTTGTTTTGTTTTGTTTTCTCTGATAACTTGGAATGTTCATCAGTGGTACAGTTAGAGGATACATTTGATTATTTCTTTTTCTTTTTTGGGGGGGGCTATTTTTCATATTTTTGAGACAGGGTCTCCCTTTAGTTCCAGCTGGCCTGGAGAGCTCACTTTGTAGACCAGGCTGGCCTTGAACTCACAGAGATCCACCTGCCTCTGCCTCCCCAGTGCTAGGATTAAAGGTGTGTACCAGCCATGCCTGGCCATTTGATTATTTCTATTAAGTAATATGAGATAATGCCTAATTTTAACTAAATTTTAATGTGAACTTTTTTTTATTGCGGTTCTAGCTGTTCTGCACGGCTACTGGGCTAGTAGCCACCTAATTGAATACAGTGCTAACAGCCTTACTCTTGAGGCAGGCAGAGCTTCTGACTCCAGCTTAAGTATTACTGGCTGTATGACTTCGGGCAAGTTTTTATTTGTAAAGGGTAAAATACCAACCCCACAGCATTTTGATGCTTTTTTCCCCCCTCGCTCACCATCTAATCTGGGACCATAAATTACTTGTTGCCTAGTTTTCATCTTTTTTACCTGGAGCATTTACCATCTTTCTTTATAGATCATGATCTTAATATTTTTCAGAAGCAAAGACTAATTTTTTAGAATATCCTGTTTGTATCTTATATTTCTTTAGGATCAGCTTTTGGTGTGTGTACTTTGCATGTGTTTTAGAAGGCATAGAAGGCTTGTGTTCGCATTACATTATGTCAGGAGACACTTGCTGTAACTACTTCCATGTGGCTTTACTCAGTTACCTGGGGTGGTGTGTACTACTTTCTCCACTGAAGAGCTTATTTTCCTTGTGTAACTAAAAAGCATTTTGTGGATAGATGTTTGAAATTATGTTAGCATGTTGTATTTTATTTATTTATTTATTTTTTGAGATACAGTGGAAATAGGGAGTTGAGGCTGGCCTCGAATTTATAATCCTCTTGCTTCAGTGTCCTGAGTGCTGGCATTACAAGCACGTGCTACCATGCATGGCTTTTAATAAATGTTTACTAGATTTAGCATCTGTTGATAATTTTCTATCTTTATTTCTTTATTGATTGATATTCTAACATCACAATTCTTGCCTTTTAACCCTCTTATTGGCTTGTGTCTGTATAGACTGAATTTTTATTTACTGTGTTATTTATTGAATATACTGCCACCATTGTTTATTTTGGTGCTCATTGGCCCTCAGATTTGGCCACTGATTCCTTCAAGCTGGTTCCTCTTGACTTGATTTTTTTGAGCATTTCCTTCCTGGTTGTAACAGGTTTGTCTAGACTTGACTTTATAGTTTCTCTGCTCTAGGGCCATAGCCAGTCATGTTTGCAAGGTGTCCTGGGCCTTGTTATTTGATGACAGTGCTTAAAAACCAGGATTTGGTGCTGGGTAGGCTCCTTGCTATGCTGTGCTTTTTCTCCACCAGACTCGTGAAATGTGTATATGTGTGTATATACATAGAAATACGCCTCTGCATACGTACCCCTAGGTACACACATATTATTATCTTTCTATTAAAGCCTCAAGTTTATAATGATACTTGTGATTTGCCTCTGTTCCTATGAAGTAGTACTCTCGCATCTGTATTTGTGATTCTTTTCTCTTCCTATTTTTATATTCCTTTATTAACTGCTTACCACTACTCAGTTTACTTATTTTTGAAATGTAGGATATTGGAAATCAGAAAGTAGTTCAGGATTGCTAACTGATAACCTTTTTTGTAAAGCAAGCTGACTACACATATTTTTAATTATTTTGTGGTTTTTTTTTTAATGAAACAAACTTTATATTAGGTAGAGCCACAGCCCTTTAGTTATGTAATTTGTGTTGACAAATGTCATACTACACAGCCCACAACCCTATTGTGTCGGATAGCTTTAGTGTCAGCTTGACACACCTGGGTCGAGGGAGGCTCAATTGGGGAATTGACTCCATTGGTCTGGCCTGTGGCCATGTCTGGGCGGGTATTTTCTTGATTGTTGAGTGATGTGGGAGAGCCCAGCCGTTGTGGGCAATGCCATCTCTGGGCTTGTTGTTATGTATAGTATAAGAAAACAGGCTAGGGGCTGGAGAGATGGCCTAATGGTTAAGAGTGCCGACTGCTCTTGCAGAGGACCCGGGTTCAATCCCCAGCACCCACATGGCGGCTGAGAACCATCTGTAACTCCAATTCCAGGAGAATTCCAGTTCCAGGGGAATCCAACACCCTCTTCTGACCTGCGTGGCATGGTACTACACAGGTGCACAAACCTACATGGAGACAGTACATTCATACACATACAAAAATAAATAAAATAAAAAAAAAAAAAAAAGAAAACAGGCTAAGCATGGGCCAGGGGAGCAAGCCAGTAAGCAGTGTTCCTCCATGGCCCGTGCTTCAGCTCCTGCCTCCAGGTTCCTGCCCTGGGTTTCCTACCTTGAGCTTCCTAAGTGATGAACTATAACCTAGGAGATGTAAGCTGAATTAACTCTTTCCTCCCCAAGTTGGTATTGGTCAGAGTATTTTGTCACAGCAATTGAAGGCAAACTAGAACACCTATCAAGTTTGTCATTACCCTGAAGATGTCCTCCTTGCTCATGCTTTCTGAGGCTTATTAGTAGTTTGTTCTTTTTAATGTTGAGTAGTGATCGTAGCCATATCACAACCTTTATCCATTCTAATGTTCATGGACATTTGTATTGTTAACAGTTTTTAACCACTAAGAAAAAAGCTTGCATGGCACCTTATAGAGGTGGGATATGTTCTGTTGAAATTTTTAGTCATGTGATAAATGGTATTTGACTTCTATACAAATCTGTTTTCCAAAGTATTTTTACCATTTTTTCTTTGTACTAGCACTGATTGGAAATCTGTCTGTTTTATATTCTTTATGGTATTGGCTGCTGTCAATCTTTTTATTTTAACCATTTGAGGCTGGTAAGATGGTTCATCAGGTGAAAGGTCTTCTGTGAAGTTTGACAACCTGAGTTCAATTCCTAAGGCCCACATAGTGGAGAACTGATTCCAGAGGACCAGGTTCAGATCCCAGCATCCATGTGGTAGCTTAACAATTGTTGGTAACTCCAGTTCCGGGGGGGATCCAACGCTCTCTTCTGGCCTCCTTGAGCATTGCATGCATAGGTATACTTAGATGTAGGCAAAATACCCATACATATAAAATATAAAGAAATAAATTTTAAATAAAAATTAAATGAAAGAAAATAGATATGGAGTGACATTTTTAACCTGCAGTTCCTGTTTTGAGTTGTTTGATGTTCGTGTTTGTCATTTGTATGGCTTTTGTCAAGTGTCATTTTATTTTTGGTTTGTAATTTTTTTTATTGGTTTGTAATTCTTATATGGCCTTTGTCAAGTGTCAGTGTTGTGAATATTCCAGTTTTTGCTTGCTTATTCTTTTTTTTTTTTTTTTTTTTNTTCTTTTTATGTTGTTTTTATTATGAAAGTTCTGTCTTTATCATGATTGTTGTGAGTAAAAACCTAAAATAAAATTTTTCTTCTTTTTTTTTCCATGATTAAGATTTCTCGTATGGAATATGTCCATTCAAAGAACTTGATATACAGAGATGTGAAACCCGAGAACTTCTTAATAGGACGACCAGGAAACAAAACCCAGCAAGTTATTCATATTATAGATTTTGGTTTGGCAAAGGAATATATTGATCCAGAGACAAAAAAACATATACCATATAGAGAACATAAAAGCCTTACAGGAACAGCTAGATACATGAGTATAAACACCCATTTAGGAAAAGGTATGTGAAAGTGCTGTAAGTATGGGAACTTGAATTCTGCAGCTGTGCTCATAATGCATTTATGCTTGTTACTTTGGTTCAGTTTTTGCAAATTATAATAATTTTATACCATATCACCCACAGTTTTAGAAGCAAACTGTTGTATAGGCTAAATGAATATGAGGTGCCCTTAAACTTTTGTGTTTTGTTTTGTTTCTTCTGATAACTTGGAATGGTTCATCAGTGGTACAGTTAGAGATACCATTTGATTATTTCTTTTTTCTTTTTTTTGGGGGGGCTATTTTTCATATTTTGAGACAGGGTCTCCCTTTAGTTCCAGCTGGCCTGGAGGCTCACTTTGTAGACCAGGCTGCCTTAACTCCAGAGATCCACCTGCCTCTGCCTCCCAGTGCTAGGATTTAAAGGTGTGTTACCAGCCATGCCTGGCCATTGATTATTTCATTAGTATATGAATTAATGCCTAATTTTTTAACTAAATTTAATGTGAACTTTTTTTATTGCGGTTCTAGCTGTTCTGCACGGCTACTGGGCTAGTAGCCACCTAATTGAATACAGTGCTAACAGCCTTACTCTTGAGGCAGGCAGAGCTTCTGACTCCAGCTTAAGTATTACTGGCTGTATGACTTCGGGCAAGTTTTTATTTGTAAAGGGTAAAATACCAACCCCACAGCATTTTGATGCTTTTTTCCCCCCTCGCTCACCATCTAATCTGGGACCATAAATTACTTGTTGCCTAGTTTTCATCTTTTTTACCTGGAGCATTTACCATCTTTCTTTATAGATCATGATCTTAATATTTTTCAGAAGCAAAGACTAATTTTTTAGAATATCCTGTTTGTATCTTATATTTCTTTAGGATCAGCTTTTGGTGTGTGTACTTTGCATGTGTTTTAGAAGGCATAGAAGGCTTGTGTTCGCATTACATTATGTCAGGAGACACTTGCTGTAACTACTTCCATGTGGCTTTACTCAGTTACCTGGGGTGGTGTGTACTACTTTCTCCACTGAAGAGCTTATTTTCCTTGTGTAACTAAAAAGCATTTTGTGGATAGATGTTTGAAATTATGTTAGCATGTTGTATTTTATTTATTTATTTATTTTTTGAGATACAGTGAGATAGGGATTGAGGCTGGCCTCGAATTTATAATCCCTTGCTTCAGTGTCCTGAGTGCTGGCATTACAAGCACGTGCTACCATGCATGGCTTTTAATAAATGTTACTAGATTTAGCAATCTGTTGATAGATCTTTTACTTTTTATTATTTATTTTATCATTTTCTAACATCACAATTCTTGCCTTTTAACCCTCTTATTGGCTCTGTGTCTGTATGAGACTGAATTTTTATTTACTGTGTATATTTATTGAATATACTGCCACCATTGTTTATTTTGGTGCTCATTGGCCTCAGATTTGGCCAAGCTGATTCCTTCAAGCTGGTTCCTCTTGACTTGATTTTTTTGAGCATTTCCTTCCTGGTTGTAACAGGTTTGTCTAGACTTAGACATTTATAGTTTCTCTGCTCTAGGGCCATAGCCAGTCATGTTGCAAGGTGTCCTGGGCCTTGTTATTTGATGACAGTGCTTAAAAACCAGGATTTGGTGCTGGTAGGCTCCTTGCTTAGCTGGCTTTTTCTCCACCAGACTCGCTGGAAATGTGTATATGTGTGTATATACATAGAAATACGCTCTCGCATTACGTACCCCTAGGTACACACATATTATTATCTTTCTATTAAAGCCTCAAGTTTTATGAATCTGATGACTCTGTGATTTGCCTTGTTCCTATGAAGTAGTACTCTCGCTCTCGTATTTGTGATTCTTTTTCTCTTCCTATTTTTATATTCCTTTATTAACTGCTTACCACTACTCAGTTTACTTATTTTTGAAATGTAGGATATTGGAAATCAGAAAGTAGTTCAGGATTGCTAACTGATAACCTTTTTTGTAGCAAGCTGACTACACATATTTTTAATATTTTTGTGGTTTTTTTTTAATGAAAACAAACCTTTTATATTAGGTGAGCACAGCCCTTTAGTTATGTAATTTGTGTTGACAAATGTCATACTACACAGCCCACAACCCTATTGTGTCGGATAGCTTTAGTGTCAGCTTGACACACCTGGTCGAGGGAGGCTCAATTGGGGAATGACTCCATTGGTCTGGCCTGTGGCCATGTCTGGGCGGGTATTTTCTTGATTGTTGAGTGATGTGGGAGAGCCCAGCCGTTGTGGGCAATGCCATCTCTGGGCTTGTTGTTATGTATAGTATAAGAAAACAGGCTAGGGGCTGGAGAGATGGCCTAATGGTTAAGAGTGCGACTGCTCTTGCAGAGGACCCGGGTTCAATCCCCAGCACCCACATGGCGGCTGAGAAACCTCTGTAACTCCAATTCCAGGAGAAATTCCAGTTCCAGGGGAATCCAACACTCTCTTCTGACCTGCGTGGCATGGTACTACACAGGTGCAACAAACCTACATGGAGACAGTACATTCAACACATACAAAAAAATAAAATAAAAAAAAAAAAAAAGAAAAACAGGCTAAGCATGGGCCAGGGGAGCAAGCCAGTAAGCAGTGTTCCTCCATGGCCCGTGCTTCAGCTCCTGCCTCCAGTTCCTGCCCAGGGTTTCTCCTATCCTCTTGGAGCTTCCTAAGTGATGAACTTTAACCTAGGAGATGTAAGCTGAATTAACTCTTTCCTCCCCAAGTTGGTATTGGTCAGAGTTTTTTCTCAGCATTGAAGAGCAACAGAACACCTATCAAGTTTGTCATTACCCTGAAGATGTCCTCCTTGCTCATGCTTTCTGAGGCTTATTAGTAGTTTGTTCTTTTTAATGTTGAGTAGTGATCGTAGCCATATCACAACCTTTATCCATTCTAATGTTCATGGACATTTGTATTGTTAACAGTTTTTAACCACTAAGAAAAAAGCTTGCATGGCACCTTATAGAGGTGGGATATGTTCTGTTGAAATTTTTAGTCATGTGATAAATGGTATTTGACTTCTATACAAATCTGTTTTCCAAAGTATTTTTACCATTTTTTCTTTGTACTAGCACTGATTGGAAATCTGTCTGTTTTATATTCTATTATGGTTGGCTGCGTCAATCTTTTATTTTAACATTTGAGGCTGGTAAGATGGTTCATCAGGTGAAAGGTCTTCTGTGAAGTTTGACAACCTGGTTCAATCCTAAGGCCCACATATGGAGACTGATCCAGAGGACCAGTTCAATCCAGCATCATGTGGTAGCTTTTAACAATTGTTGGTAACCAGTTCCGGGGGGATCCAACGCTCTCTTCTGGCCTCCTTGAGCATTGCATGATATAGGTATACTTAGATGTTAGGCAAACATACCCATACAATATAAAAATATAAAGAAATAAATTTTAATTAAAATTAAATGAAAGAATAGATATGGGTGACATTTTTAACCTGCAGTTCCTGTTTGATTGTTATGTTCGTGTTTGTCATTGTATGCTTTTGTCAAATGTCATTTTATTTTTGGTTTAATTTTTTTTTTTTTTTTTTTTATTATTTTTATTTTGAATCTATTTTTTGCTTGCTTATTCTTTTTTTTTTTTTTTTTTTTTTTGGTATCTTCGAGATAGGGTTCTCCCTTAGTCCTAGCTGCCTGGAGCTCACTTGTAGACCAGGCTGACCTTGAACTCACAGAGATCTGCCTGCCTCTGACTCCTGAGTGCTAGGATTAAAGGTGAGCACCACCATGCCCGGCTCTGCTTATTCATTTTCTTTTTATTTATTTATTTTTTTTTTATTATTTATTTTTGTATGTGTATGAATGTATTGTTTGCATGCAGGTTGTGCACCGGTCGTGTATGCCGCAGAGTCAGAAGAGGGTCTCAGATTCCCCTGGAACTGGAGTTCTCCTGGAATTGGAGTTACAGACGGTTCTTACGCCATTTGTGGTGCTGGAATCGAACCCGGTCCTTGCAAGAGCGTCGGTGCTCTTAACCCCAGCTAATCACTTTTTTAATGGTGTGTTGTATGATGAGGCACATGTGATTAAATATGTGAAATTTATCTCAGTTTTTGTTTTTTTTTTTTTTTTTTTTAAATGACCATTGCTTTCTGGGTGTGTGTCACTGGGAGTTGGACCCAAGGCCCCTCGCATGTTGAACAGTTGCTGCGCCACTGCGTTTCCAGGCCAGTGACTGTTAATCTTTTGAGTATTAACAACCCTGATATTTTTTACCAACATGCACAAAACGTATTTTATGTTTTATCTAGAAGCTTTCTAATTTTATTTTATTTTTCCCCAAAGCCAATTTTTATTGAAGCTTTGTGCATTTCATACAAAATTTCCCAATCAAATCTAGACTCATTCCCCCCCCACCACCATAGCTCATGCATTCTGCCAAACATGTTTTTCCTTCTTTTACTCAGTCTCTTTTAAAATTTTCGATGCAGAGGTTTACTGTTTCAGGCAGAAGTTCACCATTTCCTTTCTAATTTTAGTATTGTTTTATATTTGTGATCTACCTAGAACAAATGTTTTTTATGTGGTGCAAGATAAGGATTAACATTTTTATGATATATCCTTTCACATGGATGTCATGTGTTTCTTTATAAAATCACTTTTACATTGTATTCGTAGTACATTTTTCTTAAATTATGGTCAGCATTTATATGAGAGGAAGCACAAACTTGATTTTCTGCTTTTAGATTCTGTTCCTGACATGTAACTTGTAATACACAGGAATGTAGCTCAGTCATCTCCATCATCATTGCTCAGAAGTGCCTCACAATATAAAATAAGGTTACCTGATCTTTTCTTCTTCTCTGGCAGTTTTCCTCAGACTTACCTGTTGGTCTGTAACATGTCCCTCCCATGCCTCTTTCTCTGTATTGTATTTTCTGTTTTAGACCTGAAATATCTGAAAAGTTTCAGAGATTCAAATGACAAAGCAATTTTATTCAGATAGTATTTTGGGTAAATCTGTTCAATAGCAAAGTCTCCTGACAGATTGAAAATATAACTGGGTAGACTTAGACTGTGCCTTCTTTTATCTATTTTTATATTTATTTATTTATTTATTTATTTATTTATTTATTTATTTATTATTTATTTATTTAGGTCTTTTTGAGACAGGGTCTCCCTGTAGCTCTGGCTGTCCTGGAACTCACTCTGTAGACAGGCTGGCCTCGAACTCACAGAGATCCGCATGCCTCTGCCTCCCAAGTGCTAGGATTAAAGGCGTGCACCACCACGCCCAGCATTTATTTGTTTCTGTATGTGTATCAATGTACTGTCTGCATGCAAGTTTGTGCATCCATGTCGTGCAATGCCGCGGAGGTCAGAAGAGGGTGTCGGATTCCCCTGGAACTGGAGTTCTCCTTCAATTGGAGTTTCAGACAGTTCTCGGCCGCCATGTGGGTGCTGGGGATCGAACCCGGGTCCTCTGTAAGAGCTATCGGCGCTCTTAACCACTAGGCCATCTCTCCAGCCCAGACTGTGCCTTCTTTTAAAACCAGTCATAGCCTTATGTGTTAGGTACATTGTGAGGAATTTTCATTTCATGGGTGTTGGTAGTAGAGTATTTTTTAATAATTAACAAAGGTTCACAACTTTTATTGTGAGACATAAAGTCACAACTTCCTTATAGGCTAAATTTAAAAAATTTTTTTATCTGAACAATAGTAAATGTAGCTGCCTTCGATTTGTAGAAAAGGCAGAGTGATACGCTTGTCCTTGTTGGGAAGCGGCACTCAGGTATTGTAGTAATCTCTTCTAACCCTCTTTCTTTTAAAAAATTTTTTTTAATTTTTATTTATTTTTTTATGTGTATGAATCTTCTGTCTACATGTAGGTTTGTGCACCTGTGTCGTGCTATGCCGCGGAGGTCAGAAGAGGGTGTCAGATTCCCCTGGAACTGGAGTTAAAGACGGTTCTCAGCTGCCATGTGGGTGGTGGGGATCGAACCTGGGTCCTCTGCAAGAGCAGTCAGAGCTCTTAACTGCCAGGCCATCTCTCCGGCCCCCTACCCCTGTTTCAAGAAAAAAACAGAAGTTGGCAAGAACTACAAACAATAAAAGTTACAGTCTTTATTTTTAGAAGACTTGCTTCTAAAATTTAATGTAGTTGGAGTAAGATGGGCAAAACTTACAAAGACAGTTTCCAGATGACATGGATTCCCGAGTTAAAGTAGATAAGAGTGAGCTAACATAGTATGATCTGGGTTTATTCTGTGACTTGTGATACCTGGGAACATGGAGTATTTCATGTTTCAAATTAGAGTATCTAACTTTGTAGAGTCAGAAACACATACAAAAGGAAGAGGCCCAGAAATGGCTTGATGTTTCATTGTGAGTTTTACTTTACATATACCTGACTTAGGCCTTCCAGGCTCTGCTGGGTCTTAGCAACCCTTCTGTTCTCATCCTTTCTCCTTTCTTCCCCTACCCCTCTCTCTTTACCTGACTTAGGCCTCCCAGGCTCTGCTGGGTCCTAGTGACCCTTCCGTTCTCATCCTTTCTCCTTTCTTCCCCTACCCTTTCTCTCTCTTCTCTCCTGTGTTTAAAATTTTTCCTTTCCTTTCTTTTTTGGATGCTAGGGATCAAACTCAGCGCCTCACACTGACAAGACAAGTGCTGCACTGCTGAGCACAACCTCTTTTGGGGATTACTTGAGGATGCCAGAAGAGGGAGGGTATCATTGACTGGAACTGGAGTTACAGGTGGTTGTGAGCCACTGCGTGGTGCTGGGAAGTGCATCTGGGTCCTCTGCAAGAGCAGTAAATGTTTTTAATGCTGAGCCATCTCTTTAGCCCCTATGATTACTTAAAATTTTTTTATTGATTCAAGAATGTCATACAATATATTTTGACCAAATTCAGCCCCCTCCCCTATCATACTCAGCCCCACTCATGTCCTCTATTATTCTTTGCCTTTATTTTTAAAGGCATATCAAATCAAATCTAATCTATGTTTCTAAAGCTCTCTTGGCGGGTCTGTCCCCTGAAGTCTGGTCAGTCTACAGGGCAACACACCAGTAAGGAAAGCTGACTCTCCCCCAGCAGCTGCAGATTGCTAGTAGATCCTCACCCTTGACTGGGGCTTCTTGCCCCATCTGTGCTGGAATTCTGTCTGCTTTGGGTTTGCACAGGTCTTGGGCATGCTGCCACAAGCACTATGGGTTTATATGTGCAACTTCCCTGTGCTGTCCAGACAGACAGCATTTCCTTGTATTCATCCACCACCTCTGGCTCTTACATCTGTCCCCTCTTCTGCAATGATCTCCGAGTCTTGGAAGTAGAGGATGTGAAATAGATGTCCATTTAGGGCTGAGCACTCTGCAATCTCTTACTCTCTGCATGTTGACGAGTTGAACATTTCTGTGCTAATCACCATCTTCAGAAAGAAGCCTCTGGTGAGAGTTGAGAGATGCATTAATCTATGGTTATAACAATAAGTCATTAGGAGCAGTTTAATAATACATCTATTTAGCAGAATAATAGTAGGTTCTCCCCCATGGCCTTGTCTAGCCACAGGTTATTGGTCCTGATAAGTGTCAGGTATGGACTCCATCTTCTGAGGTGGCTCTTAAAACCAATCAGAATGTAGTTGGTTACTCCCAGCCATTCATGCCACTATTATATCAGGGGGCATCTAAGCTAGTTATTATTGTAGCTCACAGGGATCACAGCTGGGTAAGGTTGATGATTACTTTTCTCTGTTAGTAACATGCAGTGCACCTTCTATTAGTATGAAAGCTAGCCAGCAGACATGAAGATTTGAGATTACTACTAGCTTGATTCCCCCTTGTTTATTCTTATGCTGGATAGCTTTAGTTGTCAACTTGACATACGTGAGTAGAGGGAGCAAGATAGTAAGCAGAGTTCTTCCATGGCCCGTGGGAACTAAGGAATGTTGGGAGTGATTTTTGTGTTAATAAAAAATGTTCTATATGGTAACGTATTACAAACTTCCGAGCTGTAAGCTCTCGGAACAGGAGAGCAGGAACTGTGGTTCCTGCTGCTATAATATGGCTTCTTTCATGTAATTTAGTTTCTAGGCAGAATATTCCCATTCCTGAGGATTATTCTTTAAGCCACCTAAACAATTTTTTAACAGTTTAGAAATGTGTATTTACATCTTAACAACTGTAGTGTGTTGTACAATTCTATGTTCTCTTACATAAATTACGAACCTAAATCATATTTTCTTGATGCTTCAGGATAAACTTTCTTCTGTAATTACTACTATCTTTTTAAATCTTTTTTGAGACAGGGTCTTTCTGTAGCCCCAGATGGCCTATGTAGACCAGGGTGGCGTTGAACTCACAGAGATCCCCCTGCCTCTGCCTCCTGAGTGCAGAGATTAAAGGCATGAAATACTATACCTGGGTATGGTTTGTTTGTTTATTTGTTTGTTTATTTATTTAGGTCTTTTTGAAACAGTGTTTCCTTGTAGCTCCATCTGTCCTGGAACTCACTATGTAGACCAGGCTGGCCTTGAACTCACTGAGATCCTCCAGCCTCTGCCTCCCAAGTGAGTGCTGGAATTAAAGGCATGCATCACTACGCCCAGCAAGATTTATTTTTTAAAAAATTATTTATTTTTATGTGTAAGAGTGTATTGTCTGTATGTAGATTGGTGCACCTGTGTCGTGCAATGCTGCGAAGGTCAGAAGAGGGCGTCAGATTCCCCTGGAACTGGAGTTAAAGATCTTAGCTGCCATGTGGGTGCTGGGAATCGAAGCAAGGTCCTCTGCAAGAGTGGTCAGCTCTCTTAACCGCTGAGCCATCTCTCCAGCCCCAAGATTTATTTTTAAAATAAATTTAGAGGGGCTGAAGAGAAGGGTCAGTTGGTAAAGTGCTTGCTGAACATACATGAGGACCTGAGTTGGGATCCCCAGAACTCACATAAAAAGCTTGGCACAGCAGTTATGTGCCTCTATTCCAGCACTGGAGAGGCAGAGACAAGAGCATCTCCAAGGCTTGCTAGTCAGCCAGGCTATCCAGTGTCAGGATAGACCCTGTTCAGAACAAAAACACAGCATGGAGATTAATTGAAAAAGACACCTTGTGTTAAACATTGGCCCCTTGACACTGTTAATACATTCAGACACACACACACACACACACACACACACACACACTTTTTTTTTTTTTTTTTTTTGGTCTTTTCGAGACAGGTCTCCTGTAGCCCCAGCTGTCCTGAACTCACTGTGTAGACCAGCTGGCATTGAACTCACAAAGATCCGCCTGCCTCTGGCCTCCCAAGTGCTTAGGATTAAAGAAGTGTGCCACCACGCTGGCTTTACACACACACTTTTAACTTGAAAGCCAGACTTACTGAATTGTGTCTAAATTAAGAGAGCATTAACTCAAGAGAATTAAGTGAATATAGGCTTTGTTTCTCAGAAAAGCAATACTCCCACCTCTAGACTCCTGATTACTGCTTAGGTTAGTTGTCTGTGAAAAGGGAGTCATGCTACATTGTGATTTCATGAATAATTGTGTTTTTACGTTTTGTTTCATTTTTCCTTTTAGGTGTTTGTTGTTCTGCTCCCCCCCCCCCTTCTGACAGTGTCTTCCTGTGTAGCCCATGGTGGCCTAGAACTCATCTTGTAACCTTGGGTGACCATAAATTCATCATTCTCCTTTAGCCTTCGTAAATGCTGGGGATTATAGGCATGTACCATCTTATGCGTGTGCTTGCATTATCACTGGAAAGAAAACAAAAACGTCGGTTATTATACATTTGTAAAAGTGTGAAGCTCAAGCTGAATTTTATAGAATATGTAGTTCTGGGTTTTGTAAGAGTCCAGGGAAAATCACTTTAAATTTAGTAGGAAATATAATATCTTAGTTTAATTTGTAGTTTATGCATATCTGTACTGTTTGTGTGAGAGCTGTGTTACATGGTCGTGCACTTAGCGCTGGAGCTGGAGCTATAGGTGCTGGGTGGTGGAGCCAAACTGTGTCTTCTGGAAGAATAGCAAGCATGCTTAATTACTAACTCTCTCTTCACTCCCAAATTAAAAAACTCTAGTGTTTAAATGGAAAAAGTAGCACTGAGTGGTTTTGAATATTATTGATAAGAAGAAAAAAGCATTGAAGGTCTTGCAGTGCAAATTCAGTTAATTGTTGGGTTTTCCCTGCTTGTCAGGACTGAACAGAGTGCACAAAAGTCTGAAATCCTTCCTAGTAGCTGTATAGTCATTAATCCTTTTTTAACAAAGTATTTTAGATATATTTATGTTATGAATAATTGCCTGTATGTGTAAAGTGAACCAGTGCCCAGGCAGTACCTGAAGAGGTCAGAATAGGACACCGGACCCCCTGCGAACTGCAGTTATGGTATGGTGTGGCTGCCATGTAGGCTGCTGCTGGTAAGAGCAGCCAGTGCTCGTAACCTTCTGAGTGTCATCTCTCAAGCCCCCATTTAACCAGTTTTATTATACCTACTCTTTCAACTGGGATTATAATTTCTACTTTGTATAAAGTTCTAAGTTTAAAACATCAGGTATATGGAGCATGAATATATATTAGGCTCTTAATATATGTAATACATAGATTCTGATGAGGAAAATTTTAAAAGACTATAACAAATTGAAGAATTTAAAGGAATTTTAATGATACTTATTGTAAATCAAGTCTTCATTTCTAGTCTTTTTAAATGTACATAATGAATCTTGTTCTTGAGGGAACAATATCCATTCTTTTTTAAAATGTCAACAAATTATCTGTATATTTTCTTTTTTTTTTTTTTCTTTTATTTTTGGTCTTTTTGAGACAGGGTCTCCCTGTAGCATGGCTTCCGTGACACTCACTCTGTGGACCTTAGGCTAGGCTTTGGAACGCACATGAGATCCGCCTCCTCTGCCTCCCAAGTGTAGGCTTAAAGGCGTGTGCCACCACGCCTTTTTTTTTTTTTTTTTTTTTTTTTTTTTTTTTTTTCAGTCTTAATCACCTTTGTTCTCCCCTCCCCATTGGCAACCCTCCCACAGCACCCCCCTTTGGAATTCATACACTGTTGTTTGTGCCAAGGCCCATTGTCTCAAGTTAGTGTCCCAGACATTCCTCAGTGTAAGTTTCATCCACTGAGGTCTAGTCAGGCCATCCAGGAGTCCCTAACTTTAAGAAGATCAGCTCTTTCCTAATCTCATAGTAGTCATTGCACAATTAGTTCTGCGAGGTTAGAGTCTCTGCTAATCCCATGCTTTTTGCCTGCTTGAGTTTACAAAGGTCTTGTGCATGCTTGGACACTACCACTGTAGGTTTATATGAGCGGGGTCCCAAGAGCTTGTCGGGTTCTATTTCCATATGGTATTGCACCTCCTCCATGTCTCTTCCACAATGTTTCTGAACCTTGGTTGAGTGGTGCTAAATACAGGAATCCCATTTGAGGACCCATACTCTTCATACTCCTACTAATCTCCATGCTTTGGCCATTCATAACCTTTTATCTTTCCTGTCCCCTCTGTCACATAAGGAAAGCTTTCTTAGTGAACCTGAGATGTTTTTTTTTTTTTCTTTGAGGACAGGCTCTCTCTGTAGTCCAGCGTCCGGGAACTCACTCTGTAGACCCCAGGCTGGCCTTGAACTCACAAAGATTCGCCTCGCTTCGCCCTCCGAGTAGTAGATTAAAGGTCGGCGCCACCATGCCCAGGCAAGACCTGAGAATATTTATTAGTGTTCTCGTTTCACCCCTCTCTTTACTGTTACATGAGCCTAGGTATCAGGAGGTCTGCATTTTGTCAGATGTTGGCTACTTCAACTTTGTGCTGGGCAATTCACAGGACGGTGTGTGTAACGAGTTGTGGTATTGCTGTAATTAGTCTCCATCCGCAAAAGGCATGCTTCTTTCGCATGAGTGGATGCTGAGGTACTTGACGTATAAAGTATAAAGGATATGTGTTTTGCACGTTAGTAAGATATTAGCATTGGCTTAGGGAGATATGATAGGCCTTGAGTCTTTTCTCGTAATCATACACGATCTTCTGCCATCCATGGTGTATTTGGCTATGTTTACAAAACCAATATGAGTTCTCTCTCACTGTGTGGAGGGGCTTTAAATCCATTTAGGTAGCCATTGATTACCCACAAATAACAGTGCCACTACTACAAGAATAGAGGCTGTTTCCTAGGCTGGTTGTTATGGTTATTAACCTTTAGGGATGGGTTGGACCACTGATTAATTTTATCCCTTAGATGCTTATATGGTATCCTCTAGAAATATGAGAGCTACTCTTCAGGGGAAGTGGCTTCCAAGTCAGTTCCAGGTCATCCATGCCTTCCAACATCCATGCGCTGTCTGAAGTATCGTCCTGTCTTTCGAGCAGTAGGTTCTCTACCTTCCAGTGCTGAGGAGGCACACAAGCGGCTGTGCAATATCCTGTGTAATTTTGAGATTCTCTTGCACTACCTTGGCCCGTATATTATAAGCGAAGGCTTTTTTTATTTATTTTGTTCTTTCTGTCTGCACTGTTTCTCATTATTTCAGCCTTTAGCTATACCATATGAATTCCTTTTTAGGTACTATTGCAGTTATGTCGTAACTTGTCATTTAGTGGTATAGTACTATATCGATTCCCTCTGGTCCTTATGTTAGCTTAGGCGCATCGAGTTTACTGTCCTTTTTTCGTTTTTCCTGCTCTAGCCCCTCCCTCCATAACTTCCCTTTAAAGTGNTGTGGACTAGGCTGGCTTTGAACGCACAGAGATCCGCCTGCCTCTGCCTCCCAAGTGCTAGGATTAAAGGCATGCGCCACCACGCCTGGCTTCTGTATATTTCATATACAACATTTCAGTCAATCTTAATCACCTTTGTTCTCCCCTCCCCATTGGCAACCCTCCCACAGCACCCCCCTTGGAATTCATACACTGTTGTTTGTGCCAAGGCCCATTGTCTCAAGTTAGTGTCCCCAGACATTCCTCAGTGTAAGTTCATCCACTGAGGTCTAGTCAGCCCATCCAGAGTCCCTAACTTTAAGAAGATCAGCTCTTCCTAATCTAGTAGTAGTCATCTGCCAATAGTTCTGCTAAGATTAGGGTCTGCTAATCCCATGCTTTTTGCCTGCTTGAGTTTACATGGATCTTGTGCATGCTGACACTACCACTGTAGGTTGATATGAGCAGGGTCCCAGGAGCCTGTCGGGTTCTATTTCCATATGGTTATGCACCTCTTCCATGTCTCTTGCACAATGGTTTCTGAACCTTGGTTGAGTGGTGCTAAATACAGGAATCCCATTTGAGGACCCATACTCTTCATACTCCTACTAATCTCCATGCTTTGGCCATTCATAACCTTTTATCTTCCTGTCCCTCTGTCACATAAGGAAGCTTTCTTAGTGAGACCTGAGATTTTTTTTTTTTTCTTTTTGAGACAGGGTCTCCCTGTAGCCCCAGCTGTCCTGGAACTCACTCTGTAGACCAGGCTGGCCTTGAACTCACAAAGATCCGCCTGCCTCTGCCTCCCAAGTGCTAGGATTAAAGATGTGTGCCACCACGCTGGGCTTACACACACACTTTTAACTTGAAAGCCAGACTTACTGAATTGTGTCTAAATTAAGAGAGCATTAACTCAAGAGAATTAAGTGAATATAGGCTTTGTTTCTCAGAAAAGAAAACTCCACTTTCTAGATTCTCCTGATACTGCTAGGTTAGTTGTCTGGAAAAGGGAGCTCATGCTACATTGTGTTTCATAATAATTGTGGTTTTTACGTTTTGTTTCATTTTTCCTTTTAGGTGTTTGTTGTTGCTCCCCCCCCCCCTTCTGACAGGGTCTTGCTGTGTAGCCCATGGTGGCCTAGAACTCATCTTGTAACCTTGGGTGACCATAAATTCATCATTCTCCTTTAGCCTTCTAAATGCTGGGATTATAGGCATGTACCATCTTATCCTGTGCTTGCATTATCACTGGAAAGAAAACAAAACGTCGTTATTATACAATTTGTAAAAGTGTGAGCTCAGTGAATTTTATAGAATATGTATTTCTGGGTTTTGTAAGGTACCAGGGAAAATCACTTTAAATTTTAGAGGGAAATATTAAATATTTATTTTTAATTGTAGTTATGCATATCTGTATGTGTTTGTGTGAGGCTGTGTGTACATGAGTGCACTTGCTCTGGAGCTGGAGCTATAGGTGCTGGGTGCTAGGAGCCAAACTTAGGTCTTCTGGAAGAATAGCAAGCATTCTTAATTACTGAACTCTCTCTTCAGCTCCCAAATAAAACTCTATTGTTTAAATGGAGAAAAGTAGCACTGAGTTGTTTGAATATTATTGATAAGAGAAAAAGCATTGAAGGCTTGCAGTGCAAATTCAGTTAATTGTTGGGTTTTCCCTGCTTGTCAGGACTGAACAGAGTGCACAAAAGTCTGAAATCCTTCCTAGTAGCTGTATAGTCATTAATCCTTTTTAACAAAGTATTTTATATTATTTTATGTGTATGAATATATTGCCTGTATGTGTAAAGTGAACCAGTGCCATGCAGTCCCTGAAGAGGTCAGAATAGGACACCGGACCCCCTGGAACTGCAGTTATGGATGGTTGATGGCTGCCATGTGGCTGCTGTGTAAGAGCAGCCAGTGCTCTTAACTTCTGAGCTGTCATCTCTCAAGCCCCCATTTAACCATTTTTTTATACCTACTCTTTATACTTGGGATTATAATTTCTACTTTGTATAAAGTTCTAAGTTTAAAACATCAGGTATATGGAGCATGAATATATATTAGGCTCTTAATATATGTAATACATAGATTCTGATGAGGAAAATTTTAAAAGACTATAACAAATTGAAGAATTTAAAGGAATTTTAATGATACTTATTGTAAATCAAGTCTTCATTTTCTAGTCTTTTAAATTACATAATGAATCTTGTTTTTGAGGAAAATATCCATTTCTTTTTTAAAATGTAACAAATTTCTGTATATTTCTTTTTTTTTTTTTTTTTTTTTTTTTTGTTTTTGGTCTTTTTGAGACAGGGTCTCTCCTGTAGCTATGGCTGTCCATGGAACTCATTGTGTGGACTAGGCTGGCTTGGAACGCACAGAAGATCGCCTGCCTCTGCCTCCAAGTGCTAGGATTAAAGCATGCGCCACCTTATGTTTCCTGGTCGTCTTTGTATATATTTCATATACACATCAGTCATCTTAATCAGCTTTGTTCTCCCCTCCCATTGGCAACCCTCCCACAGCACCACCCCTTGGAATTCTATCACGTTGTTTGTGCCAGGGGCCCATTGTCTCAAGTTAGTGTCCCAGACATTCCTCAGTGTAAGTTCAGTCCACTGAGGTCTAGTCAGCCCATCCAGAGAGTCCCTAACTTTAGAGGATCAGCTCTTCTCAATCCATAGTAGTAGTCATCTGCACTATATTCTGGCTAAGATTAGGGTCTGCTGTAATCCCATGCTTTTTGCCTGCTTGAGTTTAACATGGATCTTAGTGCATGCTGACATCACCACGTGTAGTGTTAGTATGAGCGAGGGTCCCAGAGCCTGTCGGGTTCTATTTCCATATGGTATGCACCTCTCCATGTTCTTCGACAAATGGTTTCCTGACCTTGGTTGAGTGGTGCTAAATACAGGAATCCCATTTGAGGACCATACTCTTCATACTCCTACTAATCTCCATGCTTGGTCCATTGCATGACTGACGCTTTTATCTTCCTGTCCCTCTGTCACATAAGGAAGCTTTCTTAGTGAGACCTGAGATTTTTTTTTTTTCTTTTTGAGACAGGGTCTCTCTGTAGTCCAGCTGTCCTGGAACTCACTCTGTAGACCAGGCTGGCCTTGAACTCACAAAGAAATCCGCCTCTTCTGCCTCCCGAGTGCTAGATTTAAAGGCGTGCGCCACCATGCCAGCGCAAGAACCTGAGATATTTTATTTAGTGTTCTATTTCCCTCTCTTTATGTTACATGAGCCTAGGTATAAGGGGTTGCATGTTGTAGATGTGGCTACTTAACTTTGGCTTGGGCAATTCACACGCGGTGTGTGTAGACCAGTTGTGGTATGTCTGTAAATAGTCTCCATCTGCAAAAGATGCTTCTTTGATGAGTGATGGCTGAGGTACTTGACTATAAATATAAGGATATGTGTTTTGCACTTAGTAAGATATTACATTGGTCTAGGAATATGATAGCCTTGAGTCTTTCTCTAAGATACACGATCTCTCCATCCATGTGTATTTGGCTATGTTACAGACCACACATGAGGTTCTTCCACGATTGAGTGGGCTTTAGAGTCCAGTTACCACAAGGTAAAAGTGCCACTACTGCACCAGTGATTGTATCTGTGCGTCTATGTGTGGTTTTGTTCTTAAGCTGATGTTGGACCATTGTATTGCCGTTCTCCCTTAGCAGCTTGCTGAGTGCTAAGTCTGTGATAGCTAGCTAGCAGGGGAAGTGGCTTCCAAGTCGTTCCAGCTCCATTGCTCCAAATCCTGTGTCTGAAGTATGTCCTGGTCTTCAGCAGTAGGGTCTTACCTTCCATGTCTGGGAGGCATCCAAGGGCTGTGGCAAGTAGCCTGTGTAATTTTGAGTTAGTCTTGGATACCTGGCCAGTAACTTAAAGGAAGAGCTTTTTTTTTTTTTTTTTTTTTTCTTTCTGTCTTCACTGTTTCTCATTATTTAGCCTTTAGCTATACTATGAATTCTTGTTTGGTATATGCGATATGGTAGTAACATTGTCATTTAGGTGGTTAGACTAATTGATTCCCTCTGGTTCCTTATGTGCTAGCCTAGGCATGTATGGTATCTCTCCTTTTTCGAGTTTTTCCCTGTCCTAGCCCTCCTCCAGTACCTTCCCTTTAAACGTGCTCCCATTTTCCCCANTTTTTTTTCTTTCTGTCTTGCACTGTTTCTCATTATTTAGCCTTTAGCTATACATATGAATTCTTTTAGGTATATTGTATGTGTAACTTGTCATTAGGTGGTTAGACTAATATGATTCCCTCTGGTTCCTTATGTTAGCTAGGCATTATTTATCTCTCCTTTTTCGTTTTCCCTGTCTAGCCCTCCCTCCATAACTTCCCTTTAAAGTGTCCCCATTTTCCCCACTTCTCCCTTGATAATGTCAGTCTCCTCTGATCCCACCTTTCTTGACCTCCTTCTTTCCCTTTACCCCAAATTTCCTTGTATATCCTCTCTTCTCTCTCCCATTTAAATACCCCCATTTTATTCATTTCTCCCTGAGGAACACTCTCAGGTTCCTTCTTTCCCTTTACCTCCTTGGTTCCTTTCCATTTTCTAGGTTCCTACATCAGTATATATACTCACATAAAAGGATTTGGTGCTAGAATCCACAAATGAGGGAGAACATATGTCATTTGTTTCTGAGTCTGTGTTACTTCACTTAGCATAACAGTTGCTAGTTCTTGTGTAAATGTACCACATTTTCATCACCTTTTCATTATCCACTAGTCAGGCGAGGGGTACTTTGGTTGCTTCCATCTCTTAGCTATTGTGAAAAGAACAGCAACAAATGTGGGTCTATCAGTATCTCTGCAATAGGAAGACTCCTTTGGTATGCACCGAGGAGTGGTATAATAGGATCAAATGGTAGGTTCAGTTTTAGTTTTTTAAAGAGTTCTCTACACTGCTTTCTATAGGGATGTATGGACTTGAATCCCACTAGCAGTGAATGAGCATTCTCCTTTCCCCACATCCTCTCTAGCATTTGGCATAATTTGTTCTCTTGATCTTAGGCAGTCTCACTGGGGTAAGATCTTAAATTGGTTTTAGTTTGCATTTCCCTAATTCTTAGCCATCTTTATTTCTTCTTTTGAGAACTCTCTGTTCAGATCCTTAGCCCAGCTTTAAATGGGGACACTTATTTTCTTAATTCTTTTTATTTTTTAGTTTTTTAAGTTTTATATATTGTGGATGTTAAACCTCTCTCTGTCAGGTGTGTTGCTGGTGAAGATTTTCTCCCACTCTGTGGGTTTTCTCTTCACTTCCTTGGTAGTTTTGCTATACAGAAGCTTTTTGGTTTAACGAGGTCCCACTTGTTGATTGTTCTTAATTCTTCTTCTAATTAAGTTTGATTTAGAAAGTTCTTTCCTATAGCTATATCTTGTATGTTCCTGCCAATATTCTCTTCTAATAGTTTCAAAGTTTCAGTTTTCACATCAAGGTCTTTGATCCACTTAGAGTTGACTTTTATGTAAGGTGAAAAATATCTAGTTACAGTCTTTTACAGGTGAAGATCCAGTTTTGCCAGCACCATTTGCTTAAGATCCCGTCTTTTTTCCTTTGAGGGCTTTTGGCTCCTTTGCCAAATATCAGGTGGCTGAAATTGCATGGACTAATTTTTGGGGGTCTTGAGTTATGTTCCAATGATTATTTTTGTGCTAGTACCATGCTGTTTTAATGGCTCTGTAATTTAGTTTGAACTCTGCTATACTGATATTTCCCTGCATTGCTCTTGGTGCTCAGGGTTGCTTTGGCTATCCTGGGTCTTTTGTGCTTCCATATAAATTTTAGGATTTTTTTCTAATTCTGTGAAAAATGTCGTAGGGGTTTTGACTGGCATTGCATTGAATCTATATATTGGTTTTTGTAGGCTGATCATTTTCACAGTGTTAGCTTTCCAATCCATGAGCATGGGAAGTTCTTCTATCTTCTGGCGTCTTCCTCAGTCTCTGTCTTTAAAGATGTAACATTTACATTGTAGAGATCTTTCATGTCTTTGGTCACATTTATTCCAGTGGTTTTTTTTTTGAGGCTATTGTGAATGGGAAGGTTTCCATGTATTCTTTCTCCAATTGTTTGTTATTGGTATATAGAAAAGCTACTGATTTTTATAGATTACTTTTATATCCCTCCACTTTACTGATAGTGTTAATCATTTCTAGGTTTTCTGGTGGAATTTTTGGCATCTCTTATGTATAATATATCATCTGCAAAAGGGGATAATTTGACATCTTCCAACTTGTACTCCTTTAATTTTCTTCTTTTTTCTTACTGCTCTAGCAAGAGGTTCAAGCAGTATATTAAAAAGGAGCAGAGGTAGTGGGCAGCCGTGTCTGGTTCCTGACTTTAAGGGGAATGCTTCTAAGTTTTTCTCCATTTAGAATGATGTTGGCTGAGGGTTTGTTACATATAGCTTTAATTATTTTGAGGCATTTATATCATTTATGAAAGTATATTGAGGCCTGGCTTGGTGGCACATGCCTTTAATCCTAGCACTTGGGAGGCAGAGGAAGGCAGATCTCTGTGAGTTCAAGGACAGCCTGGTCTACAGAGTGAGTTCCAGGACATCAAGAGCTACAGGGATACCCTGTCTCAAAAAAAAAAAAAAAGACTAAAAAAAAAAAATAAAGTTTTCAAAAAAGCAAGAGTAATAAATTAAAATAAAGTAAAAAAAAAAAAATCCAGGCATAGTGGCACACACCTTTAATCCCAGCACTCGGGAGGCAGAGGCAGGTGGATCTCTATGAGTTCAAGGCCAGCCTGGTCTACAGAGCTTGTTCCAGGCCAACTGGGGCTATTTAGGAGACGTTTTCTCAAAAACACCAAAAAGAAGAAAGAAGGAAGGAAGGAAGGAAGGAGAGAAAGAGAAAGAAAGGAGAAAGAAGAAAGAAAAAGAGAAAGAAAGAAACAAAGAAAGATGGATTTTGTATCTTAATCATTCAACTAGCCTGTGTCTTTTGATTGGGGAGTTCAGTCCATTGATATTTAAAGTTATTATTGAAAAGTATGTATTAGTTCTGTCATTTTAATTTCTGTTTGCATTCTTGGTTTAACTTTGTTTTTCCACAGTTATATCTTCATTTCATTTCTTTCTGTTGCCTCCTGGGTGTAGTCATTTGTTTCTTCAGCTCTTTGTAATTCCCTGCAGGGCTGGTTGTCTGGACATGAATTCTTTTAGTCTATTCATATCTTAGAAGACTTTTCTTCCTCCCTTCAACTAAAATAGACATTTTTGCTGGGTAATGGCATATGATTATTTAGTGCTGGAAATGATTTGGTTTGGCTCTTCTGGCTTTCATATTTTGCACTGAAAAGTCAGTAGTAATACTGCTGGGATTTTCTTTGAATGTGACTTGTTTTTCTTTTGCAGGTTTCAGTAATCTCTCTTTGTTCTTTAGGTTTTTTTTTTACTGTGATATGCTGTGGGGAATTTCTTTTCTAGTCCTGTTGATTTGGAAAATACCTCTTTTCAAAGAGTCCTTTTCAGTTAAATGCTTTAGAAAAGTGTGAACAGGTTTTAAGGGCCAGATTATCATGAAAAAAAAAAACAAAAAACAAAAAAACCTGAGAAGACTTGAAGGATATTCCATAGTGACTATATCTCAGAGAGAAAGCTTGTGTGATTTCTGTTACTTCCCACTAGTTGGTGAAGGAATGCAAAGAAAGCAATTGTGAGGATAAGGAATGTTTGGGTTGGGTTTTAGCAGTAAGCTTGTTTTATAGTGTGAATTTTTAAATGTCTTCTAGATTATGAGGTGGATATTGTCCTTTGATGGAAAAGCACAGGAGAGATAGCCTTCTGAAAATTATTTGTTAGCAATATGGTAACTAAAATACCACTGTGGTAGAATGGCAATGAAAATTGCTTCTCATGCTTTCTCTCCTTAAGAGTCCTAATATATGGCTGAGTATACATACATATATAGATATATTTTATTTGGCATGCGTGTATTGCAGAATGGAGAGTGCTTGTGCCACTGCCTGCATGTGGAAGCCAGAGGACAACTTGTAAGAGCAGATTGTCTCCTTCCACTATGTGGGTTCTGGGGATCAAACTCTGTCAGAATTGGCAGCACACTCTTTTACCTACTAAGCCATCTCACTATCTTCTTTACATTTTTTTTTTTTAACCACTCAGAATGTACTCCCTCCCTCTAACTTTCCCAAAGGAAGAGTAGAAACATCATCAATGGCAAACAGCAATTGCAAAAAGCAACATCAAGAGCCAGCTTCCCACTCAGGAGGAAGCGCTACGTCTCATGCTTGTGGTTTCTGGTACTCTACAGAGCCAGAGAGACCTCTCTAGTTACAAACTATAGAAATGATCCCTGAAAGTATAATCTTATCCTTTACATATGTTTTTAAGTAACCATATTATACAATTCGGAGGGCTTTTATATATGTTGATAATTTTATCTGTACATATTTTCCGCATTTTGATTCCGTTGTAAAGATGTCTTTGAATCCTATTTCCTATTGTTCCTTGCTAGTATCTTGAAACCTTGGTCAAACTCATCAGTTGGAATGACATTTTCCAGATTACTTAGAATTTTCTACATTATGTATTCAATTGTCTTTGAAGAAAGTAGCTTTACTTTTCTTCCTATAGTCTGAATACCTTCTAAAGAGTTTTGTTGATGGTGGTGATGATTGTGATGGTGATGTGCGTGTGTGGCTGTGGTTGTGGCTGTGGATGTGCATGCCAAAGGAAGGGTGTTGAGTAGAGGACAACTTTATGGAGTCCATTCTCCTTTTGGGGGCTTCCAGGATTGGTCTCAGGTCTCCAGGCTTGCTCCGTTGAGCCATCCTTGTGACTCCCTCAGTATGTTTAATAATTTTTCTGTTACTTTTCATGTTTTTTTTTTTCTATGTCATAAGCTTTCCATACAATACTAAATAGAAAGAATGAGAATAGATATCTTTATTTTGATGTTGACCCTTAGAGGAGTCTTTTATCATTTGAAAATTATGGTAGGCTGGGTCTAGTGGCACAGGGGGATAATCTTCAGGAGTCTGAAGTGATAAATAAGGCCAAGGCCTATGTAGGCTAAGAATGAGTTCAAAGCCATTTGGGGGAACTTGTACTTAGGGCAGAAACCAGGCAGATCCTAGGAGCTTGCTGGCTAGTCAGCCTAGTCAAAAGGGCTTAAACAAATCTGTGACAAACCCTGCCTCAAAGCATCAGAGGAAGATACCTGATGTCCTGTTCTGGCCTCCATATATGCTGCACACACACAGGCAAATATATTTCCACACTCATGTGCATAGCCACTACTAATTAGACTTTAAAATGAATTCATAACAATCATCTCAGAAATATAAAAAGTAATAGAAAAAATAGAACATGTATTCATCATAGGGGTTCTGTCTCAGTACTGAGTGTTGTCTGGCTTATACAATGCTGGGTTTCTGTGTAGGTACTTGGGGTTTGAACTCAGATCTTTATGCTTGCAGAGGAAGCTCTTTTACTCACTGAGGTGATTCTCCATGTCTCATTGTTTCATTTTTGGAAAGTTAACCTTTCATTCTAAGGATGAAGCTTGCTTAATTTATCATGGTATATTACCTTCTTAGGGATTTTGTATCTGCTTATGAGAGATATTTCCTATAGTTTTTGTTACTTCCATGTCTTTGTTTTGGGCAACAGGATAATGTCATGAGTTGGGAATGCTTTTATTTCTTTTATTTTTTTTATTTTTTTTTATTTTTTGGGTATGAGTGTAGTGCCTGCATGTATGTAAATTCACCTATGTCCTGCAATACCCATGGAGGACAGAAGAGGGCATCAGATCCCCAGGAACTGGAGTTAGGATGGTTATTAGCTGCCATATGCATGCTGGGAATTGAACCTGGGTCCTCTGCAAGAGTAGTCAGTGCTCTTAATTGCTGAGCCATCACTCCTGGCTGGGAACACTTTTGTTTCTAAGAGTTTATTTTCAATTGATATTTTCTTAACTTTTCAGTAGAATTCAGTAGTAATTCCTTATATTACAATATTTGGGGAGGGCTTAAAATTTATTTTTAAGTGATTTTAATTAATTTTTAAAATGTGTGTATGACATGTGTGTGGTGTGTGATTCTTATCTGTGTTTATGTTGTGTGACAAACTAGATGAAACACATGTCTACTCAACCCAGGAAGGGAACTCATGACAGACAAAGTAATGATTCCTCCAAAGCCCAACTTGGTGAACCAATGAGTCTTCATTGGGGTTGCCAACAGAATTATGGGTGAAGACTTACAGAAGCAGGGAGGACTCAAATACAGGAGCTGCATCACCGGAAGCCCATGCAGCACTGGTGATGACTCATGAAAGCTGCATCCTGGAGTGTAGGCAGCTGAATTGGTTAGAGAAAGCTCTGGGTGGCAGCTCAGGTAGTCAGTGTCTCCCGCAGCAGTTTGCTGTTTTTGTAACTCTGGAGAAGGGGCCACTATGAGTGTTACAAGTTCAACTTCCCAAACATGTGAAGTTTGTCTATCTACTCAATCTCATGTGCCTTCCACCTCTCCCTTGTTAAGAAATAATATAACTAAGAGTCTGGCATGGGTGGCATACACCTTTAATTCCAGTACTCCAGGAAACAGATACAGGCAGATTTCTGTGCAATCTAGGCCAGCTGGGAGACCTACAGAGTGTAATGGGAGACCCTGTCTCTAGAAATGAAATGGTATAACTAAATATCAAGTATTGATAAAAAAGAATCTATATTTTACCACGTACCAAAGCAAAGGTAATTTACTTCAAAATGTCTAATATACTTAGGTTTGGAGGAAAAATAGGGGAAAGTGTTTATGGTTTCAAGGATAGTCACAGATCAGACACAGATTAGACATTAAAAAGTATGAACTGGGCTGGAGAGATGGCCTAGTGGTTAAGAGCGCTGACTGCTCTTGCAGAGGACCCAGGTTCAATCCCCAGCACCCACATGGCGGCTGAGAACTGTCTTTAATTCCAGTTCCAGGGGAATCTGAGACCCTCTTCTGACCTCTGCAGCATTGCACGACATGGGTGCACAAAACTACATGCAGACAGTACATTCATACACATAAAATAAATAAAATTAAAAAAATTAAAAAAGTATGAACAGTAAGACAAAAAAAAAGTTGATAAATTGGAGTTCATGAAAATACAAAACTTTTTTCTTTTTTTTTAAAGATACCGTTAAGCCAGGTGTGGTGCACATCTTTAATCACAGCACTTGTGAGGAAGAGGCAGGCAGATCTCTCTGAGTTCAAGGCCAGCCTGGTCTACATAGCAAGTTCCAGGGAAGCTGGGGCTACAGGGAGACCCTGTCTCAAAAAAACCTAGCCAAACAAATGCCTCTGACCCCAACCCCAACCCCAGACCACCAAACCACATGAAAAAATTCTGTTAAGAAAACAAAACAAAAGTGTGCTATGGCCTCAGAGTATTTGCCAAACTTGTTTCTAAAAATGACTTGTATCGGACCAGGGGAGGTGGTGCATGCCCTTAATCCCAGCACTCAGGAAGCAGAGACAGGCAGATCTCTGTGAGTTCAAGGCCAGCCTGGTCTACAGAGTGAGCTCCAGGCCAGCTGGGACTAAAGGGAGACCCTGTCTCAAAAAGCCACCCCCCCCCCAAAAAAAAGTGTATATCCATATACACCAGGGACTCTTAGTACTTTATGACAAATAACCCAATTTTAATTTTTTTATTTATTTCTGTATGTGTATGAATGTACTGTCTGCATGCAAGTTTGTGCACCCATGTCGTGCAATGCCGCGGAGGTCAGAAGAGGGTGTCGGATTCCCCTGGAACTGGAGTTCTCCTGGAATTGGAGTTTCGGACGGTTCTCGGCCGCCATGTGGGTGCTGGGGATTGTAAGAGCAGTCGGCGCTCTTAACCGCTAGGCCATCTCTCCAGCCCCCAATGCAATTTTAAAAATGGGCTGGAGAGATGTCTTAGTGGTTACGAGCAGTGGCTGCTCTTGCAGAGGACCAGGGTTGAGTTCCCAGAGCTTACATGACAGGTAACAACCACCTGTTCCAGGGGATCTGACGCTCTCTTCTGGACTCTGTATTGCATGGCACAGGTATACTTAACATAAATGTAGACAAAACTCATACATATCAAAAAAGATAAATAATTTTTTAAATGGGCACAGGATTTGAACAAGCACTTCAGATACATGCTTGTATTAGTCACTTTTCTGTTGCTGTGATAAAACACCATGACCAAAGGAACTTATAAAACAGTTTATTTGAGCTTACGATTGACGGTTCCAGGGAGTTAGAGTCCATTGTGGCCGGGAGGCATGGTGGCTGGAGCTGGAGCAGGAAGCCGAGGGTCACATCTTGCAAAAAGCACAGGAAGCAGAGAGAGGGCAACTGGAGACCACGAGGCTTGTTAAACTCACTAAGCCTGCCCCCAATAACATACTTCCTCTAGCATAGCCACACCTTCTAAGACCTCCAAAAACAGTGCCACCAACTGGAGACAAATGTCTGAATACTTACAGCCTATGTGGGACACTCCTTCAAACCACCACAATGCTATTTGTGAATGATCAGTAAGACTTGTTTAGTAGCATTAGTCATCAGTGAAATATAATTCATAGTGTGTGTACATTTAGCAGCACAGATACAGTGTAAAAGACAACATACTAAAGTTTTTAATGACTGGAAATCTCATTGCTGGTGGAACTATGAAATGGCACAAGCCCTCTAGAAAAACTTTAGGAGCGTTACTTAAGCCTGCTGTATTACCATATGTGTGATGTACTCTCAGTTATTTATACCAGTGAAACTGTAGCCACACAAAGACTCATATAAGAATGTTCAGTGGCCCCAGATAAAGAACCACAGGCAGTCAGTCGGTGGCTGCTGAGAGAGGGAGAATCCATTTTCTCCAGACATGAGCCCCTGATAGTGTATCCAATCCCAAATACATACATATACATACGAGTAGGACTAAATGGACTCAATAGGTTGTATATATACATATGTGTATATATGTAACAATAATAATTAAAGAAGAGCTCATGACTCTCAGAGGGATGGGGGGTCACAGGGAGGAGTTAGATAGGGAGAAGGAGGGATTTACATGATATATATACAGTGTTCATGTATGAAAATCTAAAAAAAAAAAAATTAAAAGAAAAAGTGCATGATAGTTTTCCCTCCCACAGTAGCCCCAACTGGAAGCTGCTCAGTGTCCACCAGTAGGTGACTGGGCAGACATGGTGTGATATCCTCATGAATAATCATGTGCTGCTGTTGCATGGAACAATGTGAATAAAATCATGAAAACCTACTGAGAAAATCCAGACATGAGTGTATACTGTGTAGATCCATGTGACACTGTGTGAAATATAAAATCTAATCTGTAATGGACTCTGAACTAGAGGCTGTGGGTGGAAAGGGACAGTCACAGCAGGGTTACCCGGAGCCTCTCAGTTCCCAGCTGCAGTTGGTGAATGATGTTTTCTTTATTATACTTTTCTTTTTTACGACTCCTAGAGTCAGAGTCCAGAGCTTGTTGACTGCTGCAGTTTTCCTTGAATGGACATTCAGTGAGTCTACTGTCCCTCAGCTTGTGATCCAGTAGGAAGGCAGATAGGAAGTGACACAAGCTTAGTCCCTAAACTAGAGTGAGTGTGGTAGAAGTCCAGTGTAAAATGTTATAAGATTTCATGGTAGAAATTTAAAGAGTTCCTAACCTTTCACCTTATTTTAGGTCTACATTCTGGAAACTTTGATTTTCTCAAAGCCTTTAGTATTACTTGGAATAAAAGAAAATATCATGTTCATTTGGGAAACACATCTTGCATCAGAAATGTCTTAAAGTATTATTTTTCTTCTCATTGTTAGCAGTTTTATATTATTTTGAAAATCCAGAAATCTGAATTTAACTCAGTGACAAAATGTTGAAACATTTACAAGTATCTCCTAGAATCTTAGCCTGTGATTATTAGTCATTTACATGCTACACATTTGTTACTAAAAGAAATCAATTTGAGCCAGGCGTGGTGGTGCATGCCTTTAATTCTAGCACTTGGGAGGCAGAGGCAGGTGGATCTTTGGGAGTTCAAGGCCAGCCTGGTCTACAGAGTGAGTTCCAAGACAGCTGGGGCTACAGGAAGACCCTGTCTCGAAAAGACCCCCCCCTAAAAAAAAAGAAATCAATTTGAATATGATAGATTTTTGGCAGCTTTTTTGGTAATAATCTATAGGTTATTAATATTGATATGTGTCAACATGTTTGTTAAACTACATCACAATACTAATTATGTTTATTGGAAGTTTTGTGCTAATATGTGTTTAGGAAATTCAGGGTTAAAGCTGGGCACTTTTTTTAATTTATTTTTTTATTTTTTTTTATTTTATTTATTTTTTTGTCTTTTCGAGACAGGGTCTCCCTGTAGCCCCAGCTGTCCTGGAACTCACTCTGTAGACCAGGCTGGCCTTGAACTCACAAAGATCCGCCTGCCTCTGCCTCCCAAGTGCTAGGATTAAAGACGTGCGCCACCACGCCTGGCCAAAGCTGGGCACTTTTAACTCTAGGTATTCTCAGAACCTTAGTATGTTAGGTTGTGAATCTTGAAGATGGAGGACAGTGCACAGTGACTCTGTGAGTCTGTAAGATGGGTTATAGTGCACAGTGACTCTTCTCCATTGACCTCTATTTCCATAACAGGTATCTTTTTTCAGTAGCATTGCAAAATCTCATACCACCTACTTTAAATATGACAATAATATATAAAAACGGTTTACTTAAGATGTCATTTTTAGATTCTAGATACATAATTTATAATTATATATTAGATTTTGCAAATCAGTTTATATAAAATAAATTCTGGAAACTTTTTTTTTTCACTTTTAATGGATGAGAGTAAAATTCATACTTCTTTTCTATTTCAGAACAGAGTAGAAGAGATGACTTAGAAGCGTTAGGTCATATGTTCATGTACTTTCTGAGAGGCAGTCTGCCTTGGCAAGGCTTAAAGGTAATTGTTTCTTTGTTGGAGTTCATAAACTCTTAATGCATATTAAGGCCTTCTGTTATAACTAAATAATTTGGAAATACATTATTGGACCTTTTTTTATGTTTTAGGCTGACACATTAAAAGAGAGGTATCAGAAAATTGGAGATACAAAGCGAGCTACACCAATAGAAGTGTTATGTGAGAATTTCCCAGGTAATAAATAAAGATAAATTTGATATGTTTAAAAATGTGCTTATGCACAGAAAGGTTAATTTTCATTGCTTCAGCTTATACTTTTTAAAAATGTTATTTGAAGAGTTAGCATCTTAAAAATGTGCTTTAAAAGTTGTCAACAATTAATGGATAGACTACAGGAATAGTTTGTATATTTTCTCTGAAAGAGGTGTTTCAAGAAGACAATATCATCTCTTAATCTTAACACCAGCTTGTAATGGTTCCTTCAGTGACACATTTTTTAATAAGTTAAATACCTGCTAATTAATATAAACTGTATTGGTTAGTGTGCTGCGTTAATTATTTGGGTCTTAATGTCATATTTAAAAGAAGTGGCTCCAAGTGTTACTTACTTTTATTTTCAAATATCATAAAATCTGACTTTACTAATTTTAAGTTGATTTTATATTAAAGAGCTGTGAATATTTTTTAACCTAATTTTGTTTTTAAATATATTTATGGCAACTATATACAAACATTTACTTGGGTTTCCTAACTCAATTCAGGAATGAGAATAATTTGTTAATGTTTAAAAGAAATTTTAGTCAGGTGCGGTGGTGCACACCTTTAATCTCAGCACTCTGGAAGGAAAAGCAGGTGGGTCACTGTGATTTTGAGGCCGTCTCGGTCTGCATAGTGGGTTCCAGGCCAGCTTTGCCTGTCTCCAAAAAAAAAAAAAAAAAAAGAGGAACTTTTGCAATAGAGGCTTGGTAAGTGACTTGGGTCTGGACATGAGCTTGCTCTGTGACCCAGGCAGGCCTTGAATGTGCAATCTCTGCTTCAGCCTCCTCAGTAGCTAGGATTACATGTCTGTGCTGCCAAGCCTAGCTTTTGTTAATTATTAAAATGCCTATTGTGATTTGCACAGAACCATTAAGTATAAGAAGAACTGAACTTCATATAAGACTGTCCTCTTACCACTTCAGTGTTCACTGGTTTTTCTGTATAATGCTGTCATAATAATAACCAGTCTACTCTAATAGAGCTCTTTCTTAAGTCTGTTTATTCATTGCCATGACTTTAAAAGTTTGGTGATAGTCCTCGTAGTTTAGGTGTAGGCAGATTAATTGGCTGTCATTAAGAATCCTACAAAAATTTTTCCAGGAAAAATGGAGGTGCCGAGGTAAATTAGCCCTCTCAGGTAGTAACAGGGCTACACAGTGAGCAAGTCTGCTGTGAGGAGAGTCACAGGCGCCAGTGTTGTCCTGAGTGGGTGGGGGCAGAGGAGCAGTGCGGTCTTCACATCAGAACTAGCAGCATGGGAAATCACCGCTGATTTCTACAGCCACTCTCTGTTCCTGATGGTGAAATATTCCTTTTAACTAGCTAATCACTGTACCTGTTAGGTTTTATGCTTTATTTCTCCTTTTTAAAAGTATGACCTTTTTTGTTCTTTAAAAAAATATGGTATAGGGGCTGGAGAGATAGCCTAGCGGTTAAGAGCGCCAACTGCTCTTGCAGAGGACCCGGGTTCCACCCCCAGCACCCACATGGCAGCTGAGAACCGTCTGAGACTCCAATTCCAGGAGAACTCCAGTTCCAGGGGAATCCAAGACCCTCTTCTGACCTCTGCGGCATTGCACGACACGGGTGCACAGACCTACATGCAGATAGTACATTCATACACATACAAAATAATAAATAAAAATAAATAAATAAAATAAAAAAATATGGTATATAGAAATTTGTATGTTACCAAATGATTGTTTGAGATGAAATTAAAACAAAACTTTTATTGTGCTTCTATGTCAGATTATTTTCCTACCTTATTTGGTTACGGATATTGCTCATAGCAAAGTTTAGATAAAATTGAAATAGAATTTTGTTACTTTTTCTTGTTTTTCTAATAAAATAAATATTTTATTGAATATTACAGAGAATTGTAGTCAGAACAACTTTTATTTCCTTTCTAGAAGAAATGGCAACATATCTTCGTTATGTAAGAAGATTAGATTTTTTTGAAAAGCCAGACTATGATTACCTGAGGAAGCTTTTTACTGATTTGTTTGATCGCAAAGGATATATGTTTGATTATGAGTATGACTGGATTGGTAAACAGTTGGTAAGTACTCTGTGCTGTTATAATAATATGTAATATACAAGATTCTTAGGTGGGTGTGCTGGTGCACATCTTTAATCCCAGCACTCAGGAGGCAGAGGCAGGTGGATCTCTGTGAGTTCAAGTTCTGTGTCTGTATTTACTGCTTTTTAGGGTGATAAGTTATTTTGGAATTAATATACTAATTTGTTTCTTAATATCAGATATGCCATTTCTACATAATCTTATGGTTAACCTTTTATGAACTACTTTGATGAAAATTAAGGGCTTTTTTTGTTTGTTTATTTTGTGTGTGTGTCTTTTTGAGACAGGGTTTCCCTGTAGCTCCAGCTGACCTGGAACTCACTCTGTAGACCAGGCTTGCCTTGAACTCACAGAGATCACCTACCTCTGCCTCCCAAGTGCTGGGATTAAAGGCATGCGCCACCATGCCTGGCAAAAATTAAGAATTTTTACAAACAACTTCTGTGTCAAAATTTTTAATAATTTGGTTATTTTAAAATATATTCCTTTAATTAAAATTAACTTCTATTTGTCCAAGTCATTAATAAATCCATTTTATTTTGTTTTTTTATTTAAAAAACATTTTAGATACTTATTTTGAATATATTTTTTAGTTTTCGTGTATTTCATATAATTGTTATTTTTAATGTGACAGAGTAACTTAAAATTGAGATCCTTTATAGACATAAAAACTAACGTGTTCAAAAGTGTTTAATGGGGACTGGAGAGATGACCCAGTAGTTAGATCTGTTGCAGAGGACATGGTGTCTCACAGTCATCTGTATCTAGAATTCCAGGGAATTCAATGCCCTCCTCTGGCCTCCATGGGCTCCTGTATGTACATGGTATATGTAAACCCAGACAGTCGTGTGTGTGAGTGCACATACACACACGCACAAATAAATCTTTTTTTAATGTTTATACGTCTTAAAAATACTGTATTCTTTGCTTTGTTAGCTTTATTGTCTTTTCAGAATAAGATTGCTTCTTAAAGCCTTAGTTTACGTGGCAGTGTCATTTACTGATTTATCAATTGATTGATTCTTTTAGTAGCTAATGAAATGATCTTAAAATATAAGTTCTGAAATGGGCTGTTGCAGAGCTAATCACTGTTATGTTGTAGCCAACTCCAGTGGGTGCAGTTCAGCAAGACCCTGCTCTGTCATCAAACCGAGAAGCACATCAGCACAGAGACAAGATGCAGCAATCCAAACACCAGGTTTGATGTCCTTTTAGATAGGAAATCTTTTGAATTGCTTCATCATTAAAATGTGTATGTTTCTTCAGTAGATAAAACAGCATACATGCAGATTGAAGGACTGAAAGGACTTATATTGTCAGTAAGCTATTTAAGTTTTCATTATTACTATCAAAATAATTAGAAATTCCTAATTCATGGTATGAATTAGTAGAAAATTTGAGTACAGTTTGATGCTCTGCTAGGATGGGTGGATTGGCAATACCATATTGGAGTGAATTATAATAATGCTTACTCTTTCTAACTGGGATTTAATTCAGTAAGTTACTTATTAGATTTCTGCTGTTTAAAACTATTTCTCATTCATTAGTTTAGAAATAAAGAAGCAAAGAAAACAGTATAGTCTATAAAAATAATTTTAAAGTAAGTGACTAAGAGTGATGTTTAAGAGCTAATGGTCCCTGGAGTCAGACACACATGGATGTCATTTCACCTGTACATATTAATTTTTCAAAGCCTGCATTCTCACCTACAAAGTAGTAATAATGGTAACTTCTAGTATATAATAAACTTTCACTAAATCTTAGCTGTGAATAGTGTTACTGTTGTGATGATAATCTGCAGTAAATGTACAAATAACTAAATTTTAAAGTAGAGTAAAGCTATACCACATGGAATATAGTAGTAAAATAAAATAAAAAAAAAAAAAAAAAAAAAAAAAAAAAAAAAAAAAGGGTGTTTTTTTTGTTTGTTTTTTTTTTTTTTTTTTGTATAGTGTGTGTGTATGTGATGAGCCTGAAGAGGGAATGGACTTCTTATAGGCAAATGATAGGAAAGGCCATGTGGGGAATAGAGAATAGGAGGCAGGGAGAGGGGGCGGAGAAAGTGAGAGAGAAAAGAAAGACAACAGAAAAACAGAAGCTAAAATATACAGAACATATGCTGGAAGAACAGCAGGCACTTCAGTTTGCTTGGAACCAAAGGTCACTTTGAGGCGAGGCATAGAGCCCTGATTGAGGAGAGTGAAGCACTTCTACTTCCTGGGTGACAGAGTGGACAGCTATTGAGAGTTTCCAGTCGTGCTCTCTCTCTTCACCTGAGGAAGCTTTATTGAAGCCACCATTGACTTTCAAATTTTACTGTCCTCCTTGAATCAAAAAGCATTTAGAAATTTTTGGTTAAAACTCGCTTTGGATAGTGTAGTGGCCTTTATACTTTCACTGCTTGTATCCCATCAGGATCCAAGTTAGGGTTAAAACACGATGAAAATTAGAGGACAGAGCATCACTTATTAAAAACCATATTATAGCCAAACAAAATGCTATACTTTAGGAAGTATTTAATAATATTATGGTATGGTATAGCTGATCTTAAATGATTAGTTTTTAAAATTTGACACAGAAAAAAGTGTCATAACAAATTCGGATATAAATTATAATTAGTTGATAATTGGAGTAATCTGGTAAGATACCATATGTTTAGAGAAATAAGTGGTATTTGTGTTTTATAGAGTTAATTTCTTGAATGTATTTGGGAGAACATCAGTAATTGGTATTCTCTGTGCTTCTCTGCTTTAACTATTTAATGTTGTAAGAGAAATTCTTTTAATGTTGACCCGAATTATAGTTTCAATGTTGTGACCTTTTAACTTTCTACATATTTCAGACATCTTATTAGATTCCTCAAGTGTGAGAATTATATTTTATTTGTATAGTTCTTATCACACTTATACAAGGAAGATTTTATATGTGTATGTTTCATAAATCCTTTCAGATAGATCTATATATTGAATTTGAGACTTGAATATATAGAAAAAGTTCTATATATTCATTCAAAAGTTGCAGGTCTAAAACAAAAGCCCTTCATAATATCTATGCATCAGTGAATAGTTCACAATCCAAAAGAGGAAAAAAGTTAATTCTTTCAAAGGGCTGAACACTGTAATGACTTCCAGTAGGGAGTGGAACCAGTGGTTAAAGTTCAGGGTTCCTATCATTATGTATAAAATATTAGGTACATACGACTTTATCCTGAAGGAGAGCGTGTGTAGTTGTTAATGCATTCTTGGAGAGTCTATCACCCATTGCCAGATGCCCTAGATATTTGTCTCAACCTTAGCATCTTTTTCATTTTTAGATTTCATTTCCTCTAATCTGTTTCAATGTAAAGTACAAATCTACTAAAACTGGTTATGAAGGTAGATGGTTTGATGAACAAACAACCCTCATAATGGTTTTGGATCCCATATTTATGCCAGAGTGTCTATAGTTTTGCATTATACACTTGAGTTTTAGGAAGGTTCCTACCAGAACATTTTTCCATGCGTTCTCTTTGGATTTAATGTCTTTTCCACAGTGTTACCCTGGCTACCCATATGCTTAGGCTTCCTCTAGCCCAATGTACTTAGTACTCTTATGGCAAATTTGAATTTGGTTGAAAAGGAAAGCGCACTGGAAACTTTAGGATACTTGTATTGCTGTGAGGAGCTAAGTAATACTAGGAAAGCTGTTGGCTCTGGGTTGGAATCCTTATTCTCTGCTGATGTGTCCAACTTCTCAGTGTCTTCATGAGATGATTCTCTCTCAAAATGTGGTAATGTATTTAAAGTAGCAAATGCAGAACCAAGCTTTAAGAACTCTCCCTTTGGATTAGTGTTGTCTATGTGTTTCTGAAATAGAGAAATTGATTCCTTTTAAGAAGTACTCTAATTCTACAAGTCGATTATAACTTGTGCTTATTGTCATACAGATTTAGCAGTATCTAAAATCATGCACACTCAGTCTGTTTAATAAGAGAGGTCTCTAATTTGAATAGAGCCATCAAAAAGATCCATCTGTATGGGATTGTTGCTTTTTAAAATGTTTGTTTTGTTACATTCTCATAGTATTGTGCATAGTGCTTTTTACTGTGCAAAGACCTTTCTGTCTTCTATTATTCTTACAGTAGAAACAATACTATGCAAAAGAGAAAAGTTTTCTAGATCTCAACATCTTAAGGATTATTTTTTGACATTGCTAAAAGTAGCTCCTCATGGAAGAACCATTGAGGACTTCTGTAAGAAAACACAGTGTGTGGCTTTTCAGTGACTCATGACTTATTTGGACTGTTTTCTTCAACATACCATTTTTACTTCCCTGGTTCCTAGTTTGTTTTATTTATAAACTTATATGGCGGAATCTGTGACCTCCCGAATCCTTCTAAGATTTTTCAGGTTCTACTTTTATTATTGATCATTGCTCAATTTAGCAATTTAGAATCCACCTTTCATCTTCAGAGATAAGTAAATGCACCTATGATTCAGAATAGTAAGGGTATTTAAATTTCCATTTATACATTTGTTTTACATATTATGAGGATGAGATGTTTAACGTATTGGGTTTTTCTTCTTCCATGCATGCCACATGCATTAAATAAATGGCAGTCGGCAGACCACAGGGCAGCTTGGGACTCCCAGCAGGCAAATCCCCACCATTTGAGAGCTCACCTTGCAGCAGACAGACATGGTGGCTCGGTACAGGTATTTTCTGATTTTTGCATGAGTGATTATACCCAGAATTTATACAACTAACCCTTTTTTGGAACTTGTGGCATGATTCTGTATCCTTATGGAAAGCTTATTACTGCATTCTGTCCATAATCCTATTCCTTTGTTACTTAACCCCAAACCAAAGTTAACATGGTCTAGAAAGACTGCCAGGGATGCTGTGATTTTGCCTTTGTTCATTTTTGCAAGTATATGCACCAGTATTTAAATCTTAGTCATAACAAGTTAGAAAAAATGAACTGTGTTCTTTATATATGAGTTAAACTTGGTTTTTAGATATTAAGGTAAATATCTTTCTTAATACTTTAAGAAATACATGAATTAGAACTTTTTAAAATCATTTTCTCCTTTTCATTGATTTTGCTTCCTTCAAACTTTATTCATAGTTACTAAATTTTTTCATCCTTACTGGTCAGAATATGCCTTCTGATTATATAGTTAAATAAACATGGCCTGTTTGTACTTCAAGAAAATAGATGGAGAAAATAATTGCTATGATATATATTTATCAATAACTTATCTCCCCATACCCCTTAGTAAACTGTATAGACTTTTACCCAAATACTTATGATTACTTTTTTTTTAAATTTTTTTATTCACTTAAGAACAGTTACAATACTGTCCTCTCCCATGGTCTCTAAATTTTAATTATTTCATCATGATTGTAGAAATAGGAAAGACTCAGCCTTTTTGGTCTTTTAAAATGTCTCTTTAAGGTATTCTAAATGCTGGCTTAAAGTAATTAACAAATGTTATCTTAACCCATTTCATTTTGAAATCTATGTTTTGACTTTTTCTTCCACATATTTCCACTTGAATAATTTCCATTATATTTTATCAGTTTTTCATTCCTTCTTTATTAATCAGTTGAATCTATATTGAGTCATTATTTAAATTCTAAATATCAGTTCAAAATGAAATCTTGTGAACTCTCTTGTTTTTATAACCATTAAATTTTAGAGATAATTTAAATTATGTAACCAAGCATTTTTATAGATATTAAAGGCTTTGGAGTTTTAGTAATACATAGTAGGGATATTGGAGTAGTTACATAAATTTTGTAGTGAAGGACTCAGGTAAGGGTGCCTGAATTCATAGTATTGAGAGCCAGTAGAGCAAATTCTGTTTGATCTGTGTAACAAGTGTTTGTATGTATTTGCACTTATTTCCTGGTATGCATGTTGCTTGTGTTTTGTATAGTTCCCAGTAAGGCTGCAACAGTCAGGTGCCACCAGCACTCTCCTACTGCTTTATACCACCCACAGGTTTATTTTCTAGTCTCTTGCTACTGTTGTGTGCTTCCCATAGGTACTCTTTGGACTGTCCAAGGGTAAATTAATTTTATTATTGTCTCATTACCTCAGTAGTTCATCCTCTATTTTTTTTTTTTCCCATCATGTACTTATACTTGGCTACTTTCTTTTTAAAACTTGCCTGCCTGCAGAGTACATCTGACTTCATTTTCGTTTCAAAAGTAACCAATTTATTCAGTAAAATTCTAGTAATAGAATGAATACATAGGCCAAACAAGAAATTATGGTCATTCCATTGATGTAATGAATACATTTTACAATATTAAGCTTATTTAACTGCTAAGCCATTTTCTTAGTTATCAAGCTTACCTAATATGATGAATATTAAAAACATTTAATGAGGAATTACTAACACCTTAAGTAATACTTGAATCTTGTCCCATTGCAAAATAAGGACCAAACTTATATATAACTCCTTTTTGGTTGATCTTATTCGAAATGTTATAACATATGATATCTGTATGCTTAGACTAATAAAAATATTAATTAGAACTTATGATATGACAAGAAAGTACCTAAAATCTGAAGTAATGTGATTATTGTAATTGAATACTGTGGTTGACCCTAGATGAAGGTAGAAAAGGAAACAGTGTTCTGCTATTCTCATGGTCTTACAAAGGATTTAAAAACTTTATTTGTGTTGTTGTTTTGGTCTTCTGGGGATCAAATCCAAGTCTAGCAGTCACCTCCATGATACCCTACGGCATTCATTCTGTCACTGTAGTCTGTGTGGAAAGGAGTACTGCTCTCAGTGAAGCACTAAGCTTCTCAGCTGTTTAGAGTGGGTGGTATATGCAAGGTGGAATTCGTTCTAATTTTTGACTTACAGAAAGAAACACAGATACCTTATTTTGGGTGTGCTATGTGTGTGGTATATGTAGTTACTGGTTCAAGGGAATATATGCGCATTTGCATGTGTGTGGAGGACAGAGGTTAATGTCAAATGGCTTTCTCACTTTCACCTTTTTAAAAATGTTTTTGGGTATTTTCCCTGCATGTATGGAAGTGTACCTATGTCATACAGTGCTCACAGAAGTGGCAAGAGGGTGTCAGATCTCCCAGTGACCAGAGGGTTTCAGATCTCCCAGTGACCAGAGGGTGTCAGATCTCCCAGTGACCAGAGGGTGTCAGATCTCCCAGTGACCAGAGGGTGTCAGATCTCCCAGTGACCAGAGGGTGTCGGATCTCCCAGTGACCAGAGGGTGTCGGATCTCCCAGTGACCAGAGGGTGTCGGATCTCCCAGTGACCAGAGGGTGTCGGATCTCCCAGTGACCAGAGGGTGTCGGATCTCCCAGTGACCAGAGGGTGTCGGATCTCCCAGTGACCAGAGGGTGTCGGATCTCCCAGTGACCAGAGGGTGTCGGATCTCCCAGTGACCAGAGGGTGTCGGATCTCCCAGTGACCAGAGGGTGTCGGATCTCCCAGTGACCAGAGGGTGTCGGATCTCCCAGTGACCAGAGGGTGTCGGATCTCCCAGTGACCAGAGGGTGTCGGATCTCCCAGTGAGCAGAGGGTGTCGGATCTCCCAGTGAGCAGAGGGTGTCGGATCTCCCAGTGAGCAGAGGGTGTCGGATCTCCCAGTGAGCAGAGGGTGTCGGATCTCCCAGTGAGCAGAGGGTGTCGGATCTCCCAGTGAGCAGAGGGTGTCGGATCTCCCAGTGAGCAGAGGGTGTCGGATCTCCCAGTGAGCAGAGGGTGTCGGATCTCCCAGTGAGCAGAGGGTGTCGGATCTCCCAGTGAGCAGAGGGTGTCGGATCTCCCAGTGAGCAGAGGGTGTCGGATCTCCCAGTGAGCAGAGGGTGTCGGATCTCCCAGTGAGCAGAGGGTGTCGGATCTCCCAGTGAGCAGAGGGTGTCGGATCTCCCAGTGAGCAGAGGGTGTCGGATCTCCCAGTGAGCAGAGGGTGTCGGATCTCCCAGTGAGCAGAGGGTGTCGGATCTCCCAGTGAGCAGAGGGTGTCGGATCTCCCAGTGAGCAGAGGGTGTCGGATCTCCCAGTGAGCAGAGGGTGTCGGATCTCCCAGTGAGCAGAGGGTGTCGGATCTCCCAGTGAGCAGAGGGTGTCGGATCTCCCAGTGAGCAGAGGGTGTCGGATCTCCCAGTGAGCAGAGGGTGTCGGATCTCCCAGTGAGCAGAGGGTGTCGGATCTCCCAGTGAGCAGAGGGTGTCGGATCTCCCAGTGAGCAGAGGGTGTCGGATCTCCCAGTGAGCAGAGGGTGTCGGATCTCCCAGTGAGCAGAGGGTGTCGGATCTCCCAGTGAGCAGAGGGTGTCGGATCTCCCAGTGAGCAGAGGGTGTCGGATCTCCCAGTGAGCAGAGGGTGTCGGATCTCCCAGTGAGCAGAGGGTGTCGGATCTCCCAGTGAGCAGAGGGTGTCGGATCTCCCAGTGAGCAGAGGGTGTCGGATCTCCCAGTGAGCAGAGGGTGTCGGATCTCCCAGTGAGCAGAGGGTGTCGGATCTCCCAGTGAGCAGAGGGTGTCGGATCTCCCAGTGAGCAGAGGGTGTCGGATCTCCCAGTGAGCAGAGGGTGTCGGATCTCCCAGTGAGCAGAGGGTGTCGGATCTCCCAGTGAGCAGAGGGTGTCGGATCTCCCAGTGAGCAGAGGGTGTCGGATCTCCCAGTGAGCAGAGGGTGTCGGATCTCCCAGTGAGCAGAGGGTGTCGGATCTCCCAGTGACCAGAGGGTGTCAGATCTCCCAGTGAGCAGAGGGTGTCAGATCTCCCAGTGAGCAGAGGGTGTCGGATCTCCCAGTGAGCAGAGGGTGTCGGATCTCCCAGTGACCAGAGGGTGTCGGATCTCCCAGTGAGCAGAGGGTGTCGGGTCTGGAACTGGAGTAACAGATGGTTGTGAGCTACTGCATGGATGCCGGAAGCTGACCCCAGGTTCTCTGCAGGACCAGCCGGTGCTCTTAGTCACTGAGCTCACCCTGTAGCTCCTCCACTTTACTTTTTGAGACAGGGTCTCAGTTAGCTATGCTGGCTGTCCAGTGGCATCGGGGATCCCCCTGTCTCCACTTACCTATTGCTGGAATTACAGATGATTACTGTCATATGTGGGTTTTTATGTGCGTACTTCAGGATCTAAACTCAGATCCTCATGCTTGAGTGGCAGGGACTTTTTTGACTGAGCCATGTTCCTAGTCCCCCAATATGCTTTTAGTGGAAATTGAGTAGCAGACTCTAAACTTGAAGCTCCTGCCTCTCCTGAATTATTATTTAACAAACCAGTTGTCCAGGTTAACAAATTGATGACGCTGTGGTTAAGAGCATAATCTCAAATTAGATTTGGTTGAACTATTTGTATCTTGCATTATTTATTAGTAAAGGGGGCTATTATCTTTAACTCTTTTCATGTTGTGAAAAAATGTTTAAGTATTTTTCATAAAGGTTATTTTAGTTTGCTTTCTGTTGCTGGGATAAGACACTGACCAAAAACAATTTGGGGAGGAAACTGATCTTCTGAGTTCTAGTCTATCATTGACAGAAGCCACAGGACCTAGAGGTAGGAACTAAAGCAGAGACCATGGAGGAATGCTACTCCTTGGCTTGTTTCCCCCTGGTTCGCTCAGCTTCCTATTTATACAGCCCAGGTCCATGTGCCCAGGGTGGATGGCACCAGCCACCGTGGGCTCTGCCCTCGCACATCAGACAGCGATTAAGAAAAATGCCTCATAGAGGGCTGGAGAGATGGCTCAGTGGTTAAGAGTACTGCCTGCTCTTCCAGAGAACCCAAATCTAGTTCCCAGCACCCACATGCCAGCTAACAAGCATCCATAACTCCAGTTCTAGGTAATCCAACCTCCTCTTCTGGCCTGTGGGCATTGCAGCATGGGTGTACTTAATGGCAGGCAACACACATACACATAAAATAAAAATAAATTTAATTAAAAACCAACAAAACAGATGCCTTGTAGACTTGGCGGCAGGCCACTCTGATCTGGAAGCTCTCTGCTTGAGGTTCCCTCTTCCCAGGTGACTCTAGTTTGTTTTAAATTGACAAAAACTAAGCAGCATAGAGGCTGAAGTTTGCAAATTGCTAGCTAAGTAGAGCCTGTTGGTTTTGCAAATAGTGAAGGACTGTAATTTTATTTCTCTCTGGAAAGTGAATTATAAAGGCACAGATGAGAGAAAGCATTATCAGATTTCATTTTTCTTAAGTTCTATTTCTTCAGTGAAAGGATGGTAATACATAGCTCTACATTTGATTAATGTTTCTGCTGGAAAAAAATCAAGAATAAATTTATATATCTGAAGATTTTGAGTCTATTCTTGGCCTGTGTGTATTTTGAAAATTAAAACCTCTTGCAGTATTGTTGTGTGTCCATCTCTTTAAAAATGATTGGCAATGACTATGACTGAAAAGAGTAGTACCCAGTCATTTTCTTGGCCATTGTCATTCAGAAAGTCTCCATATAAGTGATTCCTGGATGGGAGGCTCTTGGAATGCAAAGAAGGGAGAAAATAGGTGGTGTTCTCTTAAAACTGGTAAATAGGTACTGTGATGAGTAGAAGTGGAATAATGCCAGGAGGATATTTAGAGAAAAATATGTAGCCTTGAGTTGAAAACTTGTTTTCTCAGAAAAAGTGATGCCAAATAGCCCCACATATCAACATTAGGATTATATGAAATAAATCTGGAGTTTCTGCACAGTGAAGTGCGCACATAGCCCACAGAATGGGGGAACATCTTTACCACCCATAGCATATAAAAGGGACTAATACCCAGAATTTACAAAGAACTGCAGAAATCAAATTCCAAGGAAATAAAAACTATCAACAGATGGGCTTATGAATTGAGTAGATAATTTTCAAAAAAAGAAGAGGTACAAATGGCCAAAATCTAGATTAAAAAATGTTCACCAGGGAAATAGAAATTAAAACTACTCTTGAGTTACTAACTCACCCCAGTCAGATTGGCTGTCATTGTGAACTCTGATAACAAATATTAGAGAGGATATGGAGAAAGAGGAACTCTACTCATTTTGGTGGGAGTGCAAATTAGTAAAACCATTATGGAAATCAGTTTGGAGGTTCCTCAAAACAGTAAAAATAGGACTAGCCGGGCGTGGTGGCGCACGCCTTTAATCCTAGCACTTGGGAGGCAGAGGCAGGCGGATCTTTGTGAGTTCAAGGCCAGCCTGGTCTACAGAGCGAGTTCCAGGACAGCTGGGGCTACAGGGAGACCCTGCCTCAAAAAGACCAAAAAAAAAAAAAAAAAAAAAAAATAGGACTGTCATATTTCACCCCTGGGCGATATCCAGAGAACTCCCTACCCTGCCAGAGAGCTGTTTGTGCCCTCGTGTTGATTGTTGCTCTGTTCACTATAGCAAGGAAGTGAAACCAACCTCGTTGTCCACAAGCAAATGAATGGCTAATGAAAATATGGTGCATATATAAAATGGAATATTATTCACCTCTAAAGAAAAATGAAATAAAATTATACCAATATAATATGTATATTATTAAGGGTGATTGCCCAATTTCAGAAAATAAAAAAAATCTGTATATTCTTTAATGCAGATCTGGCCTATATACATTTGTATACGTAAACAAATGCATGTGTGGATATAACATTTAGAAAGGAGAGCAAGAAAAGTAATGAAAAAGCATACTAATGAGTTTATATATATATGTATGTGTGTGTGTGTATACACACATTATACTTCATATAAGTCCTTTGAATACTCTCTTAAAGTATAACACATTTTCAAAGTAGAGCAAATCCTCAAATGAGTAGTGTCCCATTTGTGATGTGATTCTATGAGGGGCTGTTATCTTGTTGAGAAATGAAAATTTTAGACTGTTTTTCATTGGATTATTTCTATATGCTTTAGTTTTTTATAAGTACTAATAGTGGTTTTTTTTGTTTTTGTTTTTTTGTTTGTCTTTTTGAGACAGGGTCTCCCTGTAGCCCCAACTGTCCTGGAACTCCCTCTATAGATCAGGCTGGCCTTGAACTCACAAAGATCCGCCTGCCTCTGCCTCCCACGTGCTGGGATTAAAGGTGTGCACCACCATGCTCAGCTTAGTGTATTTTATTAAATGATTTTTAGAGTTTTTATAAAAGAACGAGCAGGTGCTATAGTAGCTGAAGGAAGCAGAGAATGTGAGTTAAGAAGAACACTGCCAAATACCTGCCTGAGGAGCTGACCGTTCAGTAGAATGCTGTGAAGCATGGTGGTGGGTCAGTTCAAGCTGCAGAGTCTTCCTTTTTCTACTGTCCAGGCTGGTACTGTGCCTAGACTGGACAAGTGTCAGATCCCTGGCGAGCTGTCTTCTGTCTAGTAACTTCTCTTTGTGTAGCAGGAGCCTCTGTTGTCCATCCTTAACTTTGCAGTTTGTGGACCAGACAGATTCTCTCCTGGTCCCGGAACTCCCTGTTTTGTACTCCTTGGGGTGTCTAATGATCCAGGTAGAGGTGTTTGTTTCTTGCATTGGGGAGTTGGGAAAGCAAGCACAGCATTCAGATCTGTCCAGTCAAACCAGCGTGCTCTTTAAAACCTGCTCAGCTTTGAACTCTGCTGGGGATGTCAGGTAGTCCATGGGAGCTTGAGAGTTCTCAGTTCCACGGCCACTGCAGAGTTCTTAGTCTTTATTGCAGTGAACCTCTGGGCAGATGTGGGTCCAGAGCTTTCTTCACCAGCTGACCTCTGGATTGGGCCTGTTGGAACCTGCAGGTAGCCTCAAGTGATGAACTCAGCTTCTATCTAGTCACTGAGAGTGAGGCTGCTGCCTGCCATACCCTTCATTCCTCAAACTGTGGATGCCAACTCTTCTCTACTGTGACTGTCTCCTGTAACCGTTATCTCACCTGAGGCTGTGATGGGTTGACTCAAGACTCCTTGACTTGTGATTGCTCCTTATTTTCAGGCTTCCATTTAGCCTTAAATGTTAGTTTTTCTCTCAAGATGGTACCTGGCCACAGACATGGGAGTGATCAGAACTTACCCACTGGTAACCTGTTACACCATAGGAGTCACTGTCTCAGAACTCTAATTGGGTCTGAGGCATGTGGGAACTATGTACTTGTTCTCTGGGTAGGAGTACCAGTCTCTTTCACCAAGGTCTCCTGGCTTCACTTTTAGATGAGGCTTCTGTTGCCTTCCTCTGGGAAGCTATGCACTGCTTTTCCTTTTTGCCATCTGTCCCACTATTTTGTGATTCAGATGCTCTAACATGCTGTCTTTGGAAGAGAATCTGTTCTTTCTTTTTCATTTTATTTTTTTCCCCTGACTCTCTCATCCAGAGGCAGCTAGAGTGCAGCCTGCCATTTTACTCTGGAAATCTAAAGGTTCCTTTTCAGAGAGACTTGACTGAAGGGAAAGAAGAATCACAAGGACACAGCTATCAGAAAAGTGTGTGGCCAAAACTGGATATAATGGCTTATCTCAGGGCTGAAGCAGAAGAATTGCCCCAAATTCAAGGCCAGCCTGGGCTACAAGTGACTTTTAAAAATGTCTGTAGAGGGGGCTGGAGGGATGGCCTAGCGGTTAAGAGCGCCGACCGCTCTTGCAGAGGACCCGGGTTCGATCCCCAGCACCCACATGGCGGCCGAGAACCGTCTGTAACTCCAATTCCAGGAGAACTCCAGTTCCAGGGGAATCCGAGACCCTCTTCTGAACTCCGCGGCATTGCACGACACGGGTGCACAGACCTACATGCAGACAGTACATTCGTACACATTACAGAAAATAAAAACAAAAAAACAAAAAAAATGTCTGTTAGAAGCACTGAAAGAGAGGCTCAGTAGTTAGCGCAGTGATCTGCTCTTGCGCAGAGGACCATGTTATGTTATTGTCGATTTTTCAAGCCACCCACATGACAGCTCAAAACTGTCCATTAACTCTTTCCAGGGGATCCAGCAATCCTTTTACTGACTCTGCAGCATTGTATGACATGGGCGCACTTACATACATGCAGCAGGTAGTACACTCAGACACATAAAATATAAATAATAAATAAAATATCTTTTAAATGTGTTTACCTGAGTGGCATTAATGAGTAGTGGCACCAAAGAGAAGTGGAATGATTGACATATAGCTAAATGGGGGCAGGGGAAAGAAAGAATTCAGTTGCCCCACCCTTTTTGAAATGTTTCTATCTAACAAATCAGATCTCTAAAATTAGGTTTTAAAATGTTCTGACTCAGCCGGGATTGGTGGCGCATGCCTTTAATCCTAGCACTTGGGAGGCAGAGGCGGGCGGATCTTTGTGAGTTCAGGCAACAGCTGGTCTACAGAGTGGTTCCAGAGCCAAGCTGGGGCTTCAGGGCGAGTAGCCCTGTTTCGAAGAGACAAAAAAAAAAAAAAAAAGTTCTGACTCACAGATAGTGAGTGGTAGTCTCTAACTCCATTGTAGCTGTGTTCTTCTCTGTGGCACAACTTCATTGAGCTCAAAGCCACTAAAAGTGGATCTTTCAACAATAAAAAAGACAGCAAAGAAGAAACAATATTAAAGACACTAGTGGATTGCATGATTATAGTTTGTTTCCTGATTATTTGGAAATCTTTTATGGCCGAGAAATTTTTGATTTGGGTCTAAGGACCAGTGTGGTTTTGAACACCTGGGAGAAGAAAGGGGCCGAGTCTCAACTTGTGTAGAAGCTGTGAGCAACTAGGCATGATGAAGGAAAAGGGACAGGGTAGTATTAACTCTTGTGATAAGTAGTTTGACCTTTTAGCCTATATGGTATCAGAAATACACCAATAATACTGACAAAAAATATGTAAGGAAAGAGATCTTGCAGTAGCAAGTGTCTATGGTTAAACGTAGAAGAAAAATACACAAGGAAAGGGATCTTGAGGTGGCAGCAATGTCCATGGTCAAACGTAGAAGAGTGATTGTTGACATTTTGGGCAGTTCTCAGCTGTGCTCATGCTGAATACTGACTACCCTTTCTAAAATATCTCTAAGAATAATTTCAGTCTTCTCTATCATTGTCATTGACAGTGCGGAGTTAATAATGAGGCACAAAACTGAGTAAAATCACATCTATCCATAGCTTTTTGGAGTGCCACATCCTCAAAAGAGAGGCTGTAGAAGAATGTAACTCCTGTTTCTGCTATGTAAATACATTTTAGTTCATCCTCATTGGTTTAGGAAGTTTCCTGGTCATTCAACATTTGGTATGAGTCAGTATTATTTATTTTGATTTTGTGTTTTAATAACATTGAACAGTAACATCCCCCCAAAACTTGAGTACTCAGACAAAATGTGCTGCAGTTAATGCCCCTGTAAGATAAAGTTAAATTGAAAGTTCACTTTGGTTTATCTTATTTGAAAATCAATGAAGGGGCTGGAGAGATGGCCTAGCGGTTAGGAGCCCTGACTGCTCTTGCAGAGGACCCGGATTCCATCCCCAGCACCTACATGGCGGCTGAGAACCGTCTTTAACTCCAGTTCCAGGGTAATCCGACGCCCTCTTCTGACCTCCGCGGCTTTGCACGACATGGGCACACAAACCTACATGCAGACAGTACATTCATACACATAAAAAAAAAAAATCAATGAAAAATTGGTTGTGGTTAAGCATACCTATAGTCCTAGCCCTCTAGATGCTGAGGCAGGTGTATTGCTATAACTTGAAAGCCAATCTTCATGCCTACATATGGATTCAAGGAAAGCCTGGGTATAAAGTGAGACCCTCTTTTTTTTTTTAATTTTATTTTTTATGTGTATGAATGTACTGTCTGCATGTAGGTTTGTGCACCCATGTCGTGCGTGCAATGCTGCGGAGGTCAGAAGAGGGTGTCGGTCCAGATGGATCAAAGACCTCAACATGAAACCCCAAACTCTGAAGGCGATAGAAGAAAAAGTTGGCAGCAGACTACAAGACATAGGCGTAGGAAAAGACTTCCTAAATCAGACTGCAGCTGCACAAGAATAAAGGTTGACAATTGACAAATGGGACCTCATTAAACTCAAAAGCTTCTGTACATCAAAAGAAACAATCAAGGAAGTGAAGAGAAATCCCACAGAGTGCAGGAAACCTTCATCACAGAAACATCTGACAAAGCATTGATTTCCAGAATATATAAACTACTCAAAAAAACAAAGAAGAAAGAAAGCAAATGACCCACTCAGTAGATGGAGCAAAGAAAGAGCTGAACAGAGACTTCACAAGTGAGGAATTTGAGATGGTTGAGAAACACCTTAAGAAGTGTTCAACGTCACTAATCATTAAGGAAATGCAAATCAAAACCACTTTAAGATATCATCTTACTCCAATAAGACTGGCTACGATCAAGAAAACAAATGATACCAAGTGCTGGAGAGGTTGTGGGGAAAGGGGAACACTCATCCACTGCTGGCGGGAGTGTAAACAGCCACTATGGAAAGCAGTGTGGAGAACCCTTGGAAGACTTGGAATGAACTTGCGACCCGACCCAGCCATACCACTCCTAGGCATGTACCCTCAAGACTCACCCCACCACAGAGATACATGCACAGCCATGTTTATTTCAGCTCTCTTCACAATAGCAAGGAGCTGGAACCAACCCAAATGCCCCTCAACTGATAAGTGGATAGAGAAAATGTGGTACATTTACACAATGGAGTTCTATGCAGCAGTAAAGAAAGACGACATCATGAGCTTTGCAGGAAAATGGCTGGAGCTAGAGGATATCATGCTGAGTGAAGTGACACAGTCCCAGAATAACAAACGATGAATGGTATCCCTCATCTGTGGATGCTAGTGCCAATTACCTGGTTGTAAGTATTTCTTATGCACGGCCCCTTGAGCTTTTGTCCAAAGCAGTTGGGAGTGATGCATATTGGAAACAACAACAACAGAAAGGACTGCATCAAAGAACTGACTGAAACAGTGAACTTCTGCTCAAAACAAGTCACTCCACCTGGAGAATATTGAGAAAGGAGAAGGGTGACTAGGAGGAAGAACTGAAAAAGAGGATGAAAAGCGATGTATATGTCAGAATGCAATGAGCTCTGGGGTGGGGGGGTGGGGGCGGAGGACATGGTCTATATTTTTGATAGAAATATATAAATATATAAAAAAAAGCTGAACATCTAAAAAAAAAAAAAAAAAGAGGGTGTCGGATTCCCCTGGAACTGGAGTTAAAGACAGTTCTCAGCTGCCATGTGGGTGCTGGGGATCGAATCCAGGTCCTCTGCAAGAGCAGTCGGCACTCTTAACCGCTAGGCCATCTCTTCAGCCCCGAGACCCTCTCTTAAGAAAACAAAAGTGAAAGAGAAGAAGGAAGAGGGGTTCAGTTGATTGATCAACGAGAATGTCATATTATCTTGGGGTCATCTTTTAGAAGAGCACCAGTATCAATTAATGCCCTAGTTAGAGTTTTGAGTATGTAAGAAAGTTGCTTTCATAATTCCTGAGTACACTAGCTCAAGTCCACTAAACTGTTTGAAAATTTCTCCTACTACCTCATGTATCAGTGTGCTTTTTAATAAAATATTTTAGAGATACATGTTTCAGTATTACTGATGTACTTATTGGATAGCTGGGTATATGATTAATTAATATTGTGAGCCTGTACTGTACACTTGGTAATCAAGCTTATAAGAAATCAGATTTGGGGAAGGTAGTAGTTTAAGAAGTTTTAATGAATTCATTATATTTGGAAAACATTGTTAATTTGCCTTTACAAATCATTATATATAAAATCATATTTTATATAATGATGTTATATATATAAAACTAGGCATGGAAACCCTGGCACTTGACAGGCTGAGGCAGGAAGATAGTAAATTTGAGGCAGCCTGGATGTTATGGTAAAACCCTATTTCAAAAAATAAACTCCCTTCCTTTAAATCACTGACTTCAAAGATAATACTGTCTTTGTCATAGGATTTGCTGTGTTTTTACTCTAAAGTCTACAAGAATGAATTCTTTCGGAAGGTTTTTTTTTTTTTTTGGTCTTTTTGAGACAGGGTCTCCCTGTAGCCTCAGCTGTCCTGAAACTCACTTTGTAGACCAGGCTGGCCTTGAACTCACAGATATCTGCCTGCCTCTGCGTCCTAAGTGCTAAGAACTTAAAGTAGTAAATGTGTTTAAATTTTTTTTTCAAAGCTGGGATGTCAGAGGAAATGTTTTAAAATCAGCCTGTTGTATAATGTTTCAGAGACTTTAATCTTCTAGTTCAATTTATGGTTCTAGAAATGTCATCTAAATAGACCCATTCTTTAAAAGTTTACTTGTGAATTTAAAAAATTATTTATTTTTATTTTATGTGTATGAGTGTAGTGCCTGCACGTGTGTTAAGTGCACTCATGTGCATTGCCCACAGAGTCAGAAGAAGGCACAGGATCTCATTGAACTGGAGTTAAAGGTGGTGGTTAGCTGCCATGTGGGCGCTGGGATTCAAACCCAGGTCCTCTGCAAGAGTAGCCAGTGCTATTAACTGCTAAACCATCTCTCCAACCCCAGCTTGTGAAATTAAAAAATATATATACATTTGCTTGATTGATTTATTTGGGCTGGAAATATAACAATACATCTTTTATTGTATCATACCTTCGTTTCTCCTTTATAAAAATACCTTTATAAAAAGACCTGTAGTGATGGTCACCACCAGATGATCTCTGCTTATAACATATTGATCCCATTTCAGCTTTATAACCACTCTGCTAGACATTGCTGTTTTCCATTTCATAGTTGAGGACACTGAGGTTTAGCTAGACAGTATCTTTCTCAGGGTCACGTAGCTGGTAGGTATTAGAGGTACTTTTGAGTATAGCTCTATCTTATTCCAGAGTGATGAGCTGGTGCCAAGTGCTACAGAAATGTATAAGGAAACTGAGAATTGTGGAAAACTTACAGAATATACTTTTTCAGACCCACTAGCTGTTTTTTTTTTTTTTTTTGTGTGTGTGTGTGTGTGTGTGTCTTTTTGAGACAGGGTCTCCCTGTAGCCCTAGCTGTCCTGGAACTCACTCTGTAGACCAGGCTGGCCTTGAACTCAAAAAGATCCGCCTGCCTCTGCCTCCCAAGTGCTAGGATTAAAGGCGTGCGTCACCACGCCCGGCTTCCCACTAGCTGTTTTTAAGACAATTCTCTCTTTGAAAATAAAGACAGAACAGATGGAGTTAAGAGTTCAGTAATAAATGAAGGGAAACTTCAGTAATATGAAACAGGTGAAATATGTGTATCTTAAATTCAGTGTTAAGAGGAAAGGAAAAGAATAGCATGATAACGTGAATTTGTAGGACCAAGAGATTTTGGAGAATTTGGAAACTTTGTTATTTTTATCTTAAGAGTCCTAGAAGTTCATCCATTCATAGCTGCATTCAATTTTGACAAATATATAGAATCCCTATACTGTGTAAACAATATCAGAGAACAACACATGGTTCCTATTGTTATGAAAGTTTGGGTAGAGGCAGAATGTTGAGGAAAACAATAAATTGGGAAATAAGAACATCACAATTAAATGCTGTACAAAGGATCACAAATAAAGTATAGCATGAAAGACTGCTTGTTTGAAAATTTTAGGTGTATGATAGAAAAAGCCTGTCACGAAGACACTCTATGGGGATCTGAAAAATACAAAGACAGCCAGTAAATAGGATCAGACTGTCAGGCGGGATAGTGGTGATGCTAAGCCTGAGGCTTGATGTATCAGATAGAAAAGCTTGGGTTAGTGACATAGGCTAGTGACATATTAAAATAATTTAATGTCTATTAAATTATTTGGAACTTTGTCATATGGTAAAGAATATAGCTTTTAATTCTAATTTAAATTAGAAGCCAAGAGTGCAGAGTTTTCAAACGGAATTGTCATTGGTCTGATTTATATCTTAAAAGGAGCACTCTGGTTGCCATGTGGACAATGTATTTTCTTATGATGCTAATAAAAGCAAAAAATCCAGTTAATAGGCTTTGCTCATATAAGAGATTCTGATGACAAAGGGACTGAAAACTGACTAGCTAAGGCTGTGCTTGGGGAGGGCTTAATGGACCCTACTTGCAGATTAGATTTGCAGCTTAAGTCAAAGAGGAGTCATGGTGACTCCTGCAGTTGGGGCCTAAACAACTATGTGGTTGATGGGCAGTGCAAAGTAGAGACCTTAGTGATTATAATTTGAAGGGTCCATTGCAAGGGAAATACTTCATCTTGTGCCAGTTTGCCAAAGAAGATAGGCACACAACTGCCTACTAATTATTTTGTATTCCTCACATTAACTTTCTAATTTAAATACTTTAATCTTGACCTAGTATATGTACATGTAGTGTATTTGATATATAAAAATATTTTCTTTCTCTCTCTCTTTCCAACAGGTTGTAAGTTCTACAAATGGAGAGTTGAACACAGACGACCCCACTGCAGGCCGCTCAAATGCGCCCATCACAGCCCCTACAGAAGTAGAAGTGATGGACGAAACCAAGTATGCTTTTGTTTTATTCATTTCAGTGATTTCTGTGTTGTTTATAAGTGCGTATCTGAGCTTTAGAGTTAAATGCAATTGTTTCAGTTTTTTTTTTTTTTCAGGGAATACAGCATACAAAACAAGTGATACAGTTAATTATTACTTTTTTTTTTTTTTTTTTCAGGGAATACAGCATACAAAACAAGTGATACAGTTAATTATTACATTTAAAATAGTACTACTCCAGTAAATACTTTTATAATGTAAAAATTATTATTTAGGAACTGCTCAAACTGTCATTTAAATTTAATAGAATATTTTTATATTTTGATACTTATGAATGTTGCATGAATATTATTACTGTATTAATAGTCTTTTCTGTAAGCAGAAGTAATTAGTTTTGTTGGATGGTGCATGCATAATATTACTTTAAAATTAATTTTTAAAATATAAATTGCAGTAATGCTGCTTGGAAAAATTAAGCATGAAAAAGAATGTGATTTCATTATGGACTGTTTTTGATGATATCTCTCTCTCTCCCTCCCCCTCTTTCTCTCTCTTCCTTGTATTTTTTTTTTTCTGTGTATAGCTGCCAGAAAGTGTTGAACATGTGGTGAGTTCTCAAGTGCAGGCAGGCAGAAATAGCTCCGTGGATTATAATTTGAAAGACCATTTAAATCAAACTAAAAGAACCTCTCAACCTAGAAATTATAATTGGGAAAAGTTATTTGAAAGTATTTGATGATATTAACATTAAGTCTGAAAAGCAAGAAATAATTGTTGAGGAGCTCTTTGGCCTGCTGCAGCTTTTTTGCTTTAAGTGGTGTAGATTTGGGGCACTTAACTGCATAGAGGGTATACCAACTTGCTTGTGCGTTTGTTTTGTAACATGGAGGTTTTTATTTCTTATTTTTAAATAGAAAGATAGGATTTTGAGTTAAATGTTCTTTTTTAAATTATTAAATACACCCCCCCAGTATCAGTAAAATCTTATTGCATTTACTAATTATCTTTTAATACAATATTACTAAATTGTATGATGAACTATAGTGAGAGAGGACATTAAAAATCCTCTAATACTTCCTAATTAAGTATAGATACTATGATATAGCTATTGTTACTAAGAGAAATAATAGTGAACTTCAGTTATTGTCTTTATTTGCCTTTAATTGCAGTTGTGTTTAAAATGCTTCTCTCCATTTGGGATAAATTTGAGTCAGCCTTGGAGTGAACAGTCTTAGATGAGCACATCTTAAAGCCTGTGGCCCATTGTACTTATATCCAAGCATCATATAATTTCCTTTAAAAAATGCTCATTTGCTAGCTGTAAACAGAAAATTTTGTGGATTTTTCTTTGAAAAGCAGTGATCCATTCCAGTCAGTTTTCACTATCAAGTTAATTGATAGTGCTACTAAGTTTGTTTTCATATAGTGTATTTCAAAACATAGCTAGTCAGCTGTTTACTTATACGTTATTAAATAAAAAAATTATCATAATGGCTTGTGTTACTGAATTTCCGGTATAAAGCCAAGGGTAGGTTATGACAGTAGGGTAGCAGGTCTTAACATATATCATTGCTGATAAATGTTGGCTGTAGAATTCTTTCTGCCACTTATTTCTGTTTCTGTAAGATGCTAATACTATATACCTCATACACACACACACACACACACACACACACACACACACACACAGCCTAAGGAGGGAGGGTCATTCTCATTTAAGGCTGAGACTTGGTAGGTTGACCAGGCTCCAGCAGATGAGCCCTCACACAGGGCAAATTGGGGACACAAGCCTGAGTCCTGTGTCTGTCTATCTATATCTTATCTATCCATCTATCTATCATTTAGACAGACAGACAGACAGACAGGTAGAGGAATCTACCACAGTGCATTGTATGAAATTCTCAAAAATTCAGTTAAAAATGGTTTTAAAAGATCACAAACTAACAAGAAATATAGCAGTTGCATTACCTGGTAGGTGCTACACAAAAGCTTTGAGTTTGTGAAGAAAAGGATCACTTCCTGACCTGGGTAGAGTATGCCTTCTGGAGGTGACTCTGAAGAATAGCATAGTACATAGTTCACGGAGTTGTGATGTGAATGGGGGAAAGGATGGGGATGAACAAAGTGTTGGGCAGGCTGTTCCTGAAAGGACCATTTTCTATTGCTTAGCAGGTCCTATCCAGTTTTCTTGACACCAAAGCTCTTCCTGGATTTCATGGTATTGCCACTGCGTGGTTTTTTCCAGCCTCAGTTTCATTCTGATGTCTACATATTACACTGATGTTTTCTTAAACCTGCCATTGTTCTCATTATGCATCCACCATCATGTAGACTTTTTTTGTGTGTGTGTGTGTGTGTTTTGAAACAGGGTTCCCCTGTAGCCCTAGCTAGCCTGGAACTCTCTATTTAAACCAGGCTGGCCTCAATCTCACAGAGATCTGCTTGCCTCTGCTTCCTGAGTGCTGGATTAAGGCTGTGTGCAACCACGCCCAGCCCATGTAAACTTTATGAATGTGCTAAAAATAAGGCCTTTATCTTTAGATCTCCAGTGATTAAAAGAGGAACCCACAATAAATTATTGCTAAATAATTAAGTAAATCAATGTACCACACCCATGAACTGCACTGTCATATGACAACATGAGGCAATGACATTGAATACATCTGCTCAGTCAAAGAGGCAGAACCAATGCTACATATTATGTAGCTCCATGTACATAAAGTAGAGGAGCAATGATAAGGGTACAGAAAGTGGAATGGAGGTTGTCTGTGGCAGGAGATTGGGAGAGACTGGTGATAGGAGGGCCTCCCTTAATGAGTGAGGAAACTATAGACTACTGCAAACCCTCCCCCCTCCCTACCTCAAAATTAAACAGAATGGAAATAAATTGGGGGCCAAAATTTTGAAGAATTGTGTGGCTTTAACCAGTGGAGAAATAATGATGAAATTTGTGAGCAAGGGGGCCTGACTATTATGAACCCAGGTTGGAGAACAGAGACTTAGACTGGGAATTCTGACTTTGAGGGGCTGGGAGCATGGTCTCCCTAAGTAGTGTAGGCTGGCTTGAACTTCTGATCTTCTAGCTTTTCACATGCTGGGCTAGCTAAAACTGCAAATTCTGGGTAAAAAGTCCAACAAGATGAAAATTTGTGAACTAAGCCAAAGGATGTAGAGGCTGCATCATTTTAGACCAAGAAATGAATTGCAAGTGGATAGAGAGGAAGAAATGGAAGATGGTCTGCAGGTTCCTACTTAAAGTAGTTGGGTGTGTGATCTTGCTTCTAATCTGAGCTCTTGGTTAGCAGATTTCCTCCTTTTACAAATCAGGAAATCCAGATATAGGAAATTATATTTTAGGTATTAATTTTAAGGAGAAAAGTCCTTTGTCAAGGAATCGTTAGGTGCCCTAAAAGGTATTTTTCTGTGTGCCTGTTGAGCCAGTGCTAGACTTCTGCAGTCCCGGGTGGGCGGACACTGGGAGCACAGGTCGTCTCCACAAAAGGCAGATCCTCAGATCCAAACAGGAAAGCAGGCTTCACTTGATTAAGTGAAGTGTCCTGGAAACCAAGGCAAATTTCAGGTGAACAGGCAGTGAGTAGAGCAGGAGTGATGCAAGGTGACTATCAGAGCCTTGGTGCTTGCTGCTTATGTGTTCTGAGGGTGTGTTCTGTGTAGTTTTGAACTTTGATCCATTATAATGTTCCATTTCTGCCAAAGGGCATTTAAAGGTACAACATTAAGCTGGGCTTGGTGGCGCATGCCTTTAATCCTAGCACTTGGGAGGCAGAGGCAGGTGGATCTCTGTGAGTTCAAGGCCAGTCTGGTCTACAAAGTGAGCTCCAGGCCAGCTGGGACTAAAGGGACACCCTGTCTCAAAAAGACCAAAAAAAAAAAAAATAATAACTCCCACCAGAATATGGCACTGTGTGGCCAGATGCATTCCTATAAGATATACCAATGCTGCCCTCTTCTGGTAGTTGGTATAATAGCATGCCAGCTTTGCAAATGTGGTGAGAGAGAGGTTGTTTTTTCACTTAAAGGACCTATACCATTAGAATCCATCTTAAAATCTTCTTTTGTTGTAAATGCTTGACATAGTTTCTGTATCCAATAATACATTAGAAAGAAAGTTACTTCACAAATGTGAAGAACTTAAATTTTCAGAACTGAAAGCAATACCAGAAAAATAAATGAGGCAAAGTGAATGGCAGACATTAGTGTGGAAAGTCTGGGAACAGCTTCTTCATCTAAACTTGTATTGCATAAAATTTCCCATTATGAAAGGCCTTTTATCCCCTTTAGGTAGGAACATATTTTGGAACTTGAAATGAGAAATGGTAGTATATAGGAACATTTAAACATTAACAGAACTTTATATTAAATAATTAATGAATTTTCATTGAAATATGACCAGATTATTAAATTTAATATTTTAAATATTTGGTCTGTTTCTTTTAAATACTATTTATTTTTTGGTTTCTACCCTATGGATTCTTTCTAATAATTGAAAGATTGACTTGAATAATATTTTATTTTGCTCGTGTGTGTGTGTGTGTGTGTTTCTTTCGATAAGGTCTCATGTATCAGACCCTTTATATAGCTAAGAATGACTTTGAGCTCCTGATCCTTATGTCTCCACCACCTTCCCAGTTTATACACTACTGAGGTTTGAAGCCAGGGCTTTGTGTATGTTAGGTAAGTGCTCTGCCAACTGAGCCACATCCTAGCCCTTTTACTTTTCTGTTTTTGGAAATATATATATCTCAGATTTGAGAAAGTATTAGGTAGCTGTAGTTAAAAGAAATGTGACTGAGTTTTCGTGTTCCAGGTACAATTTTTCATACTTAGTGCCTTATGTTGTAACACTAGCTTTGTATTTACACCCATGGCTATTACTACTGCATCGTCTTCTCCCTCCTCCTCCTCCTCCTCCTCCTCCTCCTCCTCCTCCACCACCACCACCACCACCACATCATCATCATCGTCATCGTCACCTGTATATTTTGTGTATATTCACTTTTTTTCTGGTAGTCACTTCAGTGAGGTAAAGTTCATAAAGATGAGTAATTGTATATATTTTCTAGTTGAATCTTTGTCAGTTAATAAAATTTGTGTTCCATGATCTAGTAATTATGTGCTTTTTGGTACACTTACAAATAGCAGTTGTGGACTGGAGAGATGGCTCAGCAATTAATAGCACTGGCTACTCTTGCAGAGGACTGGCTTCAGTTCCCAGCACCTACATGGTGGCTAACAACTGTCCATAACTCCAGTTGCAGGGATCCAATACAGCTCTTGGGGCCTCCTCAGGCATTGCATGACATGGGTATACTTACATACATGCAGCAATATACTCGGACACATAAAATAAAAATAATAAAGGTTTTAAATGAAACAAATATGCAGTTGTGTAATTTGATTTTCAGTGTGCCCTAGTAGCTTAATAATTACAGCATAAATCCAATAATTGATCTTAAATTACTTTTCACTAAACGTAATTATATGGAGAGAGATGTATAGATTTTTGCTTAAATTTCTTTTTAGGAAAAATATTAACCCTAACAGTTATTTTATCTTTCATAATCTTTTGATGAATGGTGTTTTATTATGCTTACCTTATAGATATCCCACCAATGCCCTTTTATATATATGGTTTGGTAACAGTCGTGACATCTTTATAAAGTCATATTATCTACAGTCTTTGAGTTGACAGCTTTGGGTGATGAATTACCATGTACTTAAATATGCTGTGCTTTTATCACAAAATAAGACACACGCACACACACACACACACACACAACTTGAGTGTGAAACCCAAGAATTGTCAGCCATCCCTTCTAAATCAAAAGAGAACTCACTCAGGAATGAGAGGTGACTTAAAGGTAGTACATTATGTGTAGGCCTACCCGTATTGGATGTTCTGGTAGATGCACTTTTTTCCATCCTAAAATTTATTTTTGGTTTTGAGAGAGCATCTCATTTTGTAGCCCAAGTTGGCTTTGAACTTATGATGATCTCCTGCCTTAGCCTATTGAGTGCTGGGATTACAGGCATGAGCTGCCTACCATGCTTGACTGTATACTGACTTTGTTTCATGTGTACAAGCGAAAAAAAAGCTATGCCTTTATACTTTTATTTGAAGGAATGCCAAGCTTTGGGGTGGGGGGAGATGTTCACTTTTTTGTTTGGATGTGAATGTGATTCACATCAGTGAATTCTCATTTAGTTTCAGCTCATTCCAGCCTTAGCATTCTTCTCAAAATCACCTGTTATTTGGCAGAAAAAATTTAGTAACCTTAGGGATCATATCTAGATGTTTTCACCTACAGGTAAAAAATAAGAACTATATTGTTTTGAATATATATTTTTGAATTATAAAATGGAATCACCTTGACTTTTGCTATTTTACATGTTAAGTATAAAATTATACTATAGTTTACAGAGAGCTTAGCATTCTTTTAACTCTTTTTTTTTTAAAAAAAAGTGCCAGAAAGGTAGAGGCAGGTAGATCAAAAGAGTTTAGAGTCATCTTAAGCTACATAATGAGTTTGAGACCAACCTAGGCCATGTGAGAAACTGTTCCAAAAAACTTGAAATAAGTTATCAATCTTGATATTGTACTTAACATATTTTCTGTCTTCCATCCAGTTTGGTAAATATGATGTGAAACGTATTTATTTTAAGCTCTAGAGTATAAACTGTCTTTACTAAAATGAAATCCCTAGGATTAGGATCCTCATTCTCTTCGTAACAGTTGCTCCAGTAATTGTAAATATCAAAGAGAAAGAGAGAGAGCACATGAATTTTATGAAAGTATGTGCCACTTCTAGATTCCCCAGCATCCTAAATAAAGTGGCAGGTCAATTGAGCTGGTGAGCACTGTAGCTTCTCAATTCTTAGAGCAAAGCCTTCCGAACTTACCAGCTTCTTTTTATGTCATAATAGACTGTCTTGCTATGTGTAAAAGGCATGTTGATAAGACTTAATAGTAGCAACTCTGCCATAATGTCACTAATACAATTGCTTCATTGACGTATTCACTGTCTTGCACGAGCATGTTGCTTTTTATGACCATTTAAATTAATATGATAGATTCAACTCTTGATTAGTTTAGTATTGTTATAATAAAGAGATATTTCCTTCATCTGCAGGTGCTGCTGTTTTTTCAAACGAAGGAAAAGGAAAACCATACAACGTCACAAATGACTGGACATAGACAGATCCTGGGGAGTTACTTACATGTTCATCTGCTGTCTTTTGATTAAAATCATCTCTGTAGTGACCACATATATTTTCAAAGACTCACTCTTAGAAACAAAAATGTCATATTTCATTTTGTGGTTGTCTTACATTCATTTTATTTTTGTCTAATTTAACTTTTATGGAAGCTTTAAAGTTTTGTCAAAACATGAGTGCTTTGCCCATCAGTGAATGGAGTGGACCAGCGATGGTATTAATAAACACATGGACCAGTGTGTGCGATTGAAACACAATTCCATAGAACATTTCTCAGAAGCTCTTCTGCTGTAAAAAGCAGTACAGGTGTCCCAGGTCAACTTATTACATCTAATTTGTTTTTTTTATGTCTTATATAAGAATATAATCAAATAGGAATTTTCTTCCCAATGGACAGTTCAACAGAGAAAATGGTCGCCCAAATTTTTTTTTTTAATATCCTTGAAAAGTTCCTATTTTGTGTCATCTACATTGATTTCAGTATTACTGATGGTACTTTTATTCATGAGTCATACTGATGTTCTCTCTGTGAAATCATGGTACAGTCACTGCCCAGAGGTACCAAGGAAAAAGCTCTGAGTTTGGCAAATGGTGATGGTAAAATTAATCACAGAAGTGAAGAAAAATGATCTCTGCTATGTACACCACTGTGTGAAGTACAGTGTTGCAGAAGTGGAAAAGGCGCTTATTTTTAAAAATGCAAATATTTGTATAATGTAACTTTATGATTCCAGATAATAATGTATGTTAGATAGCAAGAAATGAATACATTGAGAAATGTTGTATGTTGGAGTTAAAAAAAAACACTAAGGAAAAGAAATAAATGTGAACCTTGTTGCAGTGTGTAAGGCTGGAGCCCACTGAAGCCTATGCTGAATGGTCACATTCTACAGAAGCAGAGAACCGTGGATGTGCCATGCAATGGTGGCTGTTTGTTAATTTACTCTTCAATTAAAAAAAAGAACAAGAAACAAGCACTCCCAGCAATAAAAACTGGGTCATACTATTTCCCTCTGTGCACATTAGTCTCTTGTATTCAGCTTTGCTAGGTCTGTGAAACTTTTCTATTCTTGAGCATGATTTTGATGATTGGAGAGTGTTTTGGAAAGGATGGGCCAGGTGCTTTGCCTCCACAGTCTCTTGAAGTGCCTGCATATGAACAAAGTAACAGTTCTTAAGAAATGAAGTCCATTCCACTTTTCAAGTCTGCTTTGTTTGAAGCCATAGAGACACAGGTATACTTATGTCACATTCTACTAGCCAGAATTTTTAAGAAGGGTTAAAACAAAAGGACTGGCTAGAAAGATAATTATGCTGAGCATATCTCACACTCATCTTCTTTTTATGAAATCGTTATTCCTTCCATGCAGTCTCTTCTGTGTCTTAAGTGTGTGCCTCCAGATATGCTTATTTATTTATTTTTGTCTCAAGGTAACATTTAAAATATGTATTAAAGTAAATGAATCCACATTTTTTACTTCATTATTGAATTTACAGGTATTTAATTGTACTTTGTAATTTATTTTTCTTATTAGCCAAAAGTTCAATGTGTTGCTTTTGACAAATTGGGCACCCATATGAACATCACAGATCAGGACATTGTGTATCATTGTTTCTTTGAATCCTGTAAATGATCTACTCTTGATTTTTAAAGACCTACTCTCAGTCTAGAAAACATTTTCTATCTGATTTGGTCAACAGTTTCCATTCTGTCTGTCTGTATACTGTTAGAATGTCAAAACTGTAGGTGTGAAATACTGAATTTTTAGTTGTGTTTGTTTTGAGCAAGGTAGATGGACGTTTTGGCCATTATAATGTGAAACCACTTCTTTACAGTATTTGACCAAATTTATGTGTCTCTGATATTTGTAAATACATGCAGTATCTGTATTTCTTATCATAAGCCTATTTAGTTTTATTCTCAGTAGGATTTTTTTGGACTGTACAGTGTTTATATGATCTGAACTCCTTATACATAAGAAGGTGTGTATATTAATCCAATTATGGACTTAAATATTTTAAAAGTAAAAATACCCTTATTTGCTGCAAAGACCAGTGTGTAGACATTTGCTTTTAGCAATATTTTTTAAGTGCTCCATTTTAGTGCCAGAGAATACATCTTTGGCACACAGACTGGTCAGTAATAGGTAATGCAGGTATGTTCAGGTTAAGCCAACAATGTTTTGCATTTTTATGCTTCTTTTCTGTCAACACTAATGAAATCAACATTGCTTGAATGTCTGGATACTGAAACACATCCCTGTTTAAAAGTATGTAACTGAAAAAGAAAAATAAAGGTAGTTTTTTTAGAGTTGCTCTTTCCCCTTTCCTCTAATCAGAGTGAACTAATGCCATTCACTGATTTAACGTAGGGGTTTTAAAAGTCCACTTCTGTCGGTCTGTTATGTGTAAGAAGCAGAGCAAATGGAGCCTGCTTTTGTCAATTTATTCTAATTTCGTTCTCCTTTGTTGGGTTGAAGTTGTAAGGAGCACATGCCAGGAAGGATTCAAGCTTGCTTGCTTTTCATTTCTATTTTTTTTTTTCTGTAGTACTTAATTGAACAATTAGTTAAAGCTGTCTTCTAATGACTAAGGGAAATAAACAATGATCTTATTCTTTCTTTGAAAAGTCATGCTATTTATAGAAATTCATTGTTAATTAATTTTAAGCAAATATCTAAAGTCTTTATAGACAGAGAACATATATTTGCAAAATGAGCTTGGCTTTATCACTATGGTAGACCCTTTAAGCAGTTTTACCAAATAGCATTGATGGTGCTGTTTACCGAAGGAGGCTGTGGGCAAGATAAGCCAAGTCGAGCCGTTCAGCCCGTGAGTAGTGTGTGCATTAAGCACCAAAGGCATTATGGAGCGGGATGTCTGCTGGAGAGATGGCTCAGCATTTAAGAAGAGCCCTTGTGCAAGCATGAGGACTTGGGTCCAAATCCCCAGAGCCCATGTAGACGGCCAGTGTGGCTAAGCGGTCACCTGTAACCCTAGCATTCTCGCTGGCAGTGGCAGGAGGCTCCCTGGGGCTTGCTGGCTGCCAGCCTAGCTCCTGATTCAGTGAAAGACTGCATCAAGTGAATATGGTGGAGAGTGATAGAGCTGTCTTCATCCTCTGGCCTCAGCACACAGGAGTGTATGCACCCATACTTACATGCACCTGTACTTGCACACACATCAGACTTCCCCCACAGAAACAGAGTAATCTGAGGATGACACGGAACCTCTGACAGCCCTTAATCTAGATACAATAATCTGACTTTAGATGGGGTTTCTGTCCAGAGGAGTATATTTGCATTAGTAAGAATGTTTTCAATCCCATGTGATGGGGATTGAACCTAATTTAAGCAATAAGGAGTGTTCATTACTTAGTGCAGAGTCCAGTGGTAACTAACACTGGCTTCAGATAGTTAATTCTGATGTTAAGACAGGAACCTGCCTTTGTCCTGGCATGTCTGGGCTTTACTTTCCTCCTTACTGTTTGCTCTTTCCAGTCTGGTACTGAAGTAACCACTCAGCAAACTGAGACTTTGAGTCTGCCATCTCCATAACCAAGTAAACACAAAGGGGAAGTTTCTCATCAGTTCCAGCAGAATTCCAAGGCTGACATTTACTGCCAGTTTAGGCTCCATGAGGCTGTTCTGGTGGTTGGGCCTGGGTCATGGATGCAATTAAGAAAACTAGAGAAGTGAGGCACAAGAAGACTTTAGCATATTTTAACCAGAGGGAAAGTGAATAGCCAACAGCAAAATAAACAGATACCATTCCCATGCTGAGAAAAACAATATAGTGTAAAAGCAGAAACTCCATTATTTTACATTCATGTTCTTTTTCAGAATTTTCTAATATATATATATAATTAATAGCTAGATATATATTGTTTTTGTTTTTTTTGTGTCCTTTTCGAGAACCGGACTCCCTGTAGCCTCAGCTGTCCTGGAATTCACTCTGTAGACCAGGCCATCCTTGAACTCACAAAGATCTGCCTGCCTCTGCCTCCCAAGTGCTAGGATTAAAGGCGTGAGCCACCATGCCCGGCCTGACTATATTTTTAGATAGTGCTTGTATAGTCAGTGGATACATTTGAAAAATGTTTTGACTTCAGGTAAAAAGAAAGGTCATCTGCTGTTGTTGAGCCTTTCAGGATTTTGGTGATAGAATTGGTTTAGACTAGTTAAAAACGTATTTTTCAGAGTACAGATAAGCATGATTATGGAGCTATGATGCTTGAGGGTGGGTAATTGCTTGTCTCTGCCTAGCTCTTATACAGATCCACATGAATTAAGTCCACTTCTTTATAATCAAAGAAAGGACTATAAATGCATTAACAGATAGTATTGCTAGGGTCTGAATTTGGTTAGAACAATTGTTCAGAGGGATGTTTATCAGACTACAGTTTAATTAGAAATCATTCTACTCTTTTAGACTAGGGATTGGCAAACTTTTGGGGGTGGGGAGGCCTTTAGGCTTTGTGGGCAGGCAAAATTGAGGCCATTATTTACACAATGAAAAATGCTGTCTACAGATATTTCATTGATGAAATTTGAAATACACTTGAATACAAGGTTTCAAAAAATATATCATTTTTCTTTTGTGTGTAGGAGCATGTTGCCTGCATGTAAGTGCACCCAGGTTGCGCACTGCCTGCAGAAGTCAGAAGAGGGATTTCCTAGAACTGGAGTTACAGACAGTTGTCAGTTGCTATGTGGGTGCTAGGAATGAAACCCAGGTCCTCTGCAAGACCAGCTAGTGCTTTCAACCTGCTAAGCCATTTCTCCAGCACCACAAGGTTTTCCTTTTTTAAAAATACAGATCTACAAATGATAAGAATTTAGTTTGAGGGGGGTACTGTTTCACTTAATTGATGTTTGAAATAAATTGCAAGTATTTATCTGTTAAAGACCTTTGATTTTTCATATTTGGAAATGTCTGCTATCATATACTATTGTCCATCTTGTAGTTTTGTGTGTGTGTGTGTGTGTGTGTGTGTGTGTGTTTGTCTTTTTGAGACAGAGTCTCCCTTTAGTCCCAGCTGGCTTGGAGCTTGCTATGTAGAACAGGCTGGCCTTGAACTCAGAGATCCGCCTGTCTCTGCCTCTTGAGTGCTGGGATTAAAGGCATGTACCACTGTGCCTGGTAAAGAGTATAGGATTTTTGAGAATATTCGCCATTTGGAAGGAGTGTGAAGAACCACAGTGTGTTCTGCTCTTGACGTTTCCCTTTACACAGTCCTGCTGTAGGTTAATCACTTCCTCACACTTCCTCAAGTGTGTTATTCTTGATTGTACTGTTAGGTTGATTTGCAGTTATGGAACTTCCCTTTATACCTATATTGAAGTTCAAAATGCAGCTGAAACTGTGTTTGAGTTGGAAAATCCACTGCGGTAACCTGTACTTGGTCAGGATACTTTGTTTCTGATGGAACTTAACAGATGTAGTAATAACTAACTCTTTACTAGTTCAGTAACCTTCCACAAAATGCCTGTTAATGAATCTAAATTATAAACAGCCAACATTCACGGACTTTGTGAATTTGTCCAGTAAGCTTTTTTTCCCACCACCTGTATTTCTGCCGAGTCAGTTGAGACACATCACATTCACTTTGGATTGTGATAAATTGATGTTTTCTTAACTTTGAAAATAATCTTCCCTCGTGCTGTGGAGTGTACTCCTAAATGCTCAGTCACTTCACTCTCATACCAGCTTAACTACTGAGCAGAATTGGTAACCCAATTGAGTCATCAGATGCCATGGAAAGCTACTCAGATGATTTGCCTTGTTTTTGAATCACCTGTCCATGACGATTAGCATCTTATCTTCACAACGGTTCTTACAGAAAAGCTGGTAGGCACAAACCAGTCTCTTCTCTGACTGTCACAGGCAAATAGTTAACCCTAACACATCATTAGTAAAGTAAGTATCTTCTCGCCTCTGTGCATGTGTGCGTGCATGCGTGCGTGTGTGCACATAATGCTTCCATGAGAATAAATTGTGTGATGAGGTACTATGCTTAGTTTCCCAATTGTCCTAATTATTGTTTGCTGTGACTTGAAAATACTGTGATGAGTACTTATTCTCATGATATGAAACTACATTGTTTTAGTACAACTAAAGTATCATTGCATAATGAGCATAATGCTTTACCATATAATTATGTAGTGAAATAACCCACATTCCACTGTGCCTTAAAAGTGCAGTACTTAAAGATTCCCCCCCCTTTTTTTGACATGATAAATATGTGCTGGTAATGAAAAATAATAAAATACCTGTATGACAATATGTGTAGCACCTGAAGTACTGTTGAATTATAGTCATTACTGAGATTTATAGTTTATTGAACAGCAGTAGGAAACAATGAAAGTGCCATATACAGTCCTGTCACAACTGTTCAGCTCTGCTTTTTCCTTGTAGCATGAAAGCAGCCACAGGCATGTAAATGAGCAGGCGTGGCTGTGTTATTTAGGACACCGAAATTTGAATTTCATAGAACTTTTAAGTGTTTTGAGACTTTCTTGTGTTTTTTTTTTTTTTTTTCAGCCACTTAAAAATGTAAATACTATTCTTACCTCATGGGCTGACATAATATAGGAGATGGATTAGATTTGGCCCACAGGCCATAGTTTGCCAACCCCTGTTCTAGACCGTGTCAAAAGGATTTGGATGTTAGTGGGGAAAAAAAAAATTGTTTATTTTTGGTCTAATGGGATGACATTGTTTACCCCAAGAAGCCCTCTTTCCATATAGAAAGCATCTTGACGTAGCTCCAGGAACTGCAGCGTTAAAGAATTACATGTGGAAGGAATAAAGTGGACGAGGCAAGCCTCACTAACACCAGAACTTAGATGCTGAGTCAGTGTGAAGGCCGGAGGAGAGAATGGGCTTTGGGTTCAGGCAAATGTAAGTTAGCGTGTTGTAATCAAAATGACGGCCTCACTGTTAGGTGGTGCTGCTGAACCTCATTCCCAGCCACAGACAAATGTAATCTGAATTTCCTCATTCAGCTTGTGAAAACGGCTAGGTTATTTTTCTCAGCCTCAGTTTCCTCAGCTCAAGTGGGAGATGACACTTACCTTGCAGTGTAATTCTAAAGATTAGTTATGTCTTACTAACAGTTCGTAATGCATGATCTTCCTTGCCTTCAAAGAAAAGTCAGTTTTAAACTGAGCACATAGTGCTATTGCTCTTTGAGACAAGAATAGGCTTGGTATTAAGTGTCTCAGACTGAAGCCATCATACCTATCTACTTAAAGCATTGGCTCCTAATTGACTTACATTGCTCACCCTGGTCTTGTGCTTCACATTAATGACAGTACAAATGGATACTCCACACCTTTCCTTAAAAGACAAACCAAAGGACCAGAAGCCCTGTGTCACGCCGCAGGGATCTTATGTTAAGGGCACTGTCTACCTACTAAACACTAACGCAGTGTCTTAGTCCTTTCTAATCAGTGGCGGCCCTTCACCACATGAGCTGTTTATCAGATGATTTACTAGAATCCAAGGAAACGGGCATTTCCTTGCCCTTTTATTCTCATCCGGCCAGAAAAAGAAACTAGATCTCATGACGAGACTTCCTTGTTCCATGTGTATTCCCAAAGATCACCATTTCTGTTTCTAATATGGATGAGCAGCTCTAATTGCATCTAATCCACAGAATCAGTTTGCCAGTCTGTGGCCATCCAATGTACCTTTAAAAAAAAGTTGTATTTCCTATCTCTGTCTTTTTGTAGTGTTCCACTTGAAGGTTTCCTAGAGTGGAATTTGTCCATATAGGTGAGAGAAATCATTGGTCTTTTGAAGGTTGGCATCTATGGAAACTGTTCTTGCCACTCCCAGCCCAGTGGAACACTATTCTTGATTTAAATAGCAAGTCTAATTTTCTCTATCAATCCTCGGCATTTTCTTTACGTCGAAGTGGTGCTATACAAAGTTTATAAAATTCTTTTGTTTGCTCTATTTACCCCCCCCCCGTTATTTCAGAAGCTAAAAGTTGCGCTTCTCATTAACTTGCCATATAGGGACCTTTTCAGGTTTTGTATATATAAAATTATGAACGGCTCAGAGACAGGAGATACTTTTGCTTTCTTTTTGGCAAGCTTACTCCTCTTTGCCCCTTTTGGGATCATTCTTGAATTACATGATTGAAATCTTTGAGAGTTTTGCGTTTTCTTCACCCAGAATCAATCATAGATGTTAGGATGAGATGCTCAAATTCTCTCAAGGTGCAGACACTTCTACCTCTACAAACACTGTCACCTCCTCTATAGACACTGTCACCTCTACAGACACTGCCACCTCCTCTACAGACACTACCACCTCCTCTACAGACACTGCTACCTCTACAGATACTATCACCTCCACTACAGACACTGTCACCTCTACAGACACTGTCACCTACAGACACTGCCGCCACCTCTACAGATACTGTCACCTCCACTATAGACACTGTCACCTCCTCTACAGACACTGCCACCTCCTCTACAGACAGTGCCACTTCCTGCTGTTATACTTCCACTTCCTTTTGCTGCCTTTTTTTTTTTTTTTTGTCCAGAATAGTAGCCTCAGTTTTCACTTTCCATGTTTTCTGAGAGGTTTGTCAGATGCCCTGGTTTGAGGAAATCAAGAGTTGGAGCTGTCTGAATGAACCACTGCAGTTCTTGTGTTTTTCTATGAACATCTTGTGCCAGATAATGGGTTGTACAGCTAAATATGGTTTTCCTAGGATTGGGATTTTGGAATGCATTTTCATAATCATATCCCAGTTTTTCTTGTTTGCACAGATACTTTCCATAGTGTGTTCTATCTTGAGTAGACTACATTTCTTTTGGGGACATATTCTAGTATTCTTCCCTTTTCCTTCTCTGTTTACATTCCAATCAGAAGTCTCACAATGCCCAGAGTCACTAATGCTGATGCCACAGCTCCTGTGTCCCCTTCCTTGCCTGTCATCTTGTTCACAGTTTTGTGCACTAGTGCGAGGACTTACTATTTTCATAGTTCTTGCTGAGTTCAGTTCTTGAGTGAAGCTCTTGGCCATCCCATCTCTAGCTTGATACTATCCACAGCAACTACTTTAGGTATTTTAAAAGTCAGAATTTTACCTTCATCTGAATTCATTGTAGAAATCACTTTAATGGTCTGTTACACTCTTGCCAAGACCTTGGGAGAGTATGTTTGTTCTAGCCATCTTAATATGTGCCTTTAGGAAGATCTCATTTTTATTTATTCTATTTTTTATGTAAAACCATAACTAAAAATTATTTATTTTAAATTGCCTAAAAACATGTCAAGCTATAGTAGTAGTGGAAAGAAAAAAGTTAATAGAACAACAAAATACGCTTCCATTTAAAAGTCCAAAAGTGCTATTGGTATTTATACCATAGTGTGTCATAAAACAAACATAAAATAATTCAAGAATATCGTACATAGTGATACCTCTTGTCTTTTGATATTTAATCTTCTAAATAGGTCAGGTCAACATTAGCTATCTGAAAACAATTATTTAAAATGTCACACTTTTTATCCTTTTGGTCTTAATTATTGGTGACTGATAATAGGAATTTATTCTTTGTTAAACTGAGTGAGCATTGAACTGATTCTAGGAATCTGTAACACAGAAAGCAGGAGAGAACAGCTCATAGAGCTCTATGCAGTGCAAGTACTAGTCAACCCTGCTGATCTCAGTAGCAGGGATACACAGACATGGATGCTCTTATTGACTTTAATGTACCTGAACTCCTGCTACCTCCTTTTCAAGATTCAACTCTCCAAGAAAGAAATAGTGCGATTTTCCAAATATCACTTCTGCATAAATTAGCCATGTGTGATGGGGTGTGGGCATTGCAACAAACACCCCCTGTACACAAGTGCTTCCTGCAGATGCAGCATCACTAAGAATCAAGCATGCAGTGGTATGTTGCTAAGCCATATGAGAAAAGGAGGCTAATATTCAATTCATAAAGTTTCTTGTAACATTTTCAAGAGGAAATATTAAAACATAAATAGTGTGGATGAAAGAATATACATTTACAGTAATTAATTACTAGAACTTCTAGTATATCTGCAAATAAGAAATCTCATCCAATTAATTTATCACATTCCTTTTTTTTAAGAATATGAAAACATATCTTCTACTCATATATGGTAATTACAATCTGTGAATACAAGTGGTAGGTCAATTCTAGAGCCCATTAAGAGATTCACATTATAATTGCACAGTTGCTTTCAGATACAATGAAATATAATAATAAAGTTGCTCAGTTTGCCTGCCAACTGGGGATTTGGTGTTAGCATCCACAAATGAGGGAAACCACCTTTTTTTTTTTTTTTTTTTTTTTTTTTTTTTCTGGGACTATGTTACTTTCACTTAGCATAATGGCTTCGCGTTCCCTCCATTTACCTGCAAAGTTCATTTATGTCATCTTTCTTTACTGGCTGCATAGAATCAGAACTCCATTGTGTAGAGTACCACCCATTTTTGTCAGCTCTTTGCTATTGTGAAGAGAGCTGCAATAAACATAGCTGTGCATGTGTCTTTGCTGTAGAATGTGTCTTGTGGGTATATACTCAAGAGTGGTATAGCTGGGTCAGATGGTAGGCTCATTTTGAGTCTTTTAAGGGTTCTCCCACACTGCTTTCCACAGTGGTTGTACCAGTTTACATTCCCACCAGCAGTCGATGAATGTTCCCCTTTCCCCACAACCTCTCCAACATTTGGTGTCTTTTGTTCTTGATCTTGGCGAGTCTTTTTATTTAATTTAATTAATTAATTTATTTATTTATTTTTATGTGTATGAGTGTACTGTCTGCATGCAGGTTTGTACACCCGTTGTTGTACAATGCTGTGGAGGTCAGAAGAGGACGTCAGATTCCCCTGGAATCTGGAGCTAAAGACGGTTCTCAGCTGCCATGTGGGTGCTGAGGATCGAACCTGGTTCCTCTGTAAGAGCAGTCGGTGCTCTTAACCGCTAGGCCCCCTCTCCAGCCCCGATCTTGGCTAGTCTTATTGGAGTGAGATGATACCTGGGTGTGGATTTAATTTGCATTTCCTTAATTATTAATGACATTGAACACTTTTTTTTAAGATATTTCTCAGCCAGCCGGGCGTGGTGGTGCATGCCTTTAATCCTAGCACTTGGAGGCAGAGGCAGGCAGATCTTTGTGAGTTCAAGGCCAGCCTGGTCTACAGAGTGAGTTCCAGGACAGCTGGAGCTACAGGGAGACCCTGTCTCAAAAATACCAAAATATATATATATATATTTCTCAGCCATCTTTACTTCCTTACTGGTGAAGTCTCTGTTCATCTCTTTACTCCATCTTTTGAGTAGGCCATTTGTTTTCTTTGTTTTTTAAGTCGTTTATATATTTTGGATGTTAATGCTCTGTCAGATCTATCAGTGGTGAAGGTTTCCTCCCACTCTCTGGGTTTTCTCTTTACTTCTTTGTTTCTTTCGCTGTACAGAAGCTTTTGAGTTTGGTGAGGTCCTTTTGTCAGCCGTTCTTATTTCGTGTGCAGCTGCTTTTTGATTTAAAAAGTCTTTTCCTACACCTATGTCTTGTAGGTTACTGCCAACATTTTCCTCTGTCACCTTTAGGGTTTCAGGTTCAGGTTGAGATCTTTGATCTGCTTGGAGTTTATTTTTGTAAGATCTCATTTTTAAACATCATCTGAGAAGACCACTTTTGTGTGCTTTGTTCTGTATTATATATTGACTTTTTCAGTGCCTTAAATGGTCTGTATTAGACCTTTTTAAAAGTTTGGCAATTGGATTGAAATTTTCCCCAAGGAATATAGAGTGTTTGGAATTACGTATGTGACAGTACCAGCTGAATGTCATAGCCTCATACATAAATGTCTGCACATATTAATGGGGTTCAATGTGATATGTCTCTGCATGCTGACTGCTTATCAAACTACCCTCTTTCCTCCTTTCCTCACATCTTTCCTATAGCCATTAATTTCTTTTTTTTCAGTAACATTTTTTTTAAGGGATTCACAATATAAGAACGCAGTTGTTTTCATTGTTTTTTCATTGTTTTAATGTTGCTCAGTTTGCCATACAATTAGGTAGTTAGCGCTAGCATCCACAGATGAGGGATACCATTGGCCATTAATTTCAACTGTCATCTTAATTGGGTTAAGAAACGCCTAGAGCACAAAGCAGGCACATCCTTGGCTGTGCCTGCAAGGGTATTTCCAGAGAGTTTTGTTTGAGGAGGAACATCCCACCCTCATGTGGGCTACACCATCCATGGTCTGGGGTCTGAGGTAATACACAGCAAAGGAAAAGTGGAGCATTGGTATTCCTCCTTCCTATGCTTCCTGGCCAGGGCCACAGACGAGCCTTTCCCACCACCATGCTTTCCCCACTGCAGCGGACTGTCTTCCCTTGAACTGTGAGCTAGGTGCTACTAAGTTGCTTTTTGTTGAATATTTGGTCACAGCAGCAAGAAGAGTAAGTAATAGAATTCCCAGGTTCTAGCAATCACAATCTACTTTCAGGTGAACATTTTAGCTTCTGAATGCATATGAGGGAATAAGCTATACTTGGTTTTCTGTCTTGCTTATTGAACATAGCCCAATGTTCTCTACTTCTTTTGTTGCAATTAGAGAATTTCATTCTTTGTGGCTGAACAATACTCCACTGTGCATATGTACTACATTTTTATTCATCTGTTGATTGGCACCTAGGTTTATTCTAGAACTAGTTACTATAAATAGTGCTGTTGTCTCTTGGGTATGCTGATTTCATTTCCGTTGGTTATATAGCTAGAAATATTGGACCATATGCTAGGTACATTTATAATTTGTTTTCTTTTTAATTTTATTATTTGTGTGTCTGTGTGTCTGTGTGGAGGTTAGAGGATAGTTTTGTGGAGTTGGTCCCCACTCACCTTTACATGGGTTCCCAGAATTGAACCCAGGTCACCAGGCTTGCACAAGTACCTTTATTCATTGAGCCATCTTGCTGGCCTTATTTGTAGGGATTTTTGTTGTTGTTGTTGTTGTTGTTATTTATTGATTTTGGTCTTTTTGAAACAGGGTCTCCCTGTAGCCTCAGCTGGCCTGGAGCTCACCGAGATCCACCTGCCTCTACTTCCCCATTGCTGGGATTAAAGGTGTGCACCACCACACCCAGCTTACTTGTTTTTTGAGGGAATCTAAATAACCTTCATAATTATGCCAATAACTTATATTCCTACCAATAGTACATACATTTAGGTAACTTTAGATCAGTGTACAAGCTCTGGAAACCACAGATGGCACTCCAGTTCTGTGCTTCTGAAAATGAAGTGATCAAGGTCAGCTTCCCTCTAGCACTGGGAAGGACCAGACCACTGACAGCCATGCTTCTAGACTACAGTAGATCTGCAGGCCTCTCTGTGCTTGGAGTCAGCTGATCAACATTGGCTTTCCAATGACATACCATGCCCAACTCGGGTCTCAGGTCAACTTTTGATTTCCTTAAGCTCAGCTGCAGCTGTCTAAACAGTTGTTTATCACACTTGGCACAGTCACTACCCTGTCAGAGTGTACCACCTCCTTTCCGCTTGTGATTCACTGTTGCTACCCTGTTGGAGTGTACCGTCTCCTTTCTGCTTGTGATTCACTGTTGTTGCCCTGTCGGAGTGTACTGTCTCCTTTCTGCTTGTTGTGATTCTAGGGAAAATATTTAAGAAATAATTCTGCTTTGCAAAATGCTGCCTTAAATAATATGAAATACTGAATTTATACCTTGTGTGGTGCTTAGGAAAACAAAACTATATACACTATATGCTACACACTAGAATAGTACATTGAGAGATTTCTTTTTTAAAGTTTTATTTTTTATTATTATTTTTATAATATATATATTTTGTACAAGATTATGTTACTAATCAAATCTAGACCTGTGTCCCCCACCCCGCCCCCCACCCCACCATTGCATTCTGCCAAACATGCTTTTCATCTCTTTGTCAGTCTTTCTCAAAATTCTCCATGTGGAAGTTGACTTGTTTTGAGCAGAACCTCACCAGTTCAGTCAGTTCTTTGATGCAGTCCTTTCTGTTGTTGTTTCCAATATGCATCACTCCCAACTACTTGGACACAAGCTCAAGGAGCCGTGCACAAGAAATACAACTAGGTAATTGGCACTAGCATCCACAGATGAGGGATACCATTCATCGTTTTTCTGGGACTGTGTTACTTCACTCAGCGTGATATCTTCTAGCTCCAGCCATTTTCCTGCAAAGCTCATGATGTCATCTTTCTTTATTGCTGCATAGAACTCCATTGTGTAG